>JAIEZT010000054.1:40535449-40805449 GCA_019594935.1 Periophthalmus modestus
CTGTTTGGTTGAGACAAATCTCCCTCCACACTGTTGTCAAGACGTAACTCTTTTTAGAAAAGCCTTCCGCAACCCTGTCCGACCTCAAGGTGTAATGTGCACCAACAGATTTGGTGGTTCGGTGTAAATCTGGTAGATGTTTACCACATGTAGAAGAGCAGGATCCAGCGAGTGGAGAACAAAATGCTTGCGTCGTGGATGCCAGCGTCCCATCTTTAATCTAGAATCTAAAACTTGATATATGTCCACTCTGCATATCAATTCCACCGTATAATTTAAAAGGTTTTTTCCTACCCAGCAAGGAGTCTTCAAAATTACTCTTCAATGTTTCAAGCTCCCCCTCCAGCCTCTATCACATCTCCACTCTCACAGGCTTAAACTTTCCAGACCAAAAGATAGGAGGTCTGGACAGATCAGCAGACCTACCATACTGGGGAAAGTTCAGGCAGGGTAAATGAGTGATGTGTATGCACTGCCTCTGCTCTCAGCATATGGAAGAAAGTTTCATTGGACCCGACCAACAGTCATAGGTATAAAATGGCTGTGTAAAAAGTTTTGAACATGTTTATACACTTTTAAATGAAATAATGTTTATGTATTTATTATAATGACCTTTGTTACTGTTAACTGGTTTGAATGCAAGTTTGTCCTCCTCCCGTAAAAGTTGCACGAGACTCTCAATTGTGTCTGATGAGCATCCCAAGTTTGGTCAATCCAGTACGTGCCTGGGGATATAGATAAAGTTAGTACTGTTGTACTGTGCACAGAATGACTTTAGATATTTATTATGGCACAGAAAAAACATCTATACTGACCGTCCATTTTAATCTCTGTTCACAGCTGTACATGTCCCCCACAGATGCGGGCGGGGTTGTCTTGAGTCACCAAGTGGGTTCTTTAGGGCTTTGAATCAGGTTTACTGAGGGAGTGGGGGTCCTTAAAGTCTCTGCACTGCTGATCTAGCATGGTGGGGAAATCCATCCTCGATTTTGTATATTTCCTCTGTATGATTAGAATACTAGTCAATAAAAATCAACGCAATTTGCATATTTTTTACAACCAAAAAGTAGCATGCACAAAACTCGGTCCTGAGGGGGACATGGGTGATCCCATAAAAAGCGCACCATCATCTTTCTGTTAAAATTTAAAATCTTGGTTACTAGAAATTGTTAATGGATTTTTAAAATTAAGCAATGTCCATAATGTTCTTACAAGGATGCTGGGACTAACCTGGACGGCCTATAACGGAGTAAACACTATGTTACCAACAGAGATCTAAAAACGTTAATTAATTAAAACTTACAACAGTACGGGACCCTTACTATGGAGGTCCAGGGGCTCAGTACCACACGATAAAAATCCAGGGATAATGACCTAAGAAATACGGGTTTAAAACACTCCAATTAAAGATGACACCTTATAATGCAGGCCTTATTACTGTTTAGAAACATATACCCTTGGACCCTGTAAACCCCTGTGAAGAGAAAAAAATATATAGGCATATATAGTTTGGAAAGACAAATTAAATAATTTGTTGATGTTTTTTCTGATAGAACAAGTGTAACTGTACAGTCTCCCCCACGGTTCCCTTTATCTCCCCTAGCGCCCTGTTGAGTAAACAATGAAGTAAGAATAACTTAAATAAAATAATTCATGGTATAATTAGGCCATATTAATCCATACTGCACTTCCAGGGGACCGATAAATTCCCATAGGGCCAATCACTCCTCCACCTACCCTGATGGCACCATAAGATCAATAAAACAGTTGGGTTTTGATTAAACTGGTTTTGGTTAAAAAATTGTCTTCTACCAGTTGAACCATGTGGTCCCTTAGGTCCTCGTATGCCCTTTGGGCAAAAGTCACGTCCGTAGGGCCCTAAAAGAGTGTATCCCATATGGAGTAAGTCACAATATTTCATATAAAAAAAGAATTGTTGCACAGATATAATCCAAGCGCCGCACCTATCTAATGAAATATTACTAAAGAAACAGACTTATGATTTGCAACAAATGAGACAAAAAAACTTCAGCAGTGTAAGCGCGTGGCTGTACTCTTTGGAATATAATAGGAGAAAAGAAAATGTGTCAGATGTCTAAAAATAACAACATAATGAAACTTTACCTTTGGTCAAAACACTCCTAGAATTCCTGGAAAACCTGTTCCCCTACATCACCCTAAAAAATAGATACAATGTCAGACAGAGACACTCTCTAATGAACTTCACTTTTGCCTGCTCCTTACAGGCTGTCTTTTTGGCCCTTGTTCCCCTGAGTGCCGGGGAGTCCCATTCCGCCATAAAACCCTTTCTCTTTCCTGGTGGTCCACTGTGGCCCTTAAGTCCCCTTCACCCCCTGCACAAACTTTATTAGTTACTATACCCAAAAAAATCGCTTGAACAGTAATGCCAATCACTTTAAACAGTATAATTGCTTACCTTGGACCAGTGTACCTTGGTCACCTGGAAGCCCAATAACACCAGGCTTTCCACGTAATCCAGCTTTGCCAGGAAAAGGACCATACATCCCATCATCTCCATGCTCCCCCTGAAAATATTTTAATAATAACATATTGCCAATATTACACAATATTAATTTCTCTAGTAAAATAATGTTTCTTTGGATAATAACATTAGATATTTTACCGGCATCCCTTTACTGCCATCCTTTCCGGAAGCTCCATCTGCCCAGCCAGACCTTCTTGCCCCTCACGGCCAACCACACCTCTAGGACTCAGGGGAACCACTTGTTGCCCTGTCCAAAAATACTACTTATTAAATGGATATTAAATGACACAATTACAAAAAATTAGTTTTTGATGTATGGTAAAAATTAATTTCACATTATCTGTTGATTCACCTCTTGTCCTCTGGTTCCTTTCTGTCCTGTCAGCCCTTTTTGCCTTTTTGACCCCTTTAAGAACAAAGGACTTAATAATTGAACTGTAACAATGTAATGTATTATCTAAATTTAATTTGTCTAATTTTAATTACTTGAGCTCCTTTTGATCCTTTCGGTCCTTGTAGTCCTCGAGGTCCCGTTGACCCTATATTAAGCAGAAATGTTCTTATAAAGATCGGCTCAAAAACTTAATAAATTAAGTTTTATGCACAGCATAACAATTCACCGGTAATCCAGGAGCTCCCGTTCGGCCTCTTTCTCCATCAAAACCAATTAGACCCTGACACAGTAAAACCAGAATTCAGAAATCATGGAAGTACTATCAAGGTCAGATTAGTTAATTTATTTAATAACTAACTTTTATCATCCTGGGTCCCCTGTTCCCCTCTCTCGCTCCTCTATCACCAGGAGAAACCCTGGAGTAATGAACATTTAATTAAAACTGAACTGTAACATGGATAATGTAAATTATAATGTAGGAATAAAATATGCAACTTGCCATTTCACCAGGTGGACCAGGAGGACCTTCAATCTTGCTGTCATCGCCATGCTCACCCTGATGGAGCACATCAAAAAGACACTTGATATATATGCCTAAACCATCAACCTGGCTATGATCCATACAAAAACAATTTCAATTTAGTTAATTTATTGTGAGCAACAATTCTAGCTATTCCCATGTAGCCCCAGATAAATGACAGCAACAAGAAGAAATATAATCAAACAAATACATACCTTTTCACCTTTTGGTCCGGGGGGAATCTCCCATTGGGCCCAGTGGTCCTTGGTGTCCCCGATCAGGCACAACAGCAAATATTTTTGAAATAAACAGCATGATTAAAATAAATAAATTAACAAATAAATATAAGTAATTTTTAACGTGAATGGCTACCTCATAACCTGCAATGCCAGGTTCCCCCTGTGTCCCATGCGACCAGGTGCCCCCTAATGTACAATAATAATTTATAGTGAATAAATAATAATATATAGTATGATTATATTTAATAAAGAAATTTTTACCACATGTCCCGTGGTCCCTCTTGATCCTTTGGTCCAACACAAACCTGTGGGCCAATTTTACCAAGTGGTCCTGTCTCCCCAAGGTGACCCTGGTGACCTTTAGCACCCTAAAACATAGAGAGTTTGTGAGTTGACATGAATAAACAGTGTGTATAGCTGTATTTTGAACTGACTTTGCTTTTTTTGAAAAATGTGCAGAGACATAAATGCATTTGTGGATACAAAAGATGTTTGTGCTTTTCTCTTGGATTCAGCAAAAGTTTGATTTCTCTCCCATTAATCTGAACCTTGAATCTTTTCCCCAATTGCCTTTAACGGGAGCTCCAGACTGATAATCTGAAGGACTTGACTCAAAAGTGTCATACATATGAATCTGGCTTCTGCCTCTGAGATAACCTTTGGTCCGGTTTTTGCCTTTTTCCCCACTTTTGCCAGGTTTTCCTTCAGGTCCCTGGACATAAAGTACAAATGAGGATGCAAAATCTCTTTGAAGAACCATAATTGATCAAGGAAAAACATCCTCACCCTGACACCAATGAGCCCAGGATTGCCAGGAAGTCCTTCTTTTCCCTTAGGCCCAATTTCTCCTTTTTCTCCCGTCTCACCCTGCTGACCCATGTCACCTTTTTCACCCTGAAAGAAAACATCAAGTTGAGCATCATTTACACTACACACTGAACAGGACAAAGAAAAACAAAGCCCACCTTAGTACCATCAGGGCCCGCTGGGCCAACCTCTCCTTCAAGACCGTGTTCCCCCTGTTTTTGACAGAAAAACAAATACATCAACTCCAGTGAATAATTACATTGTTAAATATTAAACTGTGGAAATATTAATCTGAATATACCCTTGGTCCTATGAGTCCTTGTTCACCGATATTTCCCACAGGACCAATATCTCCCTAAAACCACAATCACAGGAGCTAGGTGTTTGAGTCAAATTCTAATAATAATGAATAAGTAAAGAGTTGCAGATTTATGGGAACCTACCTTCTCGCCTGGCTCCCCTGGCAGTCCTGGTTCACCTTCTTTGCCTGAGGACCCTTATAAAGCACACACAAATAAAAGGGAGAGAAAACCGCCTAACATGATTGCATGCTAATGACTTGAAATTTGTAATAGATATAAATTTGTTTAAATATGACTTCTACTCAATCTACACAATTGATGATGATGATGATGATTTTGCAATACCCCATGTTGGTTTACTCTGCTATATGTCTCACCTTGTGTCCTATTTCACCTAGAATCCCAACAGGCCCTGGTGGTCCAAGTGGTCCCTAGGAACAACCAACATAAAACATTAATAACCATTGCCACGAACAACAACATAAGACATCATATAGTTTTCGCCATGAACAACAACATATAACATCAATAACCATCACCATGAGGAAAACCATAATATATTGTGTAAAACACAGGTTGGTTGTTCTATCATTGATATTTTTCTATGAATAATGGCTGAAAGATCGATTCATCTGTTTTGACCATATAGATCAATAATAATGCTGTATTCTATCTCAGCTTTAATTATTGTTGTTAGTAAAATTACACCTATGTATTTATTGTTTCCAGCCTACCAATTAATCATCTCTAAAAAAAGCAAAAGAAATATAGGGTATGTTTTGATTGTATAAAAACTGCAAAGATTACAGCTTGAAGCGTTAGCAGGTTCTTCATATACCGGTTCGCCAGGAATCCCTTATCGCCAGAGGTTCCTGAAGGCCCTGGAATTCCCTAGACATAAAAAATAAAATAGTCACAAACACCTTGAAATCAGCTTGATCCCCCATGTATTAAAATTATGCTTCTATTCTTTATACAAGTGTATTGAATCGTGTATTCAACAAACACAAAAAACAATGCGACCTTGAGTGCCCAGAAAGGCGCCCTATAAATAAAATGTATTAATACAGCACAGCATAGTCTATACACATAAATATTGCCCTTATATTAGCTAGTTTGCCTAAAGACACAACTGTCTAAGTTTAACGACAAACTACTGAGACCAAGGTTGATTTATACTATATTGTCCCCCTTCATTTAAGTTACAAGAACAAGGGTAACCCACAGAGCCATCCCAGAAGACCCATCACCAGAACTTGAGCTAGGTTTTGCCAAGGAAAACCTACATAGCAGATTAGCATTTTGTAAATAACCTGTTGTGCATGTTTTATATTGATCGGGGAATTAGATCACCCCCAAGGGAGCCCACCCTACAGGGACAAAGGGACCCTGTGCAACCTAAACACAGATAGGCTCCACTGCCTGGGAATTGAACATGGGACCTTCTTCCTATGATGTAAGAGTGCTACCAACTCAACTACATATGAGCTATACACACTGTGAACACACATACGTGAAAGCCTTTAGGTCCAACTTCCCCTGGCTCTCCCATTTTTCCCCTGTAGATAGACAAAATAAAATTATGATTTACACACACACACCACAAGCGCGCATTGCGCGCGCAATCGCTAACGCACACACACACACACACACACACACACACACACAACACATACATAAATACTAAAATGTTTATTTTATATATTAGAGTATAATATCACCATGTTGTATTAATTACCTGTGGCCCAGGAAAGCCTATTTTTCCTGGAGGACCATCGGGGCCCTGTGTAGAGAGGGAAAAATGAATGATAATTAATACAGAAAAGGTGAATTTGTGAATAGCCCTACCTGTGTTTAAAGTCCTTATAACAACATATTGTTTTTGTTCATGTAATCAGAACCAAACAAATTTTTACTTTCCAGAGGTCCCCTCACTTACCTTCTTTGGCCCTCTATCCTGTCTCTCCCCCTGTTGGACCATCAGCCCCTATTGCACCCTGAAAGACAAGACACATGTCACTTCTCCACAGAGGTCACTGTAACACAACCTGATACTGAACTATACAGTAAACAAATAAGTAAAGACCTCCCGTTGGAAACTGTCAAAGCACATCAATGTCTCTGTCCCAAGAGTTTACTACCTCTCTAAACTTGGCGCTCCGACCACTACCAACCATGTCACGCACATACCACTTTCATACAATGTGGGTGAAGTGTCCTTGCCTAAGGACACAATGACAGAACTTGGGTCCGAGCGGGATTCAAACCTTCAACCTTTGGGTTGACTAATAGGTCAAAACGTGTGAATGAAACAAATCACAACTCCAGGTATGTTTCTGATGAAGTAACAACAACATTCCAACATGATTAAAAGTTCACAGGAGTCAATTTTGCACAATATAGGACCTTCAGCATGGACACAGCAGATGGAACACAGCTCCTGTTAAAACTATTAGGGTATGACACATTATTTATTTTAAAAATGGCGACATGGCAACACATACCCTTAAGCCTTTGGGGCCTCTGGCACCACTAGGGCCGAACCTCCTGGGGGGCCCTGAAAAAAATGAATACACTATAAGGTACACTTCATTGTCCTCGTAGGAAATTTGTCCTCTGTATGTGACCCATCCTTCAGTGCTTCTGGGGGCACCTCATCAAGGCAGTGGGCGCGCGCAGTCCAGGGACCCATCTCTCTGATCTTGTACTAGGCCTGGTCATGACTACCTTAGCTGGACGATTATACCTATTGTGCAGGTTTTGAATTGATAGGGAAAACTGGAGTGCTCGGAGGAAAACCATCCAGACACAGGAAGAAACGTGTAAACTCCGAACAGAAAGGCCCGGGCGGTCCGGGAATTAAACCTAAACTGCTAATTATTATTATTAAGAATTAAAAGAAAAAAGAAGAAGCGAAGATGTCATAAACACAAGCTAACCTCAGAAACACATATTTAAGTCCTTAGTCCTGTTGCATGAAGCCCTGTATTTATGTTTATTTTGAAAACTCAGTGCATCCTGTAGTCAGAAATTGTTTGGCCTTTGCTAATTAACCTCACCAAAGCAAGAACACACGAGGAGAGGAAAATTGGCTTATAATAGTTAATATAGTTGATTTTTTTGTGGGACAGTCGGCTAAAGGTTAGAGCTTGCCACAGCCTCATTGAAGGTTGGGTCAAATACAGAGACAAATTTCCCTACAGTGTACCTAACCCTAAGTATATCAAAACATAATTTATACATTTATAAATGAAATAAAGCATATCATTTTACTCCTGATAATATGCTCGATAATGTGGATAGAGCAAAAAAATATCAACTCACTGGTCTTCCTGGTGGACCCGGAAGCCCGGTCTCTCCTGGTGTCCCTGGGTGACCCTATCAAGCACATATACAATATACAAGACAACACATGGCATTATGTTGATTTTGCCTAAGATAAAACACAAGTTATAACATTGTAAGCATTAATGAACATCATTCAAGAGAAAAGTCAATAGGGAACATGTTGTCTGCTATCACTGGAGTCAGTTTAGTGTGTGGTAACACAAAAAATTACTGCATTATGTTAAACATTTACTATAGCTCAACTCTTGAACATAATTCCCACAGTTAAAATAGAGCATACAATACTGTATCTTGCATTCCCAAATGATGAGAAATATACTGTATCTTGGATAGACACAGATAGATAATTAAATCTTCAGTACAAATTGTGCTGTAAAAGCTTTGTCTGCAGAATAGCTGCCCTCTTCTTTGTAATAGTCATCAATCTTTTTTCAGAAATCTGTTTCTGTTTTGTAACAGACAGAATGAACAGAGAACTTCCTTACAGAAATGTGTGTGTGTCTGGTTAAGTCCTTGAAGAAGTCCAACTGGCTTGGAGCCAGTAGGAAAGTTCACTCTGTTTGAGCATGAATGATGACTACATCCTTATTCATAGCTGCCCAGCTACAACTGAATGTGCTGTGTTAGATGTTCTCCTGTCAGACTAATGTTGTGCTATACCAAGTTATTTTTATACTATTGAATAAAAGGCAAATGCTATTTAAGTAAGAAGCCTATCCAAGATAATATACAGTAAATAGCTGAAAAACCAACAAACAAACAAACAAAAAATGTATAGCTTGCCTCTAGGAATACAATAAATTAACCCCAATTCATAAAATGTATTTTTTACATAATATTAAATAAAGCCATTTTGTTATCCCTAGAGTTGATTATGGATTGAATTTTTGACTTGAATTTTTTATGAGTATGAATTGAATGTTTTGTGTGTGTGTCTCTATCTATATCTATATCTATATCTATCTATCTATCTATCTATCTATCTATCTATCTATCTATATATATATATCTATATATCTAAATCTCTCTCTCTCTCTCTCTCTCTCTCTCTCTCTCTCTCTCTCTCTCATATATATATATATAATATATATATATATATATATATATAGATATATATATAGATATAGATATAGATAGATAGCTATAGATAGATTATAGATAGATATAGATGTAGATAGATATAGACAGATATATAGATAGATATAGATATAGATATAGATATAAGATATACATATACATAGAGATAGATATATATATACATATATATATATATATATATATATATATATATATATATATATATATATACACACACCACATATATATGTGTGTGTATATATATATATATATATATATAGATAGATATATATATAGCATAGATAGATAGATAGATAGATAGATAGCTATAGATAGATATAGATGTAGATAGATATATAGATATAGATAGATAGATAGATAGATATAGATATATAGATATATATAGATAGATAGATATAGATAGAAAGATAGATACATATACATTTAGATATATAGATATATACACACACACACACACACATATATTCCCATGGGAATAAAAAAACGTCTAGTTTGGTTTGTGGCATTGCACACTATTTGCTGAATCTTACTGTTGATCCTTTCTCCCCAGGTGGTCCTGGATGTCCCATCTCACCCCGATCTCCCTGACATAGAAAAAGATATATTATGCAAAACTGATCAATGCTTTGTCCATCATGTTTCTGTCGAAAATTTTATTTGTATTCTACCTTCTCTCCTGCTAATCCTGGTTCTCCGACAGGTCCAATAAAACCCACTAAGCCCTAAAACACAACAATAATTGACATTACAAAATGATTGTGAAAACAATTATCAGTAATTACAATAAAGTTTTTTTTACTCTTTCTCCCATTGGTCCCACTTTTCCTGTGATACCAGGCTCTCCCTGTAAAAGACATTTGTAGGTGTTTGGTGGCTGTTTTATTGTCATTTACAATATATTTCCTACAACGGACCTCAACAGTCCCATCCACCTTGAGGTCCACTGAGGTCCCTCTGGATTTTTTTGAAAAATGAACATATTAATATTTTAAAGGGACAAGAGAGAGGCTAACCAGCTATGTGGTAACTTAAGTCTATGATGAGAACATTTTTACTTAAAAAACTATTAAGACCTACAAATAATATTTCAAATTTGAAGGTTCATAACATTTCAGAAATATATTGTAAATGAAATTATGTGTCTTATGGTCATTCAAACATTTATTATTTATTTTTTGTTAAACTCAACCCAAGAAGTGGGTGGGACTGTTGAATTCCATAGTATGATACACTTAATAATTCATATATGCACTTAATAATTCATATATAAATAAATATATTTTACCTTAAGTCCTTCTTCCCCAACTTTTCCAGGAAAGCCTTTTCGTCCTAGTCTGCCCTGAAAAAAAAAACATGACACACATAGTCTGTTGATGCCCTAATTTTTATGTTTAAGATGAGCAGATTAAAGAAAAGCATAAGTCAGTTTTCCACATACTATCCTTCAATAGACTGTATACTCGGAACCACAGAGGATTAGAAATGTTTAGCCCTAGGAGATATATAAAACCCCTGATCTTCAGCATAAGATTTATATTTACAAGAATCAAGAAACCAGTTCATCAGGGATTTTGTAAGGCAAAGATAGGCATTAGAACACATAGGATGCAAAGCAGATAATATAAAGGGTTGAACAGCCAGGTGTAACTCAAAGTTAAGTTAAAATGCAGCTGGTGGTAGTGGGGGTTGGAGAAAGCAGGTGACAGCACAGAATCACAGATGGCACCTGGCACAGCTCCTGCACCACATTCCCTTAACTCTCCATTATGAGGAACTCAGCATGCATAACATGTGTGTGTGCAAGGAAATACTGGATATGTCATTTAGATTTTACAGACTGTTTAATTTGAAATATACTACATTTAAGAAAAATAATATGTACTTAATTATTTTAATAGTGTGCTTGTGTATTGTGTATTTGTGCTTTCACATAGATAGACAGACAGATTCATATTTATTAAACCTTAAATAGAGATGAATAAAGAATGAGTCCATCTATCATGTTCCAGTAGTTTACAGCTAGTAGAACATTAACCACATGCAGAGTAAGTAGTCATAACGCCCTCTGGTGTGCTTTTCAAGAACAGCATATAGTTTGTAAAGAGACACTATCCAATAGTATTCAGTTAACCTGGGGATACTTACTTTGCTATTTATTCTCAAATAATTATATATCAATATGTAAATATATATATGTGGATGTTTGTGTGTGTGTTTGTGTGTGTGTAACATATATACTTTACATAGTGCAGAGACCTTTAATTTTGTATGCTATCCATTTTTGCAAAATACATTCAAGATTAGAAGTGGTAAATTACTACTATTACTACTACTACTACTACTACTACATAAACAACTCACCTCAAGCCCTGATGGGCCTGGTGGTCCGAGAGGGCCTTCATCACCCTGAAAAATAACATACAATCTATGTTAAAATTATGAGGTTCAACATATTTCTTCTGATCTTTGGGTGTCAGTATACTTACATCCAAGCCTGGCACCCCTCTAGGACCTGGTAAACCTCTGACTCCTGGTTTTCCCTAAAATTATTTCATATTATGAGGTTAATGTTGAAGCCCGTATACAATTTCACTTCCAACTATGACATCCATCTCTTAATAATACCAAAAGGTTACTAACTTTTGGACCTCAATGCAATGCCATTTTCTCCAGGCGGCCCATGTCGCCAGGGAAACCCTACAATTATGAACACCAAGACTTCAATATGTTGTAGCTATTTCAACATATACATAGTGTAGGTAGATAAATACAGACCTCTGGGCCTGGTGGTCCGGGTAAACCATCAGGACCCCCCTTTCTCCAATCTTGCCCTGCATTTGAAAACACAAGGTTTTCTCTGTTATACTTGGTTTGATTAATGTAAAGATGCCATAATATAAGAAATCAACCTGTGGTCCTGGTTTTCCACGGATGCCTGTAACCCTGTGCCCCTTGGATACCCTGTTCAATTCAAAGCATATAGAAAACTTTTTTTTAGAAAATAGCAGTGGGTACTTAATAGTAATTACTCCCAATTTGAGGGTTATGGTTGTGCAAAGTGTGTTCAAGTCACAACATTCAAAAAATCTCTTCTAAAGTGCATATGACAGATTTTCATGTTTTTTTAAAATTTAATAATTACTTTGTTTAGTGGGATAGTACTTAAAAATAATTATGGTTTTACACTACTTTAAGACCATTTATGAAGACAAATTGAATATTATAGGAAACAGCTCTGAGGTTTAAAACAGGAATCCCTCTATGTCATCAATATGCAAAATTATAGCCAAAATGGAGGGACAATTCACGCACAAAGAGCAAATTATTAAAATGTTGTATACTTTTAGGTGTGAAATAATATGGTTGCTACTAGCAAACAGTTATGGAAATACATTGATAGATGTCACATCTGAAGCTCGTGTCAAATGGACATGCCCATAAATATATTGTCTGGAATGTCCCACAGACTGACATGGACCCAAACATGTGACACACCAAACCAAAGTATTTTTATGGCATTAATAATGCCTTCAATTAAATAAATGCAAGATATATCAGTTTATGCCATGTAGAACATTCCAGGCATAGCAGTTACATTTTTGAGGGACAGGGAGCCAACCTTCCACTAGAAAATGTACATTGTGCACCCTCAAAATTTATGTCGTGAACGTGACGTATTAACAGTTTTTGCCATTCAATCTCAAGCTCTATAGAGCAATTGTCTAAATGCACTGTACAAATTTTTCTATTACCTTGTCTCCTTTGTAGCCAATCTCCCCTTGCATGCCAGGAAGTCCAACTTCACCCTACAAAAATAAAAAGACAAGTAATTTCTCATACCCAACAGGAAAAAAGAGTAAAACAGCATTCACAGTGATTAAAATATTCACACAGTAAATTTAGCCATTTAACACAATTGAAGAGGAACAACTGAATCAAGACATATAGCATACATATAGCATATTCACAGGACAATAACGTGAATATTCAGATCACCTTATCACCTTTCAGTCCTGGTTCTCCCGGGTTTCCTGGTACCCCCTGCAACAGACATGACAGTCAATTCAGAACACTTATGATAGTTTGTTTATTTTTTTTTTTCATTTAATTTCACCAGAAAACATGGTGATAAAGATTACCTTCAATCCATTAGGTCCTGGTATACCCATCTGTCCCACAGGGCCCATGTCCCCCTGGGTGACAACAAGAGACAGTGAAGAGTTACCTTGGTATTATTAATAATAACACTTCATTCAATATTGGACCTTTCTTCAAAGTAATAACACTTAACATTTGTGCATAATTCAGTCCACAGTCAAGCGGGTGAGTAAATATACATGTAACATGAACATATAACATGGAAGATGGATACAACTGTATATCCACAATTTGAAGGCTGTAATAAATTGTGTTTAAATAGAGGCAAGGGTACATAGTGGCATGTGTATTAATATATTATATGTACATTTATGCTATCTAGTTAGTCAAGCATTACTTCTTTGAGTGCTACTCACAACAAGTCCAGGCACCCCGATTGGACCCTGGGCTCCCATTTGGCCCTGGTGAAAGAGAATGAGAAAATTGCATAAATGCAGGGAAAGAGAGAAATGGAGAAGGAGAAAGTTTCAGGGGTTATTGGCTCTTTTAAAGCAAACACGCTTAGAAGAGTGGCTCTGTGTGGACCATAGCTTATGAGAGAGGGCTCTGTGAGTCTCTGAGGTGAACGTGGTAGTGGGGGAAGTGACACTCGATAACTACCGTTACAGTTTGGGTACCAAACCCGCAGGATAAGTAGGTGGCTAGAGCAGCTAGTTTACTGTTGACAATGGAAAATGTTGCAAGACAAAACAACCAATTTCCTCTGAGATGTTCAAAGCAGCAGGTTTTACAAAGGAATACCTAATTATCCTCAACAGGGGAAGTAAAAGAATACAGTAAATACTGTCTGAAATCAAAACCAAACTTCAAACAAACAAGGAAAAAAGTGCTGGCCACTTCTAACATACTCCAGCTTTATAACATGAGTGTACAGTATACACTGAGCATATGTATTTGGTCCAGGAAATTTGATGTTGCAGAGGATGTAACATACTGGCTCTCCGTCTGGTCCAGGTGGTCCTCTCTCCCCAAAATCTCCTGGAAAACCCTGAGGGCACAGAAGGAGAGGCTTTTGAAATGATTATGCACCAATAATACTAATACTAATAGTAATATTAATACTAATAATACAAATAACAATAATTACTATTACTCATACTATTACTATTACTACTACTACTACTACTAATGATGATGATGATAATAATAATAATAATAATAATAATAATAATAATAATAATAATAATAATAATAATAATAATAATAATAATAATAATAACAGCAGCAATAATAATAATAACAACAATAATAATAACAACAATAATAACAATAACTACATTCATGCAAATAAATAAAATACAACACATGTTGTGACTAAGATTATAGTTACAAAAATAAATGAGTAAGAAGAACCCCCTGAATAATGAACAGCTTAATATATTGTACTTCTCTGTTGAATTAAAGTTATGCTATGAGAGAAGTGTATTATAACAATGGCTGCTGTAGTGTGACTGTTAATAGCACTATGGATTTATGAAAAACTGGGGAACATTCTCCAAGCGTAGTAAAAACCTATGAAACATGACTGAGAAATCCTAAATCATAGCTGTCACTCATCATATGGGAATCACAGACTGGCCAAGTACTACTTTTTAAAAACCTCTTTAGAAGACACTTTAACACTTTAACAGTCACTTTAACAAAGTCAGAACCTTGCAGGATAGACAACTACAGCAACTACAGTCCGTACTCACATCTTGAGCTATCAGATTGAAAACAATGATAAAAGCAGTGTCCTCATGCCCGACATAACCACTCACAAAAATAGAGTTTATGTCTGCAGGAAAAGGTAAGCTAAAAAGCAGAAAGTCTTGGCCTTAAGAGTGTGGAAAGTGGATTGTGGGTTTTATGGCCTGTGTTCAGGTAGATCTACACACAAGGCACGTGTATTTAAGTGTGTCTTCTTGACAGAGAATAAACACTGTGGTTTTGGCTATTAAAATGATCTGGCCCCATCTTCTTTTGCTGGACAGAAGCGCAACAATCTTTAAGAAACCATTGTCAGTTAGCTATTTTCAAAAGTAAAATTTTAAAAGTAAAACTATTTTTTAAAGTAAAAGTGTGTTTTGTCCACAATCATAAGACCTACTGCCTTGATAAAATATTTAAAGTTGTATGTTAAATCTAAATGTGCTCTCACTAACTGGAATCAGGCTTTTGCTGAGTTGAGTTTTCACTCAATTTGATCAAGTTTATTACCAAGAAGCCAATAAGCAACAGCTGCATAGTGATGTCAGCATTCAGTAGTACATTCTGACTTTAAGTATCTAACACACATAGCAGCACAAACATACACAGAGATCCCATCGAGGAGAGACAAAAAGCCCCTCGCTTCAACAAAAGCCTTTTCTTGCTGCATCCAAGACTGACATGTGCCCCCCCACCCCCACCCCCCAGCAGCAATGGAAACAGTGACCTGACTCAAACAATGACGTAAATACAGCCCTTATAAATCGATGTGTAGAGATGTTACAGTTTTGCATCCACTGCTCTAAAACTAGATAATAGAACAATCTTCATTTCACTTATTTTTTTTGAGTTGGACAGAGATGATTACACAACAGGTTATCACAATTGTAATAAGGAGTATGTGTAAAGTATGTTTAGACAAAACTTTACCGGCCTACCCATCTTGCCCCTCTTCCCTGGTTCACCAGGAATTCCCTGAAATTCAAAACAACAAAAGAAAATATAAGAAAAAAATAACAAGAACAAAACATATTCTAGACAGATTAAAATTTGGTTGTCGCACTGAATCTTCGAATCACTGATCATAAATAGGCTTATTGCAAATATATTCAAGAAGCTGCACAGTGAAATAGTGATTCTCAATGAGTCCAGTCAGTTCAGAGGCACTGAAAATGGGCATTATTTATTTAGTGATTAGGCCTCTCATGCATCTTGGTAGAGTTTTTCGGACAAGTGGTTGGTTCTCACACTCAAAAGCTATGGGAAAGGTGAAGCCAAAAGGCTGATTTAACACTAAATCAGCCTTTTGGGTGTATTAGTTAATCATCTATTCAATAGGTACTTTTTTCATAGAATCAAATACACCTTAAAAACAAAACTCACTCTTTCTCCATCAGGCCCAGGCAGGCCAAAAAGCCCTGGGATTCCAATAAAACCCTGCAGCGGAAAACAACAGAGAGCAAAAAGAGAAACATTAATAGGTTTAAGGGTCCACATCCATCCGGGCTGTGTTTGATGGGAGACACCATGGACAGACAAGCCTCGCATGAAGAACAAAGCCATGAGGCAAGTGTATATGCCCATGGACTGCATGGTGCTGGCTTCCACGATGTAGTCCAAGGGCACATACCCTCACGCCAGGGATCTCTGAAGATAGTCAGGTCATCAGACTGAGCTGTCAACACAAGACAGACACACAAAGACACACAAATACAGAAGAACACAGCAAACAACAAACTGTTGTGAGAACACTTAGACAACACATCACAAAGATGAAGACCTTTAATTAGGAAGTATGTATGGACCATATAGAAAGGTGCTTCAAGTGCAAGAGAAAGAACTAAAATGCCTCCTTAAGACAGCAGGGCCTCTTACGGAGCTTAAACAGGAAATTCCAGCCAGTGGGGGCAGGGGAGGTTGAGCAGCAGAAAAAAAGAGTTGATTGGAAAGTACCTTTATTGGAACTAAAAATTTTAAATCTTTGTGTTCATGACTGTTGCACCTTCAGGGTATATAAGCCCCTAACCTGAGTCTTTCATGTGTACTACAATGTTTACATTTAAAGTAAAAGGTGCCCAAGTTTGGAGCTATTAATAGATATAAACAATCTGTGTTGAGGCCCAGTATAGTAGTGTACTACATAATTCCCTAACCTTACACTAATGAACAGTGAAGCCTTCAAATTCCCACACTCTACTGGCTAAACACAAAACCTATTACAACCTATAAGACTTGAGGGAACATAGTCAAAATAAGGTGAGTGCTTTGTCCACAGAGAGCCCCAGGTTTGAGTTTTTATGAGAACTGAGATAGACAGCAGGGACCAGTCACATATACAGACCAAAGGAAACATGTGCTTTGGGTTACAACTGTAAATGAGGTGTTTTCCAAAAATTTGTAGTTTGATGGTTAATTGAACCAAATGACCAAATGAATAATTATGTACTCTAGTACTTACCCGAACGCCTTTAGGCCCTGTTGGTCCTATAGGCCCTGGTAAACCCTGTAAAATTAAAAAAAAGAATCTTGAGTTTGGCAAAATTCTATTAATAGTCTGAGCAAAACCTTGCATGGCATGACACTGCATAATATACATGGAAACAGGAAGTCTGTTTGCAAAAATTATATAAATTTCTCTCTTGAGCCAGCTAGTCTAGTCTCATTTCAATTGTCTATTTGTCCTCTATGGCCTTAACTATGGTACCAGTCACAGCAGAGGATTTACTGCACCTGCCTGCCAGGATAACCTTTGGCACCTGGGCTTCCGACGGGACCTTGCTCTCCCTGTAGGAAAAAGAGAGAAAGGTGGGGTGAGAGACCCAAATTACAGTGGCACACAAGAAGCCCTTTATGTACAGTAGCAGATTTAGAGCAGGAGACACAGCGGAGGGGATGGTCTACAATGGCCCCTTCTCTACAGCCGTGTTTAGCTGTATAGTATATACCCGGACCCCCGTGGCTTTGCTAGACTAAATTTACTATGTAGTGATGTTAAAAATAATTTCTAAAAGACTTCAAGATACACGCAAACATTAAAAAAGAAACAGGTTTGTGAAGCCAAATTGCTGCCTTAAGCATATGTAAAATTTCCAGTAAATGCAGTGCTTGCTGTTTTACTGTCTGGATAAATATAAAGAATATTACAGTCCGTCAAAGCTAGACAAGAATGTGGCTGAGCAAGATTTGGATATTTCACTGCCCAGAGTAGAGGAGGGGTGTAGGCATATTACAAAAACAAGGAATCATCAACATTATATGTGGAGCAGCTGGCCTCTGCTTTGCAATGTTCAAGTAGGTTCTTGGCCAAACAGTTGTGCTTATTACTCAATTATCAATGTAATGATGAGTCACACTGGTGGTCTGATCAGTAGAGGGTATGTGGGAAAGAAGGGGGCGTTTTGGGTGCATGTGCACAGTGCATGTGCATAAGAGTCATGTAATAAATAAGCTTTTTGGACACTGGCCCCATCATGAGTAGGATCTCCCTACACTGATGTCATCGTGTGGGACTTACCCAAAGTTAATCGCAATCACTGCACTTTCTGTGACTGAGGGCTTTCCTTCCTTACACTACTTTGCAGACTAACCCTATTTAGTTAAAAGGGAAAACCAAATTAGGATTTTCATTGGCAGATTCACTTCAACTTTTCCCAGTCTTTTCTCTCTCCTTGGCACAGTTATGTGATATCCTGGAGAGCATCAGCACAGTGCTTTGGCCAGATGTCTGCGCTTGCCAAGGTTTCATAACAGAGTAATCTACTCTCTCTGGCATGCTTTCAGCGCATGCACAAACAAACCCAGCGGATGTGAATAATAAGGATATGGGTCACAAATAAACTCCCTGAGCTGAGTTTACACACATATAACCCATAAAAACACCTTTGTGTAGTTGTCACATTTCTAAATATCCAGTGGCTGTCAACTGTTTAAATGGAAGATAAAAAATGTCTGAGATATGAAAATATACATACAGGCTCTCCAGGGAGTCCGGGCGGACCAGGGTACCCTTTCTGTCCCTAGAGAAGCAAAGACAAGGTCAACATAGTATCTTGTATGCTGTTTAAAAAGAATGAGAAAACATAGTGTTGAAAAGGAGTTCAGGCAAAAGTCCAGCAGAGACACACTCTGTAGCCTGTGGTGAGGTTTTGTGTAAAGTGAAATATATATGTTGACACTCAAACAGCAGTAAAAGACATCTAAGTGCAATGTGTAAGTAATCAATCTGCTCCACTGTCAGACCATCAGACTTTCCACTGTGTTCACATTTTGCATGAGAAGGACTGTGGCATGCTGAGGATATAAATGACTTCCTGATTTAGTCAGATAGTATTCCTCCTTTTGCCTGAGGAACAGACAACACCATCACACACTGGGTCTGCTGATTTCAGCAATACAGACCCGCACCAGAACTTAATTAAAGGTGGGGATATCACTACTGCCAAGATAAAGTTTATGTGAGAGGAAAGAGAAGGAGACAAAAAGAAAACAAAAAAACAAGCCAGTAATGTATGTTGTCCCATTTTCCTGAGCCACAGCTCCAAGAG
Source organism: Periophthalmus modestus (assembly GCA_019594935.1). Classification (NCBI taxonomy): domain Eukaryota; kingdom Metazoa; phylum Chordata; class Actinopteri; order Gobiiformes; family Gobiidae; genus Periophthalmus; species Periophthalmus modestus. The sequence goes on from JAIEZT010000054.1 coordinate 40,555,055, forward strand.
CACTAAAGCCAAGACTCTCTCAATTCCTGTAAACCATCCTCCAGCTAAGACATCTGACTCCAGAACAGGAAGAAGACAGCTTCCTCACAATATTACACAATATTTCTTGCTGACTTGCATCTTTAGACGAAAGCAGCATCAGTCCAATACTGTCATAATATTTATTGTGTCTTTGCATCAATTCAACATTACATCCATGGATATGAAGATACAGTGATGCAATGACCCACGTATTTAAACAGAAATGTTCATTAAACCCCATATCACTAGATTGTTACCTTGCACTATGCTTTACATAAGGGATTTTATTTTAATGAAAAGTGTATTTTTAAACAAATTATAATGACTGTTGTTAGTATTTCATAGTCATAGTCTTTATATAAAAAAAAAAGAAAATCATAAAAATAGCTATTCTCTTGTTTTAGACATCAGAAATATTCTCCATCATATTCCGTGGCTTAGTTATAACAGAAACATGTGTCACAGTTTATGTTTACAGGCTTAGCTGTGAATGTGTCCTCGCTGTGGGTCCTGTGTACTAACCACTGTCTACCAATCTCCATGAAACCGTCTCTTTATATTTCTCATTATGAGATTGCTAATTAGAGCTGCCATTCCCAATGCCACTTCCTTAACAAGCATGTGTGTCTAATCAGATGAATCCACCTAAGAACTTTTCATTAACAGGAATTCTTCAAAAACATAACCCACTAAGTCCAGGAGTGTGTCTGGAAAAGACATACAACTTTCAGAGAAGAAATGAAAATGGACTTAAGTGCTTGTTTGTTTTGTTTATTTTTCTGTCTGTATTGCATTCTAAACAGGGCGCCCATGAAAAAGAAAGTCCAAGTGCTCTCACTGGGTTCCCCTGCCTAAATAAAGATAAAGAAAAGAAAGGAAGAAGGATGGTAGACGTACTGATTTGCAGTGTATTTATTAGTGGTCACACCAACGTGTTTAAACTACTTTTAAGTCTTCATCAGGGCTAGTGTGCAAACAACAGGTGTGACCCTATTTATGTAATCTGGCCAATTACCAATCATGTGATTTAAAACAGGACATCTATAGACATATATACAATTGAATCAAAGCACGCTGACAACGTGTCTCTGCAGAACACAACAAGAACCCACGGCCATGCACAGGCTGGAGTGCAGTCAATAACGCATATTTCCCCTAAGCTACACATCAAGAAAAATGCCTTAAGTCAACAGTGCCTTAAGGCATCACATGTATAAACCACAGAAATTTTATTAAAAATACCTGGGTATTTCAATATTTTAAAAATATACAACTTTCAATAGAAGCAAAAATGGTGTATGACTGGCTAACAAGCAGCACAAAACTTTAAGTTCTCATGTAGCTCGCAGGGGTCTGAGAGGCCTTATGTCAGTTTACAACTGTAAACCACAAATGATGTAGCAGAACTGCTCCTCTCACTTCATAAATCCTGGCTTTCATCTTTCCACCTCTGCCACATATTGACACAGTGGCACAAAGCTACTGCTAAGGCCTTTAGTTTAGCGCTGTACATGTGCTGCATGGGCAGTTGTATTTGTTAATAATATTTGTGGTTTTAATTATTTGTGTAATGATTATAGTGAATAGAATTTCACTTTTATACCAAATACATCTTGTTGTAGAAATACGGAAAAGCATATATCACGTATGGTGTTTAAACTTCTATTTTAATGTGTAAAGTCCAACCTGACCTTTGCAAAACACAAACGCAAATACTTTCAACAACCAGTCATTTTAGATCCAATTAAGTCAACGTACACCAGATTATATAACAACCTGTATATTTGAACTGTTATTGTTGTCAGAAAGACAGATGTGGTAAAAATGCTGTAACTGTTCCCAGAAGTGGCAGAATTAAACCTAGAGACAGTAATGTGAGATGTGTGCTTTGTAATGTGGCCTTATAGCTGAGGTTAGGCCCTGAGTGCATGTCCCTCTCCCTGACCTTGTCTGCCATACTGAAAACCCATTGAGTCGACTCAGTGCAGCAAATGTTGTACAGCGCACGGAACACGCTTGGCTTGTCTAACAGTGTAAAATCACACTCTCCTTTCATACTCTTTTCATTGCACTTCTGCTTTTTCCATTAAAGATTCCCAAAGAAATAAATGGCTGCCAAATTCCTAAATTCCCAACAGTAGTGTCAGTCTCCTGGCTGGATTATAGCATGTCCTGTGTGAGTGCTTAAAACAAAAAGGAAGTGAAAAGTCCATATAAAAGACACAATGCTGCTGTTTGTCTAATTTTCCAAAACCACAGGTAATAGAGTAAACCAACCAAGCCAGACGGAGCATGAGCAAAGGAAAGAGGAATAATCCACAAAGAACTTTCAGGGTGGCCCAGCAGAAATAATAAAGGCTGTGCATTTGAGTGCTGTATATGCAGCACTGTAGTCTAAACTTAATCCGACAAATTGATCTGACAGGACTCACTGCACTAAGCCAAGTGTGCTGCGACAGAACAGCTGGAGGAGAGCTGACTCAGCAATAACATGTTTTGACTTGATACACACATCAAGGCTCAACCAAGCACTACTTTATTGTCTAATGCAGCAGGTGACAAATCTCAATGTTTCCACAGGGGAACAAAGCTCTTGTGGTTTATAATAATCCTCCCTATGGTATGCTGACCAATACCTGACTCTTCACTGTGTTGATGAAGTTGCTATAACAACTACTTCCCAGACATGAGAGCATGATGTCATTCTGATAAAGTCCCTGTTACGGCTGTGCTTTAATTGTACATGTGTAATGTATTGAAAGCTTGCAACATCTGGTTTATCTCTATCTCCACACCAAAAGTAAAATGTAAAATGTTCAATTGTTAAAGCTTCCACCTGATGTCAACTATCAGTGTTTCTTGTTCTCCTATAGAATGACTTTTTGCATACCTTTTTGTACCAAAGATGTCAGATTCACACATTACCCAGCAACGTTTCTGACCAACTTTTAAATTACTGCCAGCACAGTCTTAAGAAAATTAGTGAGTGTTTTCCACCAGCTTTACATTTTCCATTTTGGCTGTGTGGGGATGGACTCAAAGGGAGGGGATGGAGCACAAACAAATGGAGATAAAGACAAAAAAATCTGGCTTTAACAAAAGCCACATGTTCAGCTGGAGGCAGTGATTCTGCAGAGTTGACTGTCACTCTTATGGAACGCTGCAGTTATGACAGTGCATACATTTGATCTTGCAGTTCCTACCTTATCCCTTTATACTGAAAGCACTACAACATGCATCGGCATTTAAGTGATACACTGATTTGAGAGCAAGTGTGAAACAAAAATAACAAAGAAGAACAAATGAATAAGGACAGAAGCAGATGAAGACATTAGAAGCATTAGAGGAGTTTTACACTGTTGTTCTCACCTTTCGTCCAATTTGGCCAGTCAGTCCAACTGGGCCAATAATCCCATAGTCACCCTGGAAAGCAGTTCAAACATGTAAATAAAACCACAAACATAAATACACACTAAATATTTCAAAGTACAGAAATGTGCTGTTACTTTTTCTCCTTTTGGTGCTGGTCCGGGTGATATGCCTGGGTCTCCTTTTTTACCCTGACAAAATATAAGGGAATAAAAATCAGCATTCATTTACTTTTATTTGATAGTTCCTGTACAACACGTCTGTTTAGGTAACAGAGGAAAGCTAAAAGCACAGCGACAACAGACCTCCACATCAAAGCCATAGCTTGTATAATAAGCACCAGGTAACCCTTAACTTCCCCAGGATACTGGGGCTTTTTACAACCTTGTTTCTTTTATTAATGATGAAAGAGGACATACTGTGGTGCACAGCTAGAGATCAAACATCATCCATTCAGCACACAGCAGCAGGTAGGAAACTGCTGCTTCTAGGCAACAGTGACACACTTATGCAAGGCACAAGCCCAAAATTAACTGTAATGTTAGTGTGTAGCTGATGTGTAATAACATGAATAAATGATTACATTTAAAGTAGACAGTAAGTGGGAAATACGTGTGATATTAAACAAAATGAACATAAAGGAGTGAGGTTTAACATCTTAAATTATGATTGATGATGTAATGAAGTTAAAAAATAGTATTATATTTTGTACAACTGAAAGAAAAAAAATATTTCCATGGATATACAAGGTAGCCCAATATATAGATATTTTTGGCACTTTTTGCTGCTGACTGATTTATGCTTTTGCCTGAGAGGTCAAGGGATTGTTCCCTTGACCTCTCAGAAGAATGCAGTCCAAACATAAAAGTGGGGAAAAACTTTGCATATTTTAACCTGATGACAAGGACAAACATTTTAAAGTTTAAAGAGGTCAGGATTGTAATCATAGGGGTTAGCTGTGAAGACTGTGAAGGCATTTTTATAATGCATTTTAAATATGGGTATGGCACATGCTGTGTGTTCCTCAAGTAAACAGAGACAAGGGTCATACACTGGTGCAGACAAATTCAGAGACGGCTGTAGAACTTATTTTGGATTGTGGGTCTCCCATTGTTGCTATTGTTAAAAATTCTGAGTTGTGTTACAATACAGTTTAATGGTAGTTATTTGTGTTTACCTTCAACCCCAGTGGTCCAGGTGGGCCTGGGTTTCCATGGGGACCAGGGTCTCCCTGTGAAAAAGGCAAAGAGAGAAAACATAATTAGATGAGGTGAGATTAGGCTCAATTCATCTTCATTTTGTGAGGTGCCAAGCACAAAGTGTAGCTTTGCTACTGTGTGGAAAATGAGGAATGGAGTTGAGAGAGACTTCTTTAACCTACTTTTCTATACATCAACTTTGTGTGAGGTATTTAGAGTTGGGGGTAGAGGCCTATGGAAAATGGGGCACTGTGCAGGAGTGCTGTTTCACCATATGGTTGTGTTTTTTGTTCCCAGTAGAGTCAAAAACACTTAAATCGCAACACAAACACTTTTGCCAACAGTCTTACAATAGTAGAAGAAAACAATAATTTACTTTTGTTGCATTCTATGGAAGATTTTGTGATAAAAGATGCTCACTCATTATCTGGCAATATTTATATCCTTATCATTTTGCAAGCCACATGCAGGCCAAAAAGAACTTGTGAACCAACAGTGAGAACCACAGGTCACGTCACTGGCATCACTGTTCCGTCTTCTCTGTCTATAAATAACTTTTTCTTGCATTTCTGAACTCAGTCCAGCCCTCCACTTGGTACAGCGACCTTAGGCCCCTTAGTTTCTCCACAAAGGTTCAAGGGTCTGCAGAATACTAGGCAAAGGTTTGCAGCTACTCTGTCAATGAACTTACTTACACATAAGTGAGTCAAAACAAACCTGAAATTAAAATTCTGACTCAGAATCTTTTTATAATTCTCCAATGGGAGGGAAAACATAAGATATGCTTTTGTGTCATTAAGTTGTGCAGCTCAACAAAAACCCTTTGAGAGAAGTTCAAACACAGATACACTCACCAGTAGCAGACAAGACACCATTCTTTTCTCTGACTACCACTTCCTGCTCAAGGAAACTTTGATGACAACCTAGGCTGATTCATTCCGCGAGATGTGCGCAGACTTGACTTTTTATACTGTAAATACACAGCTCAAACAGGACTTTTAATGACATACCAGAAAACACTAATAAACAGCATTTTTCACTCACACTCTGCCATCTCTTTTTCATTTTTAGTTTGTGCGGAGCTGGCATTCCCTTGAGAGCCACTGCCCAGACACTGTTAAGGCCCACTGTTGTGCCCTAAATAAACTAAAACAAACTAGAATTACACGCTTCCAAATTAACCCTGTGGCCAACCACATTTTGGGCAGTACACCGACTGGCATGGGCTGGCATAATGGGACAGTACTGCATGGTTGCAAACAGGTGCCTAATTATAGTGGAGCTGGGTGGGTACAGGCTGAGGGCTATCAGATGAAAAAACAGTTACTTTTTAAACCACAATGCAGTGTGAAAATTTTAAACATGAGTTTGAATCAAATATTAAAATATACATTTACTGCTTTTAGGCACAACTATAATGTCTATAGCATAACATTCACCATTTCAAAATTAGGACAATATAATGCAGAGTAGAGGTGGTAGAGTAGCCTATTTGTTCAACTAAGAGTAGTGATACTTTAAAATAGCATTATTTGTGGACGTAAAAAGTAATGATTCACATAATAACTATAGCAAGGTTAAAAAAGTTTACTCCCAATCAAGTCAATATTTGAATGTATCATCTGATTTGAATTAATTTTAAATGTAATCATCAGTCAAATGATGCACACATTCTGATATATCCAAAAATAGACTAGGGTTCAAATTTAATTATATACCATTAAATAATACCATTACCAAGCATCTCTTTTATAGTCATTTCTATAATAGTTTCAATATCTAGTCTAGTCTTAGCGTCAATTAGTATCTGTTTATGGATTTTTTATACCTGACTGAGGGTCAGGTACAAGAAATGCAATCTTTTAACACTGATAGACTTGCTAACAGGGGGGAAGTCTATCCAAAATGTTTATTCATAAGTGCTATTATGTTACTCAAGTAGAACTAAATGTAGTGTCAGAGAACTACTCTTCATAAGTTACTCGAGTAAATCTAACAAAGTAAATGCATCTTTATATGGTCTTTCTCTCATACAAAGACTTGAATGCACTTGTTGCTTTTAAATTCATCCGACTGACATCAGCCTGAGGTTATGTTCCCACACTAAGTATGTCAGACTGGCCCTCTTAACATGTTTAACAAGTGGTGCTGTAAACAATGTCTGAGTCTCATAAAGAACATTTAAGCATTCCATCGCTGTATAAAGACGAAACACCTTGTGTATGATACTGTGCCAAAAAACATCAAGGATACTGCCTCATTAACAATTAACAAAAGCAACAACTTGAAGTCCCAAAATCTAGATTAAGCCTCTTAATAACTTAAGTAGTCAGGCTGAATAAAATGCACTGTGCACTGAGAAGAGCTGTAAAACTGCACTGAGGTACATACTTTTAGATACTTATTCAGTGCACTAAAAGTTTATAGTAATTAAATAGAAGTGGATTTCAGAATTGAACACAAATAGCTCAAATGGCAAGTAGAAATCAATGCAATAAATTGTAAATGAAGCATATTTGGTGCCAAACATTTTAAGAGTGTACTAAATCATGAAAACGGAATTAACTATATGAGCTGTATGTCTTGGCTCCTTACTTTCTTGGATTATATTTCTCTTCAGTATACACAGTTTATACCGGAGCCAGGACAGACTTTTAAAAGAATCTGGTGCCAAAGCATCTGCCACAGCACAATACCCTCAGCACCTACGCTCATTAAACTTTCCAACAAGTCTCTCATAAAGCGCCTGGGATATAAACAGTGCATGCAGGTGAGGCAGCGTCGTGGAAATTGGGACAGTGCAACATTTTAAAGTGACAGGATAAGTATTTATTTATATATGCATACAACCTAGGTTACCCACGGTAGATGCAATACTTAGCAGCTCTCACACCCATCTACCACCTTCTGCATTTGAACCCTACAAATAGACTTGTGGATTCCTGGACCTAATTCCACCCAACAGATCCTACTACATAAGCCCACTGCTATGGTGACAGCAACTCACACTAACATGTGCAGGATTGGAGGTTAAGGTTCATGGGTTCAAGGTACCGGTGGACTCAATAGTGCTCTGTGTCATCATGTGGACTTCCAGTAATTCTGACAGGGCTCAAAGGGCTGTCTTTCCAGTAAAATGCTCACTTACTTTTTTATCAAACAAAGATGGCAATGCCTACAATTAGAGAAGTCACCTGTGAACCTAACCACTATGTTATAGCTTCAATGAAGAAACTGTGCGTTCCAAAATTGAAGCCATATTCTTATCTGGCCAAAGGCTTGGCCAACATGTGTTTTAAAGTTGATGCACATAACTGAGCATGTTTGTTTGTGCATATGCACACACATATGGCAGCAGCAATTAAAGTTGATTAACGCTTTTGTTTACAAGAAAGCCTCAAAGTCTGCCCTGCTCTTTATATAGGAAATCCATAAACAACACCGCATACATGAACTACTCATTGCAGGATTAGACTTTTGTGCAGAAGCTTAAGGTTAAATGTACCATAAGGCCCTAGTTAAAGCCACATAAAAACAGCACTGTGTTATTGTATCAAGGGGGAGATTTCATTGTTTGCTATATGCAAACCAATCACTTCTACTGACACATGCCGTTCACAGCTGCTTCACAGTGTGCAGCTAACAAAGGCATTTCTAAGCCATCAGGATGCATTTCTGTACGACTCTCTACGACGATCTCACTCACAGTCGAAAAACTATGCTGACCAGACAGTCATGGAGGTATGTCTTATTTTTTCTATTTATTTATTTACTTCCTATTTTTAATATATTTTCAAATTACAAGCAAGTAGTATTATTTGTGATATTATTATTTCTTCATCCGCCTATATTCAGGATTAATGTGAAATTTTGTGTTCCTCTACAATAACTACTAATGTTTTATGGATCACGTATTCTGAAATAAAATGGCTGTGCACTCAACGGCAAAGTCCAAGTCACACAGAAGCCCTGTCCATGTGTTCCCTTTCTGTTTGCAGCACTTTTATAGGCATCCCGTGGCACAGGCAACCTTTTGAAAGGCCATCTTTTAGGAGCTTTCCTGTTTATGTTTAGGGGTGGGAGGTCAGCGCTCACAGGCCAATGCTGAATATACTCTATCTGCCTGCATGGGGAATGTTCTACGGGCAGATAGGGTGTGCCTGCTGGCTCTAAAATTAATGTTGTTTTTCCTCATTATGTGGCAGCCTTGTTTGCCTGTAATCAATCATCTGATAACTTAATATCTACAATTGTGTGTATGTTATATGCAGAAATAAATTGCAAAATTTCATTAAAACTTACCCTAGGACCCCTCTTGCCTGGCAGACCTGGCTTCCCTGGAGGTCCTGGCAGTCCCTGGAGAAAGACAGAATAGCCTCAATCAATTAACTTATTGGTTAATGAGTAATAACATATGCACAACTGTCTAAAATGAAGTGTATTTCCACAACAAATCATTCATTTTGGGCAGAAACGGTGTGTCCAAAGGCTTTCGGGTAAAAAGTGACACCTTTTTCTCTCTGAAGTAATTCCATCTCTAGGTGATGAAAGGTCAGCCTTATCCATCAGGAGGCACTGTGCCTGAGTGGCAGGAAACCGTAGAAACTCTAGAAATAACAGGTCATTTCCTGCACTTCTCAATGCCCCTGTGTGGTTTTATCAGGCCTGCGCTTATACGTTTTCTTTTAATCAAAAAAGAGGAAAAAGAAGAAGTAAAGGAAAACAAGGCTTGTGCTTTCTGTTGCTACTTTACAGAGCTACTATGAACCAAATGGGCACTCTCTTTGAGAAATGTTTTAACTTTCTTGTGATATGAAATCATGTGAATGCATAATGCTTTGAAGCAGGGTCCAGCTAAAGCTTGAGTCAAATTATATTTGTGCTATTATAAAGGCAAACATACACTGAACACACACATGCAATCAGTGGCTAATTTGATGGACCATACTGTGCTCCTTTAATATACCCATACAAAACACAAGCTTATCTTAAGTAGAAAGCCTTACAACCATGCTCTTAATCAGCCCATGTCCTGTCTAGCCTACTTCAGACTGAGCCTTAAATAGTGCCACCACAGTACAGAAATCAGCACTTAGATCTGATGTAAATGGCATCATGGAGGTCAATTATCCTGGCCTAGACACTGAGACATATGTAATCTACAAGAGAAAATGAAAGAGTCACAGCAGATAAAAGTCAAGGGACACTTATCAAATTGACTGTCCCTGCTCGCTCATGGCACTAAATGATGTTTACAGCATCTCATTACAGAGGCACTGCGTTCAACGATCATGCAGAATGTGTCTTCTCATTCTTGGGTGCAGTCAGCTTTGTGTCAGTTATTTAAAGGTCTCTCCAATTTTTTCATGGTAAATGCTTATTTCTAAATCTGAGACCAATATACAAAATTGCCAATACTATGTGTAAATTGACTATGTAATATTGTACTTTCCCACACTTATGCCTGTCTACATCACAAAAAGTGCTCTACTTTTCCATTCAGTGTTAGTCCACAGTCATTGTGGTTGTACTAGAAAAGTGAATGATTATGTTTACTCACTGCATTGACCCTTGACCCCGCTTTTAAAAAGGGCCATGCAACCTCCTCTACACTCTGTGACTCAGGAATCTGGTGTAGAGACGGTAAGGCGTCAGACCTAACACATCACACCCAGCCTGCAGGGTTTTGTGAATAGAAGAGGCGAGGATGGAGGACCTCTCTAAGTACCTTCAGTAGGTCTCTAGGTTAATTAATAAGCAGAAACATAGACAAGATGAATGTGGCTTTGAAATCTAACTGCAACTGTGTGTCTACAAAAAGTTACATAATATCTTGTTGCAGTTGTAAAAGGCCAATCTTAATTAACTGATAAAGCTGTTATATGATTCTCACCTGTGGGCCTACTTCTCCTTTCTGTCCGGCAGGTCCTGGCAGCATAGGGTATGGAGTGGGTGGCACTTCCCAGCTTTGGAAGCCATCTGTTCCAGGTGGTGTCATGGTGATGTAAGGAGGTTTGGAGGGTTTAGGGGTTAAAGAGGCCTTGGTCTTATTAGGCTGAGTTGGTTTGATGACCTGTTTGGTGGCTGGTTTAGTAGTTAAAGTTTTGGAGACAGTTGGTTTTGATGTGTTAGCTTTGGGTAATGGTAGTTTGGATGGAGAAACTTTGACAGGAGGTTTTGATGGAGTAGCTTTTGTCGGAGTTGTCTTTGGTTGGGGATATGTCTTCTTAGTTGGTTGTAGTTTCTTTGGGACAACACCTTCTTTAGATAAAGTAGACTTGGTCTTCGATGGTTTGGTGCTGGCCATAGTAGGAGCAGTAGTTTTTTTCTTGTCTGTTGTTTTCAACTTTTTTGGATTAATTGGAGTGGTGGACTTTACAGGAGGGGATGCTGATGTTTTATCATTTGGGGTTTTTGAGGGAGAATCTTTTGGGGTTGGGGCATTTGTGGGTGATGCTTTTATCCTGAGTGGTACAGTAACTGTTTCAGTCTTGCCCCTGTGAGGTGGTGTAGTAAGCCCTGGCTGCACTGTGAGAGGCATTAAAGTCCCAAGAACTGGTGGAGAAAGGGGCTTTATTGTTGGTGTAGAGCTCACTAGTCTAACAGCAGAGGCAGCAGCCGCAACACTCCGAGCCAGGCTGACTCGTAAAGGTTTTCTAGAGGTCTCCGGGCCACTACGTTTAGCAGATGCAGCGGTAGCTGTGATGTTTGACTCTTGTTGTAAGATAGGCAGTAAAGGAGAAAGGTTAGGCCTGAAAGTGTCAGCTTCCCTGCACTGTTTCTTAATGTACCTGCAGTAGTTATGAGCTGCCTGTGCAGAGGGGACCAGGTCAAACTGGCAAATCGCTCCTTCAAAATGAGCTGAGGCCTGCTGCTGGCTAGTCCGCCCCAAGAAGAAAGAACCCTGCAGCCCATGAGCCAGTCCGTCATCAATGTCCCACCCCAAGTCTGCATGAACACTCTGCTCTCCGCAGGAGGCATAAAGAGTTACTTTTTGTCCATTAATCCCCACTGCCAGCTGGTGCCACTGGCCATCATGGGGATCATAAGGCAGTGCCACAGAGTTGTTTGGTCCTGTGTGAAGAACCAGATTACCTGGCGAAAGCTGTAGACCTAGAAGAAGCTTCTTTTGGCCTGAAAGCACTGAAAAGAGGAAGGCACTGTTGACGCGGTGTGAGCGGACACTCAGGACCAGTGCCAGATTGGGCCAGATGGCCGGTGAGAAGATGGAGGGCAGTGAAGCCTCAATGTGGGCTCGCTGGTTGAGGATGATCCCTGATCTGAAGGGGATGACCCCAGCTGGTATCGCGCGTGATTTCTCTCCCTTGAGCCCCAACTTTTGGAGAATGTCCACATCTGAAAAAAAAGCTGCAGTTAAAATATCTATGTTAGACTAACAGGACCATAGGCAGAGAGGGGACTTGGTTTCTCTGAGAGCAAAAGCTGTAAATAGATGCTGTAGTGGCTTATGCTTTAAATATCAGCGGGGTGAGATGCTAAAATGTCAGTCCATAATTTTAAGGAAGAAGGTCTATATAATTTATAGTAGAACTGGCACTAACACATGGTACACCCATACAAAATAAAAATGTTATATGAACAACCATAATATGTAAGCACAGATGGTGCCTTTTAAAACTGTTTTTTTTTCTCCTTGCTGCCAAGAAGAGTGTATAACAACTTTTTACTTTTCAATAAAGAGTTGTTTGATGTAAACCTACTTTTTATACAGACAACAGACTATGCTGGGTAATCTTTCATATGTTTTCATGTCAACACAAACTGAACATTCACTGCATTAGAGCTGTGACCACAGTGGTTGTTCTGTATAGGATTGAGTGTACTCATGTTTATTCTGTATGATTTAGGCCCCTGTCCCTTGTCTCCTTCTGACCTCTGGTCATTAGGCCTCGACAAATGGGCATGTATAGCCGTGCTTGTGAAATAATAGAAAGACGTTGCGGAGAAATGTTGATGAGATGAGAGCAATAGAGATAAATGAGAGGATGCCTCAGCAGTTGCCGTCTGTGTAAGTCACTGAAAACAAAGACTTTATTTAGATCCTACCATGCTTGCCTCATTAGCCCTTTCAAAAAGCCCGGCCTTTGAACTTGTAATGACAAATCAATTGAATTTAACAAAGTTGAACAAATTATCATGTTACTCACACATAATTATTCTGCTATGGAACTGAACCTCATTTGCATAGTATATGTTCTTTTATGGGGAAGTAACTTGAACTGTATAAGTGACTGTTTAAAATACAACTATAACATAGGCATGGGTCATAGAGTTTTTCCATATATACAGTGCATAAGTACACATGGCTTAGGTTTATGGCTTTAGTCTGTGCCAAGTCACTCAAACAGGACAAAGGGGTGTGCAATGTGCCTTTTAGAGGATTATGTCGTTGAGTTTACCAATCCTTTTTTCTCATGCGTTCTAACTCAAATATTTAGATAAAGTAAAAATAAGAACATATAATAACTGAAGGAACAGTATCTGGATGAGTGCTGCATGTGATTAAAAACAACCAAGTACTGATTTTTTTCTATAGTTCGATAGTCTTTCAAAATTCTGCAATCTGTAGCTTTAATACGTTTATCAAATGATGTGGTATTCTTTTGTTCCAGAATAGATGTTCATCATAACACGTGAGTTGAGTCTGATGGGTTTTTTATTATGAGCAGAATAATTGTTGACTAAGTAGTGTACTGATATTATAAGACAAGAAGCATGAAATGTATGGGTATGTAAAGTAATAGTAATAAGTTGTTTCATGTACAGTAAATATTATAATAATGCGATTACACTAGTATTGTGAAAACTGACAGGGGGAAAGCGTGAAAATGATGTTTGAAAGTTATTGTAAAAAGTGTCTTACCTTCAGGGTGGACTTGTGTAAGACCCAAGTAACAAGTACAATATATTATGGTGCAGAGCAATAGGGCTCTCCTGTTGGGTGAGGAAAAAGTGTAAATTAGACATCAGAAGTTTAAGGTGGAGTTGACACACTGGCTCCAACCATATTCACACTCAAAATCTGATTAATATCAAATGTTTGGTGTTATAAGATTGTTTAAATGATGTTACATAATCAAATTACTTTCTGAACATGGTTCCTTTGATTACTCTACTACAGATTCTGCAGTTTACATGTCATTCAAGTAATCTTAAAGTCTCAGAAATCAGATTATGATCAGATTTTGGTGTGCATGTGAATAAGGCCAACAACACAACAAAAATAATGCAGAGATTAATTATATTAACCCGAATTTAACATATTTACTGTATACTTACTGCCCTTAAGTTTCCAAACCTGCCCATAGCTATTATTTTGCTTTGCTTTCCTTAATATTATGTCCATTCTCTGAGGGAATACAGTTTGTAAAAACTTTCTGAACTTCTCCCTAAACAGAACTGTGCAGATGACCATTCCAACATAACAATCCTAAAATGTGGTGGGTTTAAATCACAAAAGTAACTACAGCCTCCAGGTGCGCGGGAGGGGGGGAGTGATTGGCACCAGGACTGGGAAGCTCGGCAGGGGAGCCAGATCTAGTGACAGGAAGAGAAGCCACTGTTTACCGCTGGAGGTCATCCACACACGCTGGAGGAGGAAATGTATGTAACAGCTGTAGCTATAGGGCAGTGTGTGGGTAAAGGACTCCAAACTAAAATGCAATGTTACATGCATCTTGTTTTATTTTTAACATGTGAATTAACTACTACAGGTGCAGTTTAACTGTATTTGAGCCATGCTATTCCTGTTTCTTACATCAAAATAAAGATGAAGACGTGTGAACACAAGAGCAATAAACGCAGCAGAAAGAAGGATTTTAATGTTTATTTTACAGTTGTGGTTATTATCCTCTATTAATTAAAACCTATTGGGCAAATGTGCAGTTAATGCAACAAGAATATGGTTTATTCCATCATCAGATTCACCACTGAGGTTTGTCTTACTATGCCACATTATAATGCGGTCATTGTTAAGATGCTACGCTGTGTTAGATCTAATGTTTCTAAAGTTGGTAGTGATGAGGTCTCTGTAGACTAGAAGTTCACCAACCCTGTCTGGTGTGGTTTTCAACTAAAACATTGAGCTACAACATGTCTCCCTTAGGGATTTCACTGCTCAGCTCAGCTGAGTGGACAAAACACAGGCTGGCTGAACAATATCAGCTCCAAATCTTACCTCAGAAAACGAATAATGTGGAAAAAGTGCTTGGTAGAAAAATTATATTCGAGGAGAGTTTACTATTTCTACACCAACAAGTCAATCGCCTATAGTTTCAGTTTCTTTCCACAAGCTTTGACTTCTCATTCATTCCCCCCACACACACAAACTCTCAGTGGAAAATTCCTGTGAATGAGGAGACCCCGACAGGGGCTATAGTGGGGCTCTGTACTCTGGATTCTTCATAGACTAATGTATGTTAGTTTTTGTAGTCACTTAAATATGGTCCATGGTTACTTTCCTAACATTATAGCTGCAAATAAATTTGATAACAGCAAAACAAAGGTCTACACGACTAAAACTAATATGAGGAAAAGTAGTTTGTTTATTATGTTTTTTATGTGTCATCAAGTTTAGTGTGACCTTCATGTTATTTAAGTTGTCACTAGGCAAAAGCCTCATCATCATCAAAGAAACTGGCCTACAACTAATACAATGTGAGTTATTGTATAGAAGGGGGTGTGGGGGAGACTCATAAATAGCGACATCCAGTGGCTTTTCCATTAAAGGTTCATAAAAAGGATAGATAATAATGTACACTGTTAGTCTGGAAGTAGTAGGCTCCTCCAAATTCTTAAAAATGCCATTGTATAGGACTATAGCAAAAAGCAAAACAAAACAAAGCAAAACAATAATAATACCAATTTAAAAATATATATATATTTATATATTTCATTTATTTGTGATTATGTTAACGTTAAATTGTTGATACACACTCGTAGTAAGGACATTAAAACCATGGGCACAGACTACAGTCTGCTGCTTTGTCACTTTGTTTGACAATATTTAATACTTTTTCTTGTTCAATAAATATTCAATTATATTATGTCATATTTATAATAAATCATAAACTTAATTCTGTCATTTATGTTGTTTAAGCGATAATAAAGATGATATAAATAACATGACTTGATGGAGAAATGCCCTATAAGAACAGGCTTGTTGTAGAGGTGAGTTTGATCTGAGCTGGAGCCGCTCCAAACTGACGCATCTTCTCTGATTCTCTCATCTCAGACATGTGTGTGTGCATATACATTCAAAGTTGATACTCACTTTGTGCCTAGATGAGAGGTTCTGCAATCTCTCCTTCGGATGCCTAAATTCATTTGTATTCATTTGTCCTGGCAGTCAAAAACCTGATCCTTTAATCACAGCGTGACTCCGTTGCCAAGGGGCAGAAGACACCGGCGGCCGTTTTACGCATGAGTGAAGTTTGACAAGAAGCTCCAGAGGTAAAAACTCATGTTGAAGTGCCTGTCAAGCCCGACATAAAATCCGTATGACTGGACAGAGTTTCCCTGCGCCTTTGTCTGACGATATTCCAGTGTGTTTCATTCATTTATGCCGATCCAGTATGAGTGACGCGCAGCCCTGTGAGAAAGAACAACTCTCTTGGAGGAGGTTACGGAGTCAGGAGCGTCGCATTCATCCCTTTCCTTTTTAAATAGGCCTCTGTGAGTAAAGCCATGGCGAATGCACCGTGGACCAGTGTCAAGTTACAAACCCAGCGGTGGAGCCGAGGAACTGCACGCGTGCAGCAGGGGGTGGCCACATGGAGCCGGAGGCACCCACAGAGGCGCACTACCCAGTACAAGCGTAAAACCTGTGATGGACAGCTCTGCAAACACGGAAACTGACCGATCAGAGACGTGTTTAGGTTGAAATTGCGCTAATTGATGGCGCTAAACGACGGAATTCATCAGAACAAGCTGTTTGAAATGCCAGGTTGCTTTTTAATTTTAAATCATTCAGCGAATGGATTCTTGGTCACTTTTGCACTCTGCCAATTATTTGAGCTCGGATGAAGCACTGTTACTTACACTTATTATTTGTGACCTGATGCTGTTTTCTAACTTCATCTTGCCATTACATGTCTCACTCTTTTGCTGTCCTGAGACTCGACTTGGACTTGCAGGCCTCGGGAAATGACTTGACTTGAGCCCTGTGACTTGAGATGACTTGATGCTTCTCCTTTTATATATATATTTGAGACTTTTCTCTGTGCAGTTGATACTTTTGATGCTTAAAGTTAAAGGATCAAACTGGAAGATGTCTCTCCCTGCTCATGTTGGCTTTTTTGTTACTGAGATGTAACAGTAACTGAAATACTGATATATCGTATCGACAAATGTTTCATAATAATATTGGGACTGTCATTATATGGATTATAAGATCCCTTGCTTAAATGCTTTGTTTTATTGCAGCAGCAGCAAAAAAAAAACTAAAGGGAACTACATAGACCATGATCTTTTGCTCCTTTTCAGTGCAGACTAAGTCTAAATGAAGAAATAGACTGTTATTAACCACTTTCAAATGTTCGTTCTTTGGATTAAGACAGTAATGATTCACACTAAGATATGTTTTTAAAGGAAAAAGTTGTATATCTACAATTCTGTCAATCGCTCCAAAATATACCAATACATATTATACTGTGACATTTGGATATTTTTACATCCCTATTTATAACCATGAGTTTTTAGGCAATACTATTTAGTTTAAAAAGCATATAAATTCCAAAAATATGAGTTCTATTTGGTACTTTGGTTTTGAAGACTTGAAATGACTTGAAGGTGGACTTGTGGGCCAGCTTCAAAACTGTGACTTGAGACTTGAGGCCAGAGACTTGAGACTTACTTGAGACTTGCAAAACAACGACTTGGTCCCACCTCTACTTATCAGCTCCAACAACATAGTCCGACTCCTATCTCTAATTTATAGATAGCCTAAAGGGCCACATTTTTACATTTACATTTTGGTGTCTAGGTTTTAATCCAAACAGCTGCAGTGTGAGATCTATACTGTGTGATGACCTTGTACTGCTGGAACAAAATTGATGTAGGTTAGTTGTTTTTTTGTGCTTCCTACTAGTCCACAACTCACAAGTAAAAGAATGTCTCCTCTGTTAAAGGTAACATGTGGAGTTGCAGTTGGTTGTCGTGATCTGAGGGGAGGTCATGGCCTGGTGAAGGATCAGGTCTGCCAAGGCCACAGGAGCTATTACCATCTGACATCTGCTTTGAGGTGGGTCTGTGTTAAAATACACATTCAGATGTTTTAATGGTGCTTAACCTTCACAATGGACTAAGGGCCAGGCATACAATCAGGATGATAAACAAATAAGAGACCAAAGGATTTCATGGGTGGTGCACCTACAGACAAATAACTCGAGATGGATGAGAAGAGATAGACAAAGAAAGAAGTCTTAATTTACAGAGACAACTAAAGTTCTCCACACTGTGAAGCATGGAATCACTCATTAACGAAAACTACAGAGACCAATAAAATGTTTGAGGTTTTCCCCCCACTGCCTCAAAATAAAGTATCCTATCATTGTGGATATTCAAGCTACTGCAGACCTCTTAAATAATTCATGTTTTTTTTTATTTTATTTTATTTTATTATTACTCTTATTGAAATAATTTAATGTGAGTAACTTGATTATCTGGAGTATACTGTAACTTTTTCACCCTAGCGTGCTGCAAGTGCACAGTAAAATAGGAGTTAATGACGAGTGTTTGCTCTTTGAACTAACCCATGGACTGTAGACCTGTAACTTAGCCTTGAATGACACTGATTGGGCGGTACTTGCTGCGTGTGTCACAAACTTGCAGAATTTTCTGCATTTAAGTCCGAGGCCGTTGGTCAGTTGGCCTTAGGGTTGAGTGCTAATGGAGCCAAGTCATTAACATCCTCCTTTACAGTTCCCTTCACACACTTTATACCTTGTGTTCTGGAGATGGGTGCCACCCGACCCCGCTATGCACCTCCAATGAGCCACAGCAACTCAGCCTCCTTCGTCCAAATTACAAACTTAGTGCTTGCTAGCACGCTCACTGCCACCCCTTAAAGGTGCTTGATTATGGTCATTGGCACCAAGTCTGAAAGCTCCCTTTATCCCCCCCATGCTCCAGAAATAGGCCCTGCCGAAACACACAGGCAGCCCAGATCAAACGCTCCCCAAAGGGAAGGGGTCATTACTGGTGCACTGGGCGGACACTCAATGGGTGTTGAGCCACGCCTTGTGCCCAAATTGCAGTTTGGGCCTAGTGAGGACACAAGCCTGTTCTTTGATGCACAGCACAGTAACAGCAACTTTGGCTGTTTGGATATCAATGTTTACGGTGGCATGTTTAGTGTACACATACAAAAACAGCCAGTATAGTGTTTTACAAACCCAAATCAAAGAAAACTGTGATTGGTGTTGGTTGGGCCCATTTGTATTTATATTTTAACTATAACTGTATATTCTATAATTTACTGAAAGTAATAATTAAAAGTTCGTTAAAATACTTAATCTTGTGTTGAAATCTGCCATTTTAAGCCCAAATAAATGAGTCATGAGTAGTAATAAATAAATATATGATATATATGGTATAACCTGTAAGGAAAGTGTTACGTCTGTGTAGGTGTGTTTTCACACTGAGCAGTGGCAGAGGTTGTGGAGCTTGTGGCTGTGAACCAAGACAATGTTGTCTCTCTCAGTTCCACTGCACACAAGTGGACTTTTCATTCTAGGAATTTGTGTCAAGTCAAATGTGCAGAGAGGGCTGTCTTAGTGGTCTGATTTTTTTCCTTACAGGTGGTGTGGTATCGTTCAGTTATTTGTTCTTTGAGCCTGTCTCCTTCCTTTGTAAGGATTGTAAGAAAGTGGTATAACAATTCCTGATTTGGACTCAATTTGTTCTATTTCTGTCCCTGTAACTTTTACGCATTGCTGCATCTCAACACAGCTCCTTTTGTCTTCATGGTTTCATCTGCTCTCCTGCATCTCAGGCTCCCTTTCTCTTCCCCTGTCATTCCTTCACCACAAGCATTTCCAGTGCTGGTACAACAATGCAAACACCAACAACAAAACTGGTGCCACAACCATAATAACCATGTTGAGTTCTCACTATAACACCAGAATAACCTGTGTAAGCGGCACTACTCAGACATGGATTTATAAGTGACAAAAATATAGCATACAATATTTTTCGGAAGTTACAGACTGGTGTAATTTTTAGCAACAAAACAATGTATTTGTGACAGAATTATGTACTGTGTATATACAGGTTCCTGTTGTAGCTCTTTTATCCAACTCATTCCTGACACATTTTTTGGCAGGCCCCGTGAGCTGACTTCGGACCAACTTGGCACCATTAGAAAGGGCTGACACTGAGAGAAGTCCACACCTGTGTGAGTACATAGAAGATGTACTGTACAGTACTGTAAACGTGTGCATTTTTACGATGTGTATGTGAGTAAATTTGGCAGATTGTGTGCTGTGAAATTCCACTATTCAAGCTCCGCCTTTTTAAAAAGATTTAAACATTAGCAGAAACATTTACAATTCATTTTAATTTCCTGTTTAGCCATACACATATAAAGTCCATGCTGCTGCATTAGGTATGCCTATCAAATCCTTCTTCAATATCCGATTTTCTGGATATTATCATAAAATAGAGCCGAAACTCATTCTTATTCCGGGCACAAGGGTGAATTTGGACTGAGCCACCAGAGATTGGGGTAGCCTAAGTAGAAACAGCACAGCAGGCAGACTGAAACCTGCTCTTTTTGGCATAAAATCACTGTCCAGATTCCAATGATGCCTCTGTAAAAGGACTTCATTATGCTCTCAGAATATGGACTAGACAAATATTTGGCTTGGTCATTATGATGCTGTATCCACTCCCCCCATGGACCTGCCTGTTACACCGACCTTACTGTTCTGAATCCCAAAGATGGCTCACCCTACCCCCAACCAGACTGTTTTTCCCTTAACACAAACCAAATGCCAAGACATTTACACCATGCATTTCCAACACAAACTTATTTTCTTAGCAACATTAAAAAAGATGCCCCCAAAAATATAATGGATCCGTTAGTACAAAGCTTCAAACACAGATTTAAAAATGTCACCCTGGATCCCCATCCCAACCTGGGTTTTGTGCCTACCATTATCTTTTTTGATTAAATGTATAATCATTCATCTTTTAACACTTTCTATAGCAAGCACGTAGGTTTTTAAAAACCTGCGTGCTTGCTGCACTAAACTGCTTACAAAGCCTTGCTTGCCCCTACCAAAATGACAGTAATAGTAAAATGAATCAAAGCTAAACATTTGATTCACTGCTGGTGCTAACTAAAGCTGAACATGCCATACACACCGTGTGTGTGTATCCATCAAGCACACAAACATTTGTCTGCATAAGTGTACTGTTACTATGAATCCAAACCATATCAGGCAGGGAATTACTTTCAGCTGGCATATTATCCAGCTCACAGTCCTCAGCCATTGCAGGAAATTGAGGAATTTTGCTGTGGATACAAATCATGGTTCCAAAATTTATATTTCATACACAAGCTATCACTGATACTAGTTATTTTTATCATAATGGAAAAAGCCACAGTAAATCTCAGTGTCTTCACAAAAACTAAATTACGCTTACATTTAGTTTTGTACCCTGGAGCTGTAAAATTTAATTAAGACGTCTTGACTCTGTTTTTACAGAAAGGAAAACTGTCTGCAAATACATTTCATTTACTGTTTACCATTCTTTTAGTTTCATGATTTCCTGACAGATTCAATTCATTTCCTTTCAACACAAGCTTTGGTAAAATTTTGCATCAAAATGGAGGAAAACCTGTGATACTTCATACAACTTCTTGTTGCTGTAACGTTTTATTTGAAATTAACAGAGAAAAGATGTGCATTTTGTCTTGGAATTAAAATTGAATGAATTTATGTTTGTTTGTTTTTTTGCTTTAGAAATTGTATTTTTAGTGTTTAAAATAATATTGTGTCGAATTCAGCCTCAGTCCCAACATATGTACAGTACACTGTCACTTACATCACATTTTTATGGAACATTTGATATTTTTAAGGTTGAATGTGACCTCTGTGTAAGGCCAAACCACACATCCCATGACATGGGTGGAAAAACCACCACACCAATTTAAATGGCCTCTAATAACGAGACTTTGATGTACATTTAGAGAGTATTGCCCTGTGCTTTAGTCGTTTGGCCTCCTTCATGTTGGCATCAGGTTTTTTCTTGCATGTCCTTTGAGTTATATATTAAAGGATTGTTGTATTATGGGAAACCTTGCTTGGTGGTAGCGGGTATCTTTTAAGCTTTAAATAACATATGTAAAATTGATCCAGAGTAATCTAATAAGAGTTTGGTTTGTTTACCTAACATTTTGTATCTGATAGTGGACACTGCAAAAATAACAATCATAGGACTCATACTCACTTTTAACTGGACTAGAGTTTAGCAGATACACCAGCAGATTATAACAGAGCTGTGGGCAAACTCTTGTTAAAGCTAACCAGCTGTTATTACAATAGCACATTGTTCTTTAGTATTGCTACCTACTAAATGTTATAGTCATAATAAGTATACCTTGCTTTCTGGTTAATCCTCCCTTTGTATTTAGATATGGAGTGCAGGCATGTTGCACGCTGCTGCTAAGCCATGCACTCGCAGGAGGATTAGGAGAATGTCACGTTTACAAAACACTGTTATTTCTCTTCTGGACAAACACACACCTGATGTTCTAATAACTACTTCTTTTAGGCAGCTGCCAATCCAAAATCTCATGTTGTTTTAACTGTGCAGACTTGTTTATGATTCAAACATAGGCTCATGTTAGAAATAACTCAGACGTGCGCTTCAGATTTTTAGATGTAAAATAACAGTTATTTCAATCAGAAAATGAATTGTAAAAAAAATGTCACTTTATGGTGGTATACTATATATTCCATTCAACAGTGTGAAGTTGACATAATAGTAAACTTTGACATTATCATTATCACATCCATCAATCATTCAAATCGGTGATAGCTAAATGTAAGAGCTACTTGACACTGACCTCTGACATTTATACTCCAGCTTACTAATAGATATAAACAATGTCTAAAACTGATCCTTGCTTTATTTATTGACCCACAATACCAATTTGTGGCTATATATCTATGTATATGTAGCCACAAAATGACATATTTAACAAATCACTAAGATAGTGACCTTAAAGTGCCCATAAGTGATACCTTATGACTTGTTCTGCTCAACAATAGTTTGGTGCTGGACTATGCTCAGGCTTTGCACTGAACAGCTCTAATCCGTGGCTCAGGTTCATGTGACTGACCGGCGCACCACTGACTACCTGCATTCATTACACACTCTTTGCTTGTGTTATTTCTGTGGGAGGAAGGGAAAAGCCATTGAGTCAAGCCATTCCAGTGCAATTTCCAATGGCAGTTCACTAGCACAGAAGGCTGTGAAACCCTTGGATGTTTGAGTAAATACCTTCTTCTGGTCACGGGCTCCTCCAAGGGTCAGCGCTCAGTTACATCACAAAAGTTAGATTCACTGACTTAGCAGTTGCACAGAGAGAGTAACCTGGCAAGCAGCCCCTGGATCCCTCCACACAGCAACCACTGCCCCCTCAAGTTTATGGATCTCTCAATTATCCCTGTTTTATTCACAGTGATTTTTATAACTTCTCTCACTGTGATTAACAGCACTTTGCTTTTTGACCTGTTAATTTCACTGAACAGCAGTATCATACCGAACTTTGTACAAAATATAAAAAGGGAAATAGAACAGTAGTAAAATCAAATAGCAAACCGTAGTAGACAGTTAGAGTTTCTGATCTTTATCAGTTTGACCGCTGTGCCTGTCTCTGTTGATTCACACCATATAGTTTGCTATTTTGTCATGGTCCTTTCTTTTAATTTTGGAGCACTCTTTCCTCTTATTCCCTACCCTTTCTTCTACTTCACGCAGGTAAATGAAAAGCCAGTGAAACACACAAAAAACGTGATGTTTGTGAGCTATAAAGCGAAAACTATGTGAGCACATTTGTATTACTGCCAGAATGTGCAAAAATCTGAATCTAACATATTTAACAAATCTACACACTTAATGAAATCACAATATCATCCATGTCTGAAAGAGTGACAGAGAAGCAAAGCTACCTCTAGTGGCAGTATATGGACAGTGCACCTAAAACTGCAGAAATATTCTATGTGACCTATTCATGTTGTTAGAAACTTGAACACATATGTTTGACTATGCAATCGCTTTCAACCAGTACAATTCCAAAAGTGTCTTGTACATATGTAAGACTTAGACTGAAAGTCTAATGGACAAGATGGCAAAATGAGTAGCTATAACTACAGACTGTTATATTTTTCTCTGTACATACAATAATTAGCGTTATATATGTCCCCAAAGTCACTTTTTAGGCATGTGCAACTGTATATTTGCGGTGACTGTAAGCAGGCGGAGGCCACTGCCCTTTCCCAACCAGATTCGTCTCACATCAACCGCCACGCTTGTCCCAGAAACCAAACCGTAATGACAGGCCTTTCTAAAGATGGAGCCTGGCCACTTCAGGCTACTTCTATTTGTTCATGTCTAGTTTTGTAATCTTCTGCTTCTTGCATATGAAGTTCATTTTTGCCCAGAACAATTATCCTAATTTTTGCCTGAAATATGAGAAATTTTGTAAAATTATTTGTTTCCTTTCCTTCCCTGCAGCCAGCAGTTTGCAACTCCCCTGAAGGGCCTCAGGTCTATTTTGAAAGCAGCCTTTCTCCAAAACTCATTAATATCATACTACAGTCACACCTATATTCGCTTGCTGAACTTCCTGCAGAAATCCAAACAGGTCAGAAAGAAACAGATGGACTTTTGAGAATTGGCCATGTTTGCGTCGCAGTGGAACAGCAGAGCTGTGTAGCACCAGGCCTGTGCCTTATGAAGCCGACTCACTGAAGCATCACTGAAGCTGTTTCACTGAAAACATCCATCACAAGGCTTCATTTAACCAGAGATGAAAGGTGAACATTTTAACTCCTTCCTTGTCCTGCGCGTGGTATGTTGACCCTCCCATTTGTTTATGTTGCAACGCACAAATATCCAAAGCACCTCCTGTGCACCAGGCTCCAGTTCTCACATGATTAGTGATAGCATGAAAAGTGGGCTGCTATCGTGGAGTAAGAGCAGCTTTCACAAGAGATGAGTATTCAATTTAACACATCTCATATTTCATACCATGCCTCTATATTGAGTCATGCATTTTTTTCTGAAACAAATTATTCAAAACAAAAGTGAGGACATGATATGAACACTAGTACTGTGACTTAATTTCACAAAAGTGATAATGTATCCTGTACAAGTACAAAAAAAGAAACTTAATCATTTGCAGTTTTTGTGATAAATATATACATACACCAAAGGTGTTATTTTAGCTTGTAAAGCTGGGCTTTCACCATTTTTAAAATAAATTTTATATGGATACAAAACATAAATGGGTTTTTGTATAAAATATGGGTAAATCTGAACTTGAATTTACCTCAAAATAATATATATATTATAAATACATAATCTAACATGACTGACAGAAAGGCTGACATGACACCAACGCTGTGTCTTAAACACATACATACGTACATCCTTCATTTTATGAAGTCAACCACCGTATACTTAAAAAGGGTGGAGCCCTTTTGCTATATTCTGGGATCCACAGGGTTTGGGAGGAATGCATGTGGGTGAGTGTTTGCTCTGTTCACACTCTATGTATGACATAGACTTCTAACAAACATCAAAGCGAGGCTGCAAGTTTAATCACCATTAAATCAGAATCATAAAATCTCCTAAAGCTGCGACTATTTCCTCTGTAGAGAACCAAATATTCTGTATCTGTGGGGTCTCAACTTGTTTTTTTTTTAATGCTCTGAAATGGTAGACAAATAGACAAATAGTATATTAACAAAAAGTGTTCAGTTCTAAATAAAAAAGCAAGGCAATAAAATCTCAACCACAAGATAAAAAAAAAAAAAAAAAAATTCAATATCCAGTTACCAAGCATTTTTTTACACTGTTCACACAGGAAACGCCGTGCAATAATAAATGCTGCTGTAGCCACATGCCATCATGGCTTTAAAGTATATTATTTGAATATAACACATGGGCTACTGTAGTGTCGGCTTCAGTTCCTGGAATGAGAATCACAGTCTCTGCATGAAATCCTTGTGGTCACACACATGCACTTAAGGCTAGTTTAGAGGGAGGAGAAATGGCCAGACTACTATACCTAGCATTTTATGGGCTGTGTACCGTAAGTGTGGAAATAGGATATAATAGGATGATAATGAAGTGAAATCTACTTGTTCCTTTAAATGTAGTGAAATATCATATCATTATCCTTAAAAAGGTTTTGCTCCTATCATCTTAAACACAGATAAAACACTACATGCCATAACAAAAGGCTCTCTAGTTTGGCTTGCATTTATTTCTGTGTAAAAGGAGCTTACTGTGGTGTGTTTCTGTGCTGTCGGGGATGTTTAAAGTCCTCCCTGTAAGCAATCTTTATTCAGGCTAGATTAAGATCACATTCTGGGGCAGGACAATGGGACCACTGATCTGGGGCCAGCAGAAATGGAGAAAATTGTTCCTCCAACCTCTGATGAAGTTCAGTGCCCTATTTAAAGTAAAGGTGTGTATTTTAAGGACAGGGGATACATTATTAAACTCAACCACAGGTGTTTGTGACAAAATGGTAAAAAGTTAAAGCTTGTGCCTCACAGTGGGTATTTTAGTGGGATATAGCCAATAAACTGTACAGAATCATGACCCGTGCTTTTTTCTAGATCCTAGAGGTCACTTGACTGGATGAAACCAAGTAAGGCAAATTACTTAAGGCGTTTAAAATTTTTTGAAGAGAGAAAAAAACACAAAATTCTGAAAATTATTTCTTGGCAAGCTGTGACACTTATTTATAGGTCAAACCATGTTGGCTTAAATAGAGTTTGCGTAGAGCTATGCATTAGAGAGAGGGCAGTCCTTTGCACCAAAGAACTTGTCATTTGTAGATGTTTTGGGAAAGAAGACATAATGAAGTGGTACATGATGAGGTGGTTTTATTGGTAAAAGCCAATTCATAATTACATGTTATTACAGATCCAACATTTCATCTTTTTACTTTCTCAGTTTCGTCACAGTAAATGTAACTGTAAAGGCCCCAGAAGCTGTCCAAAGTGGTTTATAAGAAAATAAAGTTTGTTTGTTGTTTTATTTTTAGTATAGTTTATTGTTTTTGCTGTATTGTTTGTCTCTGTTTTGTGATGGGCTGCGGTTTATGTTACTTAAGAAGAGTAAGTCGACCAACTCCTTCTGGCCCAGCTGTCAGCAGAAACATTTGGTCGGTATTATAAGTTTGGGTTATGTCTTCTGTAGCCGTACACTCAGTCACTGGGATATGTTGAAACAATGTTTGAGCAAAAACAATAAAACTCAAATCAAAAAGAATAAAACTCAAAGCAAAATGTTACTAACCCACAGTGGTAGTCTCTTCTGTCTTTTCCTCATCCTTCAACACACAAGATTTGTCAATAAAGTTTCACTGCAATTTTTGATATAGAAATATTATATTCACCTGTGACTTGAGAGTGGTGAAGTGAACAGCAGATGTATGTCCTTGTAGCTGGCACTTGACTTTTCCATCACTATATATACCGAGAAAAAACAAAAAACAAAAAACTTAATATGAATGTAACTGTGAGTGTGAATGTGATTTACTTACATTAACTCCACAGAAATGGTTAAAGTCTGTGGCTGCTGACGAGATCGTATCTTAAAGGAAAAATTTGAGTGATTAATACATGATGCAAGCAAACGATACAAATCAAGACATGTTACAGACACCTTTTTGAGGCAGTGGCTGATGCATAGTTGCCGGTGCTGGTGATTCCGAGTGCGTTGGTGTTCGTATGATTTATAGCAAACTGGGGACGTTCTCTTTTGTGGTGATGCAGGTGGTGTGTTGTCAGGTACATAAACAAAAGAGGGGGACTCATCTGGAGAATTCAGAAAATCCTGGAAGTCGATGATTTCAAAAGCGTTTTGATGCAGCTGATCGCCTGGTTGCTTGTTCAGAGACTGTGAAAACTGCTCCACATAGATCTTTGGCAGAGGGCTGTGTGGCTGAAGCTTTTCTGAGGCCATATCTGTTCATAGTGCATTGAATAAAAAACAGTGACAGATATTTATAACTCAAGCTTTACCTTATTGCACTAAATAGTCAATACAACTTTAACAAACCTGTATAACTAGCATGAATAATGACATACTTACCTATTGTGTTGGTGTTTTCTGTGTTGTTGTCGTCTTTGTTTAAATGTACACAGCTAAGGAGAAACTTCTAGAATACCTCCACCTTCTTCCAGCCATTGCAGCTACATTTCCGCTCATGTCCTCAACATTTGCTTTCATCATTTCATCCAGTGGCCGGGTTTAATATTCCATGTCAGTCAAAGCTAATTAACTGCTTCATGTTATATTTTCCATGGAGAGTGAGTTAATTTCATAATCAGCAGATGTAATTACAAATATTACGGTTCAGTGACATTTACAGCATTTTTTGTGATCCGTTAAACTAACTAACTAATACCCTTCATCATTTTCTTTAGTCTAAAAAATGACAGCTCAGTTTTGCCTTGCCATGGTTATCAAAACCTCAAATCAAAACCATCTCAAAACCCTAAACTTATACCAGTTCCTAAACCTAATCCTCTAACCTTTTGGTGTAAATTTGCTGTCTGTTTTTCAGACTTGGCAGGACAGGTAAACTGTTTAAAATTGCGTTGCCATGGTTGCAATAAAACCTTAAGTCCCACCCCCGCACAAATTGCTTAGCTTTTAGGGAATCCCATAATAGACAAGTCTGAACTTGGAAATTCAGTCAAACAATTTCTTACTGATGTGAAGGCCTTTGTGAGAACCCATAGAGAACCTTCCCCATTCAAATGATAATAAAATGATAATATGATTTGAATTGCTTAATTGCTATGACCGCAGAAATCGGTTGCCATAGCGTGAAACACATGAATAGGCACTGCTCTGTCTGAAGCTCTGTTACTAAAGTTAAACTTTAATCTGAGTTTTGTTTTAACAATCTGATCATAAAGAACTGACTTTGATCTACAACAGGGGAGTTGATTTGTACAGTTAAACAAGCCCTGGCTTTCAGGGGGCCCTAAGCTGAATTTGTCTCTGTCCCCCGACAGCGGATGCCTCCGGGTTCAGCTATTGTTGATTCACATTTGACACGTTATGACTCTGCTCTCATCACCTTGACCAGTTCTATTTGTATTTATGTGACCAACATCAGACTGAAAACATCCAGAATGTCACAACTACCACAGTCACAAGAATATCCAATCCAATAAACCTTGATAAATTATATTTTTTTTTTTCATATATTTTTATATTTAAAAGTATGGGCTCTTGGGGGCCCTCTGGTGGCCTCGGGGCTCTAAGAAGCTGCTTAGTCTGCTTATAGCCTGTTTTCAGATAACATTACAGAAGCTAGCTAGAATTAGCCAACAGTTTAGTCACTCTCACCTTTATGTTTAAAATCACTTAAATATGGTCACAGACACTTGCAATGATCAACTTTTTGACAGTGTTTATTAATGTATGCATTGTATCACCATGGTAACTGATGACCATTTCACCATAATGTGATGTCTCTGCAAACCAAGCAACATAAAAAATAATCTTCCTTTTCATACTCCCTTAACTTACTTGGGATTTCTGATATTACACTATTTTAGAGAATAGACTAAATGGCCGTCCTTATTTAAGTGTTAGCAGATGTCTGCATCATCTGGGAGAGGCCAAGTATATGAAAGACACAACATAACCACAAGGGAGCTCATCCGTGTT
This sequence comes from Periophthalmus modestus, assembly GCA_019594935.1. Classification (NCBI taxonomy): domain Eukaryota; kingdom Metazoa; phylum Chordata; class Actinopteri; order Gobiiformes; family Gobiidae; genus Periophthalmus; species Periophthalmus modestus. The sequence goes on from JAIEZT010000054.1 coordinate 40,584,601, forward strand.
AGGCAGAACAAGCCCATAATGACAAGTGCTCAAATCTGGTCTATTACAGGCAGAGTCTCCACCCAAAGCAGTCTGCAAAATGAGTAGTAGTGTAGTAGTAGTAGTAGTAGTAGTGGTGGTAAACAATAAATCATACAGTGGTTCAGAGCATTCTTCATCTGCCTCTTATCTACTCATCTACACTACATTACATTTTATTACCAGGAGATGATGTGGAGTGAATGTTTTTTGACAGTTTGTCAGCCAGTTTGTTTCCTTTGAACATTTTCCAAGTTATCAAGAAGTTATGTTGGGGCAGGCAGAGATTTCAGAACTTTTCAACTTAAATTAAAGCTTATGACTTCGTCTGTAGTTACGTACTGTTTGTTACATGTAGGCATTTTAAATATACTGTATAGCCTGTGCAGACAATAGACGCCCAAAGACAACACATGAAAGGCAAGGCAAAGCAAGGCAAGTTTATTTGTATAGCACAATTCGTCCATCCATCCATTTTCTTCCGCTTATCCGGGGCCGGGTCGCGGGGGCAGCAGTCTAATTCGTACACAAGGTAATTCAAAGTGCTTTACAGAATAAGAAAGACATTAAAATTACACAAATCAAACATGAATAATCACAAATAATCATCATAAAATTGACATTAAAAGCATAAAGTACACACTACTCGTTCTATATAGATACCCACTGCTTTTTTACAGAGACTATAGGGAAACTGCATGCAGATCGAAAAGAATTGTTCTGTGGTTTACAAAACACATATAGTGATTGATTGCACATGTGGAAGAATCAAATGAAGGTAATACACACTCATTCCATTCATCAGTCAAGTCACTGACTTGTGCTGACCCATGACTTGAGCCAATCAGAGCCGCAGCTCCACTCAGTGTAAACAGCCTCAATAACACACTACAACGCTCTGGTCTTAGCCTCTGCAGTGATGCGTCTCTGAGGGGAGCATTCATTAGTGTTGCACACCACCCACACACAGTTTATCGACCTCTTGACCCCACACTGCAGGCAGCCTCTCTCTCTGTGTGTGTGTGTGTGTGTGTGTGTGTGTGTGTGTGTGTGTGTGTGTGTGTGTGTGTGTGTGTGTGTGTGTGTGTGTGTGTGTGTGTGTGTGTGTGTGTGTGTGTGTGTGTGTGTGTGTGTGTGTGTGTGTGTGTGGAGGGGCAAGTAGTTTGGGGGTGCAACAGTCAAAGTTCTTACTCCACATTCCCACAAAAAATCCCCTAGACCTCGAGATATCCTTGAAAATGTTTCCTGAGCTTTACTATTTGGCCAGATGTTGTTTTTTTTAGTCATATACCATTCGGTGGCACGTGTGTTTGGCAAGTCTCCAGTCCACTCTCCAGAAACCACCATTATATTTGGGCTGCAACTATTTAAGTCATTAACTATAGTCAGTTATTATTTTTTTAAGTCATCTAGTCAAATTATTATTTCTATTGAGGTTTAGTTTTTAACCAAACAGAGGTTAATGACTTGAAGTACAGATAGACGGATTTATTGGCTGTCTACAGGAGTTTATGTTGTACAAGTCAAATGAGCATGTTGGTGCTCTTTAATCCACCTTAATCAATGTGAAAGAGTGGAGAGGGTTGTGATAGTAATGGGCAGGTCACACACACACACACACACACACACACACACACACACACACACACACACACACACACACACACACACACACACACACAGTGCAGTGATGTAGTAGAACAGTGTGAACTTCTGGCATGTTCACCAAAGAGAAAGTGCTTTCAGTACATACCCAAACACTTTGTTTGTTCAGCTCATGTTGCTGGGACTCCACTCAGTGATTCCTTTTGTGGAATTTAAAGGTCAGCAGTAGTTTGTCTGATGCAAAAAAAAAATCATACTCCTACACAGATATGCAATATCCATTTGTTGCATACATTTTTAAATTAAGTATAGACTACTATCTATAATATGCTATAAATGTTTGAGGTGCAGGGTTCCGGACTACATTTTTTTTTTTTTTTCAGGAGGACTGTAGCCCAACTAAAATCTTTTACGGGCATGTCCAAAAAATGTATGGGTGCATGCTACAAATTTATTTTCCAAGTTAATATTTTAGACCCAATTTATATGCTTTGTTCATGTTTAACTGTAAATTTACTATAGACTTTATTAAAGTCATTTTTTTCCTCAATGCTCCTCTTATTATTGATCTGTAGTTTCACATATAGAGTAATAGTATATTCTCTACTCTTCTTTCATATGAGGACCATCTTAAAGCACAGAGAATGCAGATTATAGTGAAAAGCAGCTGTCATATACAGACAGGGCCTTGTGCCAAACACTATGCTCCTTAACTTCACTTTTATCACTGAAACTACAGTTCCTGCCCCTGTCCTCTGTGAGACACAGTGTGGACTGAGTTTACTTCTCTCTGGCTCCGCTCTGTGTGTGGTGTTGCTGTAGGTGCAGAGGCGGAGCTGAGAGGAGGCGAGAGAGGAGAGAGCAGTGCGAATGGATACGACTCGTATTATTACCAAATTATATTATGGAGCCGCCTGGTTAGTTCCAGTTCTCTCAAAAACTATGGAGCCACATTTCTTTCTCCATCCAGTGTGTTTTGGAAAGGAGCCGAGTCCTGCTAAAATAAATATCTAAATACCAGGCAACAGACAGATAGATAATCACAGAAAGCATATTAAGACCATTACTACGATGTAAATACTTCACTGGAGAAAGTTTCTGTGTTTAGAAAAGTAGTATTTCTGTATTATAATATCTAAAAAAAAATCTGGTTGCACATGTGCAAGTGGTTGAAAAACAAAACAAACAAAAAAAACAACAACTTGGACATATGCCAAAAAAGAGGCAAAATCCGATCATTAGTCACAGTCTGGAGCTCTAAGCTGTGTGAGAACTTGTTACTTTTGAAAATGTAATAAATTCTCTGAGAATCAAGAGGAAGATATTTACAATAATATCTGTTATTGATTTTAGTTGTCTTTATTCTATGGGTTACCCTGGACACTAGAAGGCGTCATACATATACAGTTGTATTACATTATTTATTTTTGTTACATGGAAATGGAAAACATAAGATGAAAAATAAAGATATTAATTATATTGAACTTTACAAAGCTTTACATAAATTTGTCAATAACTCTTGTGTTTACTATAGGTACAATCACCAGGAAACTTAAAGATTAATCCCAAGATTTGGACAGTTTATGTAAGTATGTCAGAGCCTTGCATATCACCAGGCCAGAGTAAGTTTTAAATAGAGAACAATTTTTGTCTTTTTGCTCCATGTCTTTCCAGATTGTTTCTAGTTCTTTGCTGTCCATTCCAGCAGAGCTGAACAGGTAGCGATAGCAGCATGCGTTATACTGGATATGCTTTTCTCCAGAGAATCGTGCACTGTGTGTTGGGGCCACCCCAGCCTTTTGTGCACAGAGACCCACAAAGACGTCAGCAGGCACAGCTGCATGGACCTCTGCCGAGGCAATGTAGACTTTACGTACCACGTCCTGGGATAACACATAAGCGGTCTGGTCACAGTATTCAGGGAGGAACTTGTTGGGATATAAAGCTGGGGGTAAGTATCCAGGACTGTTAGGGTCACGATCTGGAGAGTCTTTCTGAATCACTCTGCCTAAATACAGATCCTCTGGATGTCTGTGAAGCCCAAGTAGGTAGGATCCAATGGCCTGAAGGTTGACATACACTCTATCCTTGGTCAGCAAGACAAAGCGTGCAACAGGACAGTAAGCTACAATCCAACGGAGAGCTAGCACTGTTTTTTCAGCGGGGCTTCGTACAGATGCATCTGACACTGCATGCCCCTGAACTATGTCGCCATACAAATTTGACTCTTTCATGAGATTATCTTGTACATGAGAAGTTTGGGTTGATCCCAGAAAGAACAGTACTTTAACTGGAAAGCCATGGACTTGAGTTTGGTTAGCCCATGTCTTTCTGACTGCATCCCTTTGAGTAACATTAGGTACAGAGCTGAAGACAAGCACAAGGATGAACAGGTTGTTATTTGTGCATGCGTCAGGGTTAGTAACAGGGTAGTACTGGGAGACATTCTCTCTGGAGTTGGTCAGATCAAGTTTTCTTGCTTTTTCTCTAACATCCACAACTGTGCCATCAGTGTAGATCCCCGGTGTGGGCTGCAGGAGGTACTCCTCAACAAAGTCTGCCCCAAACAGAAGAGCATGGAAGAGGATAACATTGAACAGCAGGAAACACCACTGGTGGGTACGCAGCCTACACAGAGTAAACTGAAAATTTTAAATAAACAACAATTAGACACAGTGAAGAAAGTAAAAGAAAACATAATATAATGAAATGTACCTGCATAGCAAAAGCTGTTATTCCATCAGGTTAGAAACTGCACCCTGAGAAAGCAGTTGAACAACAGCGTTGACAGAACAAGTGTCCACTTTCATGAAACTCTATACCAGAATGTAACTGTGCACCCCAAAACCCAAGTCACACGAGAGTGCACTATATACATCATTAATGACTCAAACATTTGACTAACACAAAAAATTCCTGAAACATATATTGCAATGCACAAATATATGCATTATTTTGTTTTAAGGCACAAACACAACTACAACATCAGCCTTATGTTTTGATTTTAAGTTTAAGCATGACTGGGTTGGGCAGCCTAAAGCAAGGGTTTCCAAAGTGGGGGTTGAGAATGGGGAAATAGTAGAAAATAATTTATTTTGGAGTTAGTTAGGTAACACAATGAAGCATTCAAATATACATTGTTAAATCTGCTTTAACATGTTTTGACATTTGACATGATTACTGTTGTCAACTTAATTGTGCAGTGCCCTTAACTCAATTAGATTACATGGTTATTTTGAGGGTCCCTGTCTGGAAAGTCAAGACAACAGGCTTATTCAATTCATTCCGGTATCTGGTTCATAGCTGTTTGTTTTTTTTTTGTTTGTTTGTTTGTTTGTTCGTTTGTTTGTTTGTTTGTTTGTTTTTTTAAGAGAAACTATATAGTATAAGTATTAAGTTATAGTGATCAAATAGTAAATGTACAAGTCTACTAATATTATAAACACATCAAAGGCCACTTCACTTGTTTGGACATATTGATTTTAATTTTGTATTTTTAATCACTACAGTTTTATATTTTAACAAGAACAACGTTGTATTGTCTTCGTTCTTGGGAATGTAAGAAAACGCACCCTCACTAAACTAAATAGGCACTTTTACTTCAGTCCACACGATGGCGCCAGAGCGCTCTGGGGGGGTTATAGACTCCATGCTGTTGGCTCTGAAGAAGTAGCGTTTGACAACAGGCGGAAGAGTACCAGTCATGGCTGCGTCCATCGAAAGTTTATTAAGTGAAATCTCTTCTGCTGAGGACCCTGTTGAGGAATTACAGAGTTTAAAAACAGCCGTTTACTCTGTACCCGTCGGTGTTTTGAGAGATTCAGTGAGCGGGCACCGCTTGGGTGTGATCTTTTCTCTCTTGAATTCAAACTCTAGGTTGGCTGCGACACTACTAACTATTATGATCTTGATGTGCTGAGTCAGTGGGGGTTTACGTTGTAATTGAGATAGATAATCGTGCATAACATTAAAACTGAATGCTGTGATGTTTTGTTTCAACAGTGTATTAACTGTTTTGACAGGGAACAGGTTGAGCTATGTGTGGATATCCTAGAAAGGATATTAGTGGCTTTAAGTCCAGTTATCCTGGTCCAGAACTACAGAGCTGAGCTTCAAGGAGGCATTAAACACAACAATGACGCTGTTAAAATACTGGCCTTGACACAGGTAGAAATGCTCATATACTCTCATGTATATACAGTCTTTCTTATTGCTCATTCAAAGTGCATGACTCTTTCAGATTGGGAGAATTGTGGAACATCCAGATGCAATCACTGAAATCCTGGACAACAGTGACTTCCTCTGCGCTGTCATCCACTCCATTGGAGAGGAGAAAATTTCTGTGGCTAAACAGGTAACCCAATTCTTAGCAAGCCTGCAATCATAATTATACTGAAATTGTTGATTACTAATTTTGTTGTTTCAGGCTATTCAATCTCTGTCTAAACTGAGTCATTCAAAAGCCGGTTTGGATAAACTATTTCAGTGTGATATGCTAAAAACTTTGAAAGAAGTGATGGCCCTCAGTGATATTGTCAGATACAGAATATATGAGGTGAGCGTTGGCCAAAGTCATCCTTAGTTATAATTGTTTTTTTCTCAAATCAATTTGATGTTTTTTGTTTGCATGCAGCTTGTTGTGGAAATCTCATCTTTCTCTCCAATTTCCTTCGGATATTGTGTCAACAGTGGCCTCATCTCACAGCTGCTTGATGAACTGACAGGAGATGATGTATTAATTAGGTAATAAGGTTTCATTATTGTCATTACATAAATAGTGGGCTGTTTGAACACTACTTGTTTTGTTTTTTCCAGAGTAACTGCAGTTGAAATGGTGACAAACTTGGCACAAAGCCTACATGGCCGGCAATTTTTGACACATCAGGGTACAATGAACCAGATCTCCAACATGATCAGAGCAGCAGAAACCGATCCCTTTTCTTCTCTTTATCTTCCTGGTACGCATTTTCTTGTTTTGATTTCAGATGTGTTTCTCACTATTAAAAATTAATTAATTGATTAATTAATTTGTTAAATTAGGTTTGGTGAAATTCTTTGGCAATGTGGCCATTATGGACAGTCCTCAGCAGGTTTGTGAAACCTACCCAGAGTTTCAGAACAAGGTCTTTGAGATGGCCCTGGATTCAGATCCAGCTGTGATTGGTGTGGCTTTGGATACATTGGGGTTGCTTGGATCTACTGTTGAAGGCAAACAGGTCTTTCAAAAAACAGGTATTATTTTCAAACTTGGTTATTGTTTTATATATATATAGGTATATGTTTTTACCACTCCAACTTGTTTCTATAGGAGAAAAATTCAAAGCTGTACTGGTAAGAATGAGCCACCTTGCCAGTACCGGCGCTACAGAGCTCAGAGTTCGAAGTTTGGAGGCCATATCCCAGCTGCTCACACTACAGGTTCTTGTATTTAAACATTAATTATACAATATTAGTTTGTTAATTTACTGTATTTTTGTAGTATAATTATACTGTTGTTTGGTTGCAGCCAGAACAGCAGACGGAAGACCTCTTGGCCTTGACAGAGTCCTGGTTCCAGCTTTTGTCAAAACAGCCAATGGACATGATCCATAAAATCAGCACTCAGCCTTTTCCAGAGCTACACTGCTGTGCTCTCCGCATTTTTACTGTAAGTAGTAATGTATTTATTAAAATGCATCTTACATGCACGTGCCGTCTGATAATTATACTTTGTTCTGTAGGCTATTGCTTCTCAACCATGGGGTCAGAGGTTAATGATGAGCACTCCTGGTTTCATGGAGTTTGTTTTGGATCGCACAACAAGCCAAACTAAGGATGCGAAAGACTCAAAGTTTGAACTGGTAGGGGCACTTGTAAGTTCATCATCAGCAACAGAAATCCTGGGCAGTCAGAACTGTCTGCGTCTGAAGACGTACTTGAGAGAAGGACCGTACTATGTCACAGCAGTGGCAGCAGTTGGCACAGAAGGTGCTAACTGAGGAAAACATTTAACACAGGTTTAATTGTAAACATGCTTTAGTGCCACAGTCCTCTGTTCTACATTTTTGCCTTTTTCATTGGAATCTTGGAATCTCTAATAAACAGACAAGAACTAAGCTGCAGTAGTACGTTCTTTTTTTTTGCAGTAAAATGTTTGAGAACTGTTTCTCATGTACAAGTATAAGCTTGACATAGTAGGACATAGACAAATAATCTCACAAGACTGTATTTTATCAACAGTAATGTTGCTTTTACATTAACATAATCAGCAGAGATGGAGAAATGATTGATCTGATTATATGCATATATATATGCAAATAAATCTCAAGTAATCTCACAAGACTATTTTATCAAGGGAAATGTTGCTGTTACATGAGGCAGACTGATAATACGTGTGTCTGGTTTATACTAGTGGCCAATCTCCTGCCTTAATATCCTGCCTCATAGTTTTGGTATTTTTTGATTTATTGAACAGGTGTTTTTATGTGAACTATTTTTCTACTGTAGAAGGATTTCATCCAGCCTGATCACTGAAACCTTTTCTCAACCTTGTGTCAACCTCTCGGTGGTGATTCATGACAACTCCCACACCACATTTCTGTCATAAAAAAAACAAGAAACAGACCTTTACAAATAGCCAACAGTCAATCATCATCAGTTCCTTTTTTAAACTCCCATTTCAAGCTATTTCCGGAGCATCATGGTCATTGGCACCTCTATTTACACAGTTTTCTATCTTTTAAATCTCTAATGTGAAAGATAATGTGTCTATGGGAACATTTTATGACATGTGCTTGGCAAACCATTTCATAAAAAAAAAAAAAAAAAAAAACTCCCCATAACTGGCACTTTAAATTATAGCCTGTTTATTTTACCCAATATGCATACTATCATATTTTATTATTTAATATTATTTTTGTTACTGTCTGTCTCCATTTACTCTTGTTTTTTTTACTCATTTCTAAAGAGTAGTCTTCAATGGCATGAATGCTTGAAATGCCAAGGCGCGTGGAGGCGCAGCGGATGTGCGTCCAACAGAGGGTGCCAATCTCTCCTGATGAGGACTTACTGATAAATTAACAGTTATTGCGCGAGGTGCTCTATCTCTAGGAAAAAGCTGTTTGGCTTCAGACAGCTCTCGCAGTGTCCGTGCTCAGGAGCCAAACTTGTGCCGCACATCATAGCAGGATTTAAGATGCTCTTGGCTTTTAGATGACTGGACACTCGGTACAAGTTACCTGAGCTTTTTTTGTGAGACTTGTGTCACTGTCCAATGCCATTAAGCCAGCAAGAAGACTTTGTGAAGGGGGATTCCTCACCGACTACCACAGCTCTCCGATCCGACGCCAGGACCGGGTCTCCAGACAAAATGTGCAGTGAATGTTACGTGAATCAGACATTTGTTAACGATGATGGGACCGTGAACGTGCACAAGCCTCGGTAAGACACGGATAAACTCAAGTAAAGTACAGGCTCTAAACGCAGCTCTCTCTGCACATCTGTGTGCGGATTATAAGTCCACCTGTTATTCATTTATTTATGTTTTTACTTGTCAAGTTGACTTTAAACGAAATGAAGTGATTGCATAAAGGCAACAGTTTGTTTTGCGTGTTGTGATTGTGCTTTTCTCATTTAGGCCTAACTGTATCTGTATAAAAGTGTGCTTTGAGCATTTTCATTTTCTCTGCATCCAGGCAATATATAACCCCATCATAAAAATGAATACCACCAAATTATTATTATTATTTTATTATTATTATTATTATTATTATTATTATTATTATTATTATTATTATTATTTATTATTATTATTATTATATTATTATTATTATTATTTATTATTATTATTATTATTATTATTTCTTCTTCAAGGTGATTAAAACTTCCATCTACAAGTTTCAAAATATTAAGGGACAAACACCCTAAATAATATTAAGACAACATGTCAGCTTATGTATAACTTCTGAATATTTAAAAATCATGATACTCTTTCTTCACAGTTTATTGCAAAGAATTTGAGTTTCTCACCCACCCCATTGCTACAGCTGATCACCATCCCATCTTTGCACCCATCCTTGTGTTGAGGGGAACAGGTAACCACTAATAAAGCCCCTTTTATATTTACCACGCTCATTCAGTCTAATCTTGTTGCTATCATTAGTTTACATGATCAAGTCACTGTTGGATAGTGTGTAATTGTAGCCTATGTGTCTTTCCCTACTGGTCCTGCTCATTGTGTACTCCAAACCTTTTTGCTTTTTTGCTCTTCACTCCTTGATTAAAAGTAGCTTTTCTGTGATGTAGCTCTTCTTCAACTCCGTCCCAGAAAAACAGTGGGATCATCCTGAACATCTCCAGCCTAAAGATGGAGCAGGCAGAAAGTGAGGTACCACCGCTCCCGCCCAGGTTTCGCTTCAGAGACCTCCTCCTCGGAGACCAAAGCTTCCAAAATGACGACAGGTAGGTTTTTTACACAGTGCATGCATTACACATGTCTAAATATTCAAATATATTAAAATTGACCTTATAATGATTTTTTGTTAAATAGTTAATATGGGTTTAATTAGCACCATTGTTATTACACAAAAGCATATTTGTGTGTACATCATTATGAAATATAGAATTGAGCTCGACAGCTGTCCCGTATAAAATGGATCTATGACTAAGTGCAAGTTTGCGTAATTATTGCTTCTTGAAGTCTTTTGGTATTTGAATACCCTTTGTATAATGGTGGGGTTTTAAGGAGTCATTCTTTTATCCTGCATGCTGACTGCCTACCTGTTCCCGCTGTTACTGCCATCAACATTTCTAAAGTCGCACACCCACTGCATGGACGCTTTGACTCTGTACATTCTGTAAATGGCATGGTTCTTTCCTGTTAATAATAAAAATTAAAAAAAACATAGGAGTGGATGGGGTTCGTACAATTTGCAGAACATGAAAGTCACAGTACTGCCGAAGGTGAGTGGCTGTGGAAGGATCCTGTCAAATGAAAGGTGCCTATAGATTAGCTTTAGTAACAGTCAGCAGTAAGGTATGGTAGAGTGTGTAAAAATAATGTAGCAATTCAACTAAACAAATGATTAGACTTAAACAGTTTTTAAAAAAAGCCCCTAATACCATTTTGAGTCTGGTGCTGTCCATGGTGCTGAAGTGACGTTACTACTTTTGCAGCATTTGATGGATTTTTGTTGCGTCTAATCTGTGCACGTTTGCCCTTAAGTGTTGAAAAATTATCCAAACAAACCTGCAATGGGAGTTCAGAAGTAGAGGTCTGCATGTTGTTGTTTTTAAGAGTAAATATCGTGCTCATCCAAAAACTACTCTTCTAGTAAATTGCTTTTAATAAAAATCTTACCAACTCTTCGCAGCCCTGTCAGTATATAATTGTATTTCTTCATATGGTTTTCAGGTTAGATTTTATACTCACAGCTGTGACTCAACTTAGAAATGTCACTGGCCACATCTGCCCAGGGTTCATCCATTAGTCAAATGTTCCCTATGCAGAGGCACGCATGCATAAGAAACACAAACAAACCTTCTCCCAAATAAACATCTGTTCATCTGGGTCCACAATAAGACAACATCATCATGTGTCATTTCATATTGCAAATAGTTTTTCATTATGAGTAGTGTAGTAAGGTAATGGAAGGATAAAACTGATCAGTGGATTAGTAGCTTCTTTCGTAGACCTATAAGTAATGTATTAAACATTTCTCATAACATCTCTCACACATCATTGACTTCAAATGGGCATTTTTCTTGCCATCTGCTGTTCTGTGTCTGAGGGGTCTGTATGTGAAATAGGTGTAATTGTGGTCCACATGCAAACCCACAGCAGTTCAGGTGATGAGGAATCGTGGCACACAGTGGCACCTGAAGCATTTGTGTGCATCCACCTGTCACACCAACCTTTCTCTGCTTTAGTGTTTACACTTTGTTACAGCATGCTTTGCTGCCGCAGAGGGACATATAACTGCATCAGCACTGGATATTCCCATCTTTGAAACGTTGCTGTGGAAACAGACAGAGAGAGAAAGTGGGAGAGGGAGAATAAATGTGTGTATAAAGTGTTTACATAAACACCTATCGCCTAAAACGCATTCGCACGTGTCGTTGCTTACTGCAATACAGGAGAAAAATGATTTAAAGAACAGTTGGGATTTCACTCAGGATTACAGCAAGTGTGCATTGTTGGCACGACGCAGCTACAGGTAGTCGTGAGTCTCTCATATGGATCCCGGAGTCGTCATCCCGACCTGGGTCAGTACAACCGTGGGAACGTGGAGGTCGGAGGCTCTCGGTAGTGAATGTGGACAGAGGTAGGACTCCAGGTTTTTAGGGTTATGAAAAGTTTAAGAAGCATGTAATGGCTTTTAGCATCTGCACTTGGAAGATACAATTCCAGAAGCCATACTTTTGTGTTTGGAAGGCAAAACATATAACCCCTGAAAAATAACACTCTATTTGTTGACAACTTTGTCAATAATAAACCATAATGGCTGCGTAGACGGCATAGACCGCGGTATGACTAATGTCAGACCGCTTGAAACAGTAAGAGTTCTCAACAGGAACTGATTAAGGGTCATTATATGCACCATTATGCACGGAGGACACATTTCACATTGTATGACTGTGTCTTTTAGGCTCAGCACTTAAATACACTTTAATAAAATGTTTCTGTCGTTATTGTTTTTCTAGCATGTCCATTGGGGAACACTGTAAGCCTCATGTTATTACCATAACCTTTCTATATCGTATCTATACGCACACTTAGGTAAGTTAATGGAAAGATCAAACATGCAAACAAGCCCAAATATAATAAATGCCCCTCTGCACATCAATCAGACTAGAGAACTTGTCTGATGTGTCTGACTGAAATGCCCTAAGAGAAGTTTTAAACCATGAAGTCACAGGCACAGTATTTGTCTTGCACTTTTCTGTAATCTGATTGTGCGTGTAAAAGTCTGTAGGGAAATTTGTCATCTGCATTTGGCTCATCTCTCAAAGCTGCTGAGGTAACCTGTCAGGGGCAGTGGGTGATGTGCAGTGTCTGGGGACCCAACTCCAGATCTGGGGTTGCTTAGCTGCACCTCTGCGTGGACAGGTAGAGAAACATGCAAACATAAATCAAACATGGATACTTGCCTGATCATTAAATCATACATTAATGCTATCTTAATGTCTGGATTATTGTAGGCCTGTGTAAACAGCTCCTTTTCCTTTCTTTTTTCACATTTTCCTTGATCTTTTTAGGGTTCAAGTGGAATTTTATGTGAATGAAAACACATTTAAGGAACGTTTGAAATTGTTCTTCATTAAAAACCAACGATCAAGTAAGTCATTTCAGTTACACTTGTGAATTCTGCTTACTTCTGTTTTATTAAGGTGTAACATATCCATGCGCTTCAAGTGACATCTGTTAGCCATTTAAATGGTCCATAACAAAAAAAAAAAAAAGATAATCTGACAACCCATGAACAACTTGCCTGTAAAAAACAGCCCCTTCTACCTTCTGGTCCGGCAAGGCAAATTAATGACCCCATAAAATAAATGATTACAGTAGTACCACAAATGTAAAGCACCAACACCAACAACGCCATTTACATTTTGAAGTTTGAAAAAAAACAATTCATTCCCTTTTGTATATTCTAAGGCCTGAGGATTCGTGTTTTCAACTTCTGTCTGAAGCTGCTCACATGTTTGCTATACATAATCAGAGTGATGACGGACAACCCTGTTCAGAGCGGCCACAGCAGCCACAGTGGCGCACAAACAGGCACCAACACTAAATGGTATATATTTAGTGAGCTCTTTAGTGTGATGTAGATTTGAAAATACATGAGCTCCAGTATTTACTTCCTTTTTGTCTTTTTTGAAATTATTTTAGTGTTGATTGTCTGTCTAATGCATCCATTCAAGATAGTGCAATCAACTGGTGAGCCGCCACATGCTTTTCATGTTCAGCACTTTTCCTAATGATGCTTTAACATGGGCATTGTTCTTATTGTGATAGGGAGCTGATCTTTTGGGTGGATAGGAAATTGCCTGTCTGGGCCATACAAGTAAGCCATAAAATGTGTTATAATATGATGTGGGATATTGTTAGCATTTCTCTTTACTTAATTTGTGTTATGCGATTTATGCAGGTGATTGTGGCCATCATCAGTTTTCTGGAGACGATGTTACTGATGTATTTGAGTTACAAGGTGAGACCCTGGCACACTACTCAGGCTTGAATCTGAATCATTATGTTCTTTGGTATAATTAGTCACTTTCAATCTGACAATCCATAAGTGGAGTAATTAACTTCAATTGTTGTCAAGGCGGCATTAACGATAGATGGTAATTACAATGTGGAGCGGAGGTAAAAGATTAAGTGCTATCAGAAAGTGACATGTGACAGTGAAGATGTGCATCTCTATGGAAACTCTGAGCTCTCTGTTTGCTCAGGTAAAGGATATAAAAGTGTGTTTGTTTTTGCCAGGGAAACATTTGGGAGCAGATATTTCAAGTGTCCTTCCTCTTGGAGATGATCAACACAGTCCCTTTTATTATCACGGTAAAATAGTTGCTCTGGATAAACAGCTGTGATAAAAATGTTGGGGTTTTTTTGCTTGACGATTCTCATTATAAATTTCACTATTTAGATATTCTGGCCTTCTCTGAGAAACATCTTTATCCCCGTGTTTCTTAATTGCTGGTTGGCCAAATGTGCTTTGGAAAACATGATTGTGAGTAATTGCATTAACCTAAATGCTTCTGTCCCAATGAGTTAAATCAAGGCCCTCTGACTCACTATGTGGTGGTTGGGCTGCTTTGTAATGATGTTAATTGGTTGCTAATAACAGCACACCCATAGCACGTTTTCCTGCTTTGGAAGCTCAAGTGAAAACATTTTTCTAATTAATGTAAATACTGAAATTATGCTTTGTATATATATATATATATATATTCTTCATTTCTTTAGAATGATGTTCACAGAGCAATTCAGAGGACAAACTCAGCCATGTTTAATCAGGTCCTGATACTCATTTGCACATTGCTGTGCCTTGTCTTCACTGGGTAAGCTTTTAAAGGTAAACTTATTTGTGTTGTTTCTTATTTAATATAATGTTTTATCTGATTCCTCTGGGTAGTACATGTGGAATCCAGCACTTGGAACGAGCTGGAAAAAATCTCTCTCTCTTCAATTCCTTCTACTTCTGTATTGTTACCTTCTCCACTGTGGGCTTTGGAGATGTCACTCCCCGTATTTGGCCATCTCAGCTGTTGGTAGTCATCATGATCTGTGTGGCACTGGTGGTTCTCCCTCTGCAGGTAATAACATCCTGCATTATTTAACCAGAACCTTCTCACGAAATGTTTATGTGGACCCCATTGTTACTTTCTTGCCTTGACAGTTCGAAGAATTAATCTATTTGTGGATGGAGAGACAAAAATCTGGAGGAAATTACAGCCGCCACCGAGCACAGACAGAGAAACATGTGGTGTTGTGTGTCAGCTCACTCAAGATTGATTTACTCATGGACTTCCTTAATGAGTTCTACGCCCATCCCAGACTACAGGTACAGTTAGTTATAATGACCATGCCTACAATGCACATATTTTTTAGAACCTATTAATACAGCTGCAGTGCGATCCTATTAATATAAAGATTTCCTTTTTATTGCTTAATTTTACTCTATGTGCAGTATATCTCCAGAAATTGAATCAATACTTATTTGGTATAATACAGTGGAACTGGGTTGGTCTGACAAATCTGACATTTCGCCTATTCTAAGTTAAAGGCGATTAAGGCTAGATAAAGTTACCTGGAGTCAACTTATATCTCCACACCCTGTGCATCACTGTAAACGTCATAATACTTTCATAATTGTTGCAATATTGTTTTTATTATTAGGATTACTACGTGGTGATTCTATGCCCAAGTGAGATGGACCTCCAGGTCCGGAGGGTGCTGCAGATTCCTCTGTGGTCACAGCGAGTGATTTACTTACAAGGATCTGTCCTCAAGGACCAGGATCTGCTCAGAGCCAAGTAAGTTTTGGGTTTTTATGCACTGAAAACAAGATATAGAATGCAGCTAAATATTCTTGTGTTTCCAGACCCTAGTCTGGGAAATTACATGTTGATGTAATTGTTGTAAGTGATGTAATTAGGTAAAACAGCCCACAAGACCACTCTGTTTGTACTCTTGGTTTACTAATTGAAAGTTAGATCACATTGTAGCTGTTTGGAGAGATGTGTTTAATTCTTGACAAAGAAAAGGCTTTGTTTTATGCATTTACCCTCAACTATAATATAATGATTTGACTGATATCAAACAGTTTGAAGTGAACAAACTGTGCTTTTATTTTATTCACACATTTTAGTCTTTGAATTGTTTTAGAATTATTACACTATAAATGTAAAAAGTCTGAGTTATCTTATTAGTATTTATTTGGTCATTAGTAGTCTGATTATTTTGTAATTATGATAATTGGAAGCTTTTTCATAATTGACACGATCTATATATCCAAACAAAAATGACAGACATGCATGTATGTGTGGAATAATTTATGGAAATACCTGTATAGATGGTCTGCTGTTTGAGCAATTAAAATGTAGACTGGGAGTGTGTCAGACTCACATCTTACATGTGGCGTTATTTCAAATCCACCCACACTTGTTTTGCATTCTGCACTCTGCTGGCTCCTCTAGTCATATGCAAAACAGGGTATATTGGTACAGCTTTTTAGATTTTGTGTTATTCAAATGTTAGTTGTCTCATGGTAACATGATAACATGACCTTGCATGATTTGGACAGAGATATGTATTTTTTATGTCTCTACAGAATGGATGATGCTGAAGCCTGTTTTATTCTCAGCAGTCGTAATGAGGTGGATCGCACTGCAGCTGTATGACACTTGTTATCATAACAATATTATAACTGAAGTGTGAATTAAATTAATGGG
The DNA here is from genome assembly GCA_019594935.1 of Periophthalmus modestus. Taxonomy (NCBI): domain Eukaryota; kingdom Metazoa; phylum Chordata; class Actinopteri; order Gobiiformes; family Gobiidae; genus Periophthalmus; species Periophthalmus modestus. The sequence goes on from JAIEZT010000054.1 coordinate 40,601,161, forward strand.
ATCAATGTTAAAAAATACATTCAGCTGTTTATTATTATGTAACTGTTATCTCAACTCAGGATCATCAGACCATACTGAGGGCTTGGGCAGTCAAAGACTTTGCTCCAAACTGTCCACTCTACGTCCAGATACTCAAACCAGAAAACAAGTTTCATGTCAAATTTGCAGGTGAGAGTATCATGAACGTGATTCAAATCTTGACTAATAAAATATGGATATAGATGTACACAGTGCATGTGTACAGTAGTTTGAGAGGTACAGTTTTAGTGACACATGGGAACGACTTGTGGAGTCACTCTGATGTTGCCAGGCAACGGGTGAAGACAGTCCTTTCACCCTTTGGCAGATTGCTGCTAGAAAATAGTAACAGTATGTCATGCTACGTAACAGTAGTTACATATGTTGTGACCACAAAAAATAATGCTTCTAGTTCTAAAAGAAATTCATATTCATGTAAGAATAATTCAATAAACCATCACAACCCTGTTTTATTTTGTTTCAGATCATGTTGTGTGTGAAGAGGAATTCAAATATGCCATGTTGGCACTAAACTGTGTTTGCCCAGCCACCTCCACTTTGGTCACTCTGCTTGTGCACACTTCTCGGGGACGGTGTGTAGACTTGAATGTGTGCCTCTGGGCCCTTTATTTTCTTTATTTTTTGTATTGTCTACATATTTATATACTGCCCCCAGGGAAACGACACAGAGACACAAATAAAAAACAGAATCATAGCTTATTGTGGTCCACAGCGAGAGTCAGGGAGAGGGCACTAAATGAAAGGAAAAGCAGTGAGCGGTAAAAAAAGGAAAAAGGATCTGTTCCCCATACAAGAGCATAAAGAGCTCAGTGTGAAAATGATTTCTGCCAGCATGCCACCATTACACTTTACATGGTGCTGTCAATTGCTTAGAAACTAGAAAAAGAAATCAATTGTCTGTAGCATGTGTGTGAATGGTATTTTCTTTAAAGTCAAGTGTTTAAAGTGTCTTTTTAATTTTAGTGTATTATATATATATATATATATATATATATATATATATATATATATATATATATATATATATATATATATATATATATATATATATATATATATTATTATATATAACAGATATATATATCAAAACATCTTATTATTTATTTGTCTTGCAACAGAACATGATGCTCAAAACACTTCCAACACATTTACTCCACAAAATAAGTGTTTTAGGTAGTGTTTTTGTGGGGGGCCTAAAAGCACAGTATTAGCCTGAGAATTTAACAATGTACATAATATACTCATTTTTTAAAATGTGTAAATAGAAAGGGCAATGTTTCAAACGTTTTAACTCATGTTTGTTTTTGATTTTACAATCCCAGAGAAGGACAGCAGTCTCCTGAGCAGTGGCAGAGGATGTATGGATGTTGTTCTGGTAATGAGGTCTACCATATCCGACTGTGTGACAGCAAGTTTTTTGGGGAGTACAGTGGCAAAAGCTTCACATATGCGTCATTTCATGCTCATAAAAAGTAAGTCAGAACATTTTAGACATACAAGGCTGAATTGTTTAGTTTTGTTGTTCACTGCTACAGGGAAAGTATTATGTTTGTTTATCAACTAATGTCCAATTTTATCTGTGCATGTCGCTAAGGTATGGGGTGTGTCTGATTGGTATTAAGCAAGAAGACAACAAGAGCATCCTGTTAAATCCAGGTCCACGCCACATCATGGCTGCCACAGACACGTGTTACTACATTAATATCACCAAAGAGGAAAACTCTGCATTCATCTTTAATCAGGAGGAAAAGAAAGGCAGATCTGCTGGGGGACTTTATGATGGGCCTGCACAACTTCCTGTTCACAGCATCATTGCGAGCATGGGTAAGTTGACATGTTTTTTGTTATTTAAAGGAACTGTATGTAAGATTTAGACTTTAAATTCCATAAAAACCTACAGTATCTGTGTCCCCAGTTCAAATCAAATACAGCTATTACTAATAAAAAATTGCTGGTTTATTCTTAATTACAAAATCACTGGACATGATGCTGTGTTTATTTATGTTATTACTGGGTGTTTTGGTTCTCAAGATGATTATCTAGTCAGAAAACAGAATGAGCCTCACATGAGTCTCTCATTTAGGTTGCCAGTTTCAATGCCGAAATCCAGCTGATTTAATGATCTAATTTGAATTGTCACTGCCTGAATCCCAGCACCTGCAGCCACTAATTAATCAGTGCTGTGCAGCTTCTCAGTGAATTCTGGAGGTTCTGAGCTTTCACAAAGCAGGGCCTGTCCATATACTAAGGATGACAAAAACTTGTATGTGTCCTCTATAGGCAGGTTTAGGCACTGGCAACCCAGGTCCAATTGTGATTGCAGTGATAAAGAGAAATAGTACAGTACATACAGTTCCTTTAATGTTTTTTGCTTTTGTTTTGTGTCTGTGTTTAAATGTAAAATTTTGCAGGCACGGTTGCAATGGATCTTCAGAACACAAGTCCACCTACAGGTGGTAGCCTTGTCCCACCGCCTACTGTAAACGGGACAGGGGGGCGACGGCCGAGCATTGCACCAGTTCAGGAAATTGCAGATTCTTCTACCATTTTGCCCTGTGACCTTCTTAGTGACCAGTCTGAAGATGACTCTGTTTTCCCAGATGAGAAAGACCAGTCATCTACAGAGCAGGGACAGTAAGTTCTGTTGTTTTTTTTTTTCGATGAACTGACTGCATTCAGATTTATGTTTGCATTATTTATTATATTTCTAGTACATTGCATCTCAATAGACTTTAACAGACAAACACTGAGCAACAATAACAGGCAAACAGACAGATTTTACTGGATGTCTTGTCCCATCAGTTTACAAGCCCCACAGTACATCTCATTTTGTATATATTTCATTTGTACCGGGTCCATTTCCCCTTTCGTTTCCTCCCAGGTATGTGAAAGGTTATCCGCCTAACTCGCCATACATTGGCAGCTCGCCCACATTATGCCATTTGTTATCAGAGAAAGCCCCGTTTTGCTGTCTACGGCTGGACCAGGTGGGCCTACAGCACTGTCTATTTGAAATTAGTCACTGTTAGTATATTACATAAGGGTTTTACTTTTTTCTGTTATGCAGGGATGTCGACACAACAGTTTTGAGGACGCCAAGGCATATGGGTTTAAAAACAAGCTCATCATTGTATCAGCTGAAACGGCTGGGAATGGTCTTTATAACTTTATAGTGCCTCTCAGAGCTTATTACAGACCAAGAAAAGAGCTCAACCCCATTGTCTTGTTGCTTGATAATCCGTGAGTTAAATTTCTTCATATTTCTTTCATTCGGTTGTTCACATTTTATGACAGGGAACATTGTGTGTTCTAAAAGCTCACGTCAGCAGAGCACTTAGGCAAAGGCTGTGGAGGTGGGCCGCCATTGTCAGTCCTGATGTTAGGTTACAGCTGCTGCTCAGCATGACGGTGTGTTTTGAGTGACAAAGAAAATAAAACACTGCTCTCTGCTAGACTGTAACTATGGCAACCTGCTTTTCCTTGAACTCGGACAATATATAGATATTCCTACCACAGAAAAATATATTCAGAAATATTGTTGAACACCATGTAAGCTTTCAAGGCTTTTTCATCCACTGCATGTGCGCTCTGGGAAACGACATCGTCTCTGCGCCCTGTAGCACTCTCTCCTCTGTCGCACACAGATACAAACGCCCACTCATACATGCAGTTCAATCACATGCACAGCCTTGAGCCTCATGTCAGCAGGGCTAGGCTTCTGTCATGGTTAGTGGAGGAAGACAACCATTAATAAAGTGACTAAATGTCTCTGAGTGATGGGGAACACACTCATCAGTGCTAAGACACACTAGTGACCAGTGCTGACTGAATCACGTTTAGTCATGTACTAACACATCCGTTGTCTTACAGGCCAGATAATCACTTTCTAGAGGCTATCTGCTGTTTTCCAATGGTTTATTACATGGCAGGTTCAATAGACAAGTAAGTGAGAACTGCAACACATGTCCAAAATGTTTCAATTATGCAAGTTTTGGGTTTGTTTTGGTGTTTCAGTTTGGACAGCCTGTTGCAGTGTGGAATCATCTATGCTGATAATTTGGTTGTGGTGGATAAGGAAAGTACCATGAGTGCAGAAGAAGACTACATGGCTGATGCCAAAACTATTGTAAACGTACAGACAATGTTTAGGTAATTTCTTTTGCCAATTACTTATCTAATGATAATTAATAATTAGTGAAAATTGTAGCTTGTACCTTGTATGTTGTTTTCTATACAACATTTGTCTCTGTTCCAGGCTGTTTCCCAGTCTAAGTATCATCACAGAGCTTACTCATCCGTCCAACATGAGGTTTATGCAGTTTAGAGCTAAAGACTGCTATTCACTCGCACTCTCCAAATTAGAGAAGGTGAGTTTCCTCTGAACTGAAGCTTACTATTATAGTATAAAACTGTATTGATAATTAATGTGTCTTCTGAATCACAGAAAGAGCGTGATAAAGGCTCTAATCTGGCCTTCATGTTTCGCCTTCCATTTGCTGCAGGGAGAGTGTTCAGCATCAGCATGTTGGACACACTACTGTATCAGGTTCATACATGAACTGTTTGATTTGTAAATGGCTTAGTTACTTTTGAGTAGACATGTTAAGAGCTATCCATTTGGCGCCATCTTGTGTTGAAAGGGAAGAACGTTACATTTGTTCTACTTGACTGATCTATTTTTTCTTCATGATTTCAGTCTTTTGTGAAGGACTACATGATACTTATTGCCAGGTTGCTCTTAGGATTAGACACTACTCCGGGATCAGGATATCTCTGTGCTGTGAGTAACATTTTTAAATGACCCTGACATAGTCTCTAAGTACAGACACAGTAATTTGGTAAACCAAATGTTTTCATTTGGTACAAGATGAAAGTCACAGAAGAGGATATATGGATTGGAACGTATGGCAGGCTGTTTCAGAAGCTTTGCTCTTCTAGTGCTGAAATTCCAATTGGAATTTATCGAACCGAATCACACATTTTCTCTGCAGCAGAGGTAATTTATTTAAAAAAATATATTTTTTTTTGCACTTTTAATGACTTTAATGACTTGAAAAATGTTTTACCTTCTATCCTAGTCTCAAGTGTCAATGAGTGTGGACGATTGTGAGGACACTAAAGACAGAGGTTGTGAACTTCGAAGTGTTGACCAGGGAGACGCTCCACTCAGGAGGAAAAAAAGCATGCAGTGGGCACGGCGTCTGAGTAGACGAAGCAGTAGGTGGCAGAGCGTTAGTCGTGATTCAACCAAGGACCATGCTCAGCGCATTGCCCAGCAGCGGCTGAACCTGTACAGACGATCTGAACGAGAGGAGCTGTCTGAGCTGGTCCGAAATAGAATGAAACATCTGGGATTACCCACATCTGGATATGGTAAATACTGTGATCCTGTTTTAAAACTGTGCTTGTTTGAATTTGAAAATCATGCATCTATGTCCATCTCTGCATTATGTAACATAGAAGATCTAACCAATCTGACTGCCAGTGATGTCATGAACAGAGTTAATCTGGGTTATCTACAAGGTAAAGCAATTCAGTCAAGGCACAGTCCTGTTAATGTACTAACTTTTGATTTACTAATTGCATTTCAGATGAGCAGAATGATCAGCAGAACACCTTATCTTATGTTTTGATAAACCCTTCACCAGACACTAGACTGGAGCTTAATGACATTGTGTAAGCATTAGATTTTCTTTCTCAACATAATAGATTCACAAGAGAATTCAGAACAGAAGTTAAGAATCACATTCATTTTTGTTGCACATTTATTTTTCTCTGTTATTGTTTGAACTTATCTCCTCTTTGTTCAGCTACTTGATCCGGTCTGACCCTCTGGCCCACGTGCCGGAGGAGCCTCCCCTCCACAGCAGCAGCCTCAAAGAGCGTCGTGAGTTCAGCTACGACATCAAGGAGGACACCCAGCTCTGAATACACAGAGGCCCTCCTTATCACCGCCTCCCTTATCACTCAGCTAACCTCAAAGACAATTAGTGCTTTGTTCAGCAGTGCCACTGTCTCTCTAAAGTTAGCCAGAGGCTCTGCATTTGTGGATAATATTGTACTTTGTAACATTACTTTTAGCCTTTAGAAACAGTGACTTGTGTTTAAGCAAATTAGAAATGGTTTACATTTTGGTCTTAGAATTGTCAAAGTTTTTAAATGGGTTGTGCCAGAGTTTTAGTAGTGTGGCATTAAAGGTACGATAGTAACCTAGTTTATTGATATTTCAGACACTGTTTTTGTCAGATTGTTTATAATTACTATTTATAAACTATTTAAGTCAATTGCACTTTAAATTGTTTGTAGATTATGTTAAGAGGAATTCAAGACTATTCTTCAGTTGTAAACTTAAGATTTTTACATCAAGTTTAGATGTATGTATTGTATTATATTTTTACATTCACGCTGCTGTTGTATTACTGTATTACTGTATTAAAATGTATATTGTCGGTTTTACAATATATAAATGCTAAAGCTAAAAGCTATCTGTTTATAACAGTATTTTAACAACCTGGACAAAGCATCCAATGATCTGATGAAAATTACAGTTTTCATACCACAATTATAAAGCACAAGAATAAATAGATATATAAATAATAATAAAATGTGCCTCTTTATTCTCTCATAAATTACTTGGATAACAAACAAATGCACATAAAACACATAAATAAGTTTTAGCTTAAAACTACGGTGCCCGCCTGATGACCTGCACGAAAAAATATAATAAATTGTGTTCTCAAATTATGATTTCATTCCCACAACATGTAATTCGTGCCCACGCTCTAGCCAATTCATTCCCACAAATTAAGAACTTAATTTTTAAACTTAGACTGATTGAAACCTCATGCAAATTAAGGGTTTTCATAATGTCCTTGTATTTTACGCGTAGGTTAAAACTTAAATACCTCTGTCCACTTTTGCAGGCTGCCGGAAGTACCACTGAAAGTACCACCTCATGGAACTTCTGATTCAGAATGAGCCCCATTTTTATCACTAACCAGATCAGTTCAGATCATAACTCTTAGCTCCTAGGTCCTAGCCCTTAACTCCTTTACATTTGGCGATACGTCACGAGGCCAGCCATAGGAGTCCTAGGCAGAAAGGAGAAAGAGCTTCAGCTACTTTCGAGAATCTGACCATCCTAACCAGCGAACAAGGGAGCAGTCACATGACACTACAGCTGTTTAATAAAACACTGCAACACCCACAATATGGACTACAATAAGCCTCTACATTCTCCTCTACTGAGCTGTTTTTAAAGAAAATGTCAACATGACGGTGTACTTAAATGACCCCAGTGTTTGCACACGAGATGCTAATGTTGTTGAAAAAAAAAAAAATGTAATCTGAAATAGATTTGTGACTCACCATCAACTGCAGTTTCTGCTCTGTCCCAACAAATATTACATCTAATCCTGTCCTTTAGTCCATCTACAGTCGAGCATAGAGCGCTGCACAGCACTCCATCTGCGTTTTTAAGCAAATTAGCCATGTGGCTTTAAGTAGCCATTAACCGCACAGGCTATGTAGATATTACAATATACTATACATGCATTTGTACATATTTGCTAAATAGTGGGAACAAATTGGCTAAAGCGTCGGTACGGGTTACATGTTGTGGGGAACAAAATCACAATTCGACTCCACATTTTAGTATATTTGTTCACACAGGTCACCATGTGGGCTCCGCATAAATCCAATTACCGGTAATTTGTAAAAAATAAAAAGTGCACAATACATGTGCTACTAAAAATCTTCAAATAGCAGAAAAATATTTTGCATTTAAAATGATTAGGTGGGTTGTATCTTTTGAACAGTAACCTGGTCACATGGATATGTTTCCTTTGATTTAACATGAGGCAAAATTTGCATTTCCTGTTGCTGCATTTATGGAGATAATGTAACTAGTATGTACTATAAAGACAAAATTGAAAATAAGTTAGAAATAATAGAAATAATTGGAATGGGAATTACACAAAAGAGATTTTATCCTTGTTCGAATTGTTACTGTTACTTTGTAATAAGACTTCATAATCCTTATGATTGGGTCCAGCCCAATGCTAATGAGAAGTCCAAAATCTGCCTTTCACTTCCTGCGTGCACTCCCTGGTCTCTTAATGTGCCATAGGTGACTGTGGATGGTCAATGCGTCCACGCTGACAGAAACAGACTTGGCAGGAATGACACTAAACTGTTTTCTGTCAGAACTATACTTGTACAGTTTATCAATCATTTTATGGCTGATGTTGCGTGGCCCAGTGCCAGTGACTTTGTTGATCTCTTCAGTGTCTGGGGAGTATGCATAAATGGCTCGGAACTGGCACCCACCATCTCGAAACAGAATGATCAAGTGGTTGGATTCACACTTGTCCAGCTCCTGCGGGGTGAGTGGTATTTAAAAAAAAGTGACATTCAGTAAGATGGCCATGCAACTGCCACAAGTAAATAAATATTTAAAATAAAAAATACAAAACATTGCACTGACCTCGAGAATTACATTCTTCTGAGTCTCATTGACCTTCCCAGCCAAGCAGCAGTGAGCAATGGCATTTATGATGATTGGCTTATTTGATTTAGAGCTTGGCTCTTTGAATAATTTTGGACCTGTTTTGAAAAAGAGACAAGTTTAGTTTTCAATGTATCGCTTTTGATGCTGTCAACAGTATAGTGTAAAATAGCGAATAATCTACCAACATTTAACAAAATGATTCACTACTACTGTATACACATTTACGGTACTTAATTCACTAATGGTGGTGACACTAGAAGAATAACTTCACAACACCAACTTTATAAAGCAAAAATCTGAGAATAAATAAAAAGTGAACCTATGAGGTAAAAACAGATCAATAGTTTGGCACAGGTTCACGTATTTTACTGTTATATCCCCAGACATTCAAGCCTCTCCTGATATGTCATTAAGAACAACTACACTACTTTGCTACACTGTACAACTTTCCCCCCTTACCAGTATACTCTGTTGAAGTGATGGAAGAGGCTATGGATCCAATTTCCCAGTCTCTCTCCATGTTCCTGCTTGATGTCCTGCTCAGGACAGGGAAAGATTCCATTGAGCAGACTGACTCAGCACTGTAAGAAATAATGAGAGTAAATTTACCACTAAAAACATATTTAAATCTAAAGCACAAATGTAAGAAAGTTGTCTTACCACTGAGACTCCTCAGAAACAATACTTTCAACCTCTGTGACCAATGAGTGTGTGGATCCAAGGTGACTACTGCTCAGGCCAGCTAGATATTGTGAGAAAAATGCATTAAGCAAATCATCAACATAATACACAAACTTTCAAAACAATTTTAAAGAATACATGTGGTGGCTCCTTTAGAGACATTACTTGATCCTCTATGAAGAGACTTGGGTCTGCTTTTACGGGACCTTGTCCTTGGCAAAGACTTGACCAGGCCCTGTTCTTCCATTAGCATTTGCTGCTTCCTCCTCAGATATTCCTGCTTAATAATCTCCCGCCTGGCCTTTTCCTCTTCCTTACGAATACGCTCCTCTTCTGCTTTGCGCCTTAAAAAACAGGGTCAAATTTACACTTATCTTCTATTGCTATAAGGCTGCAAAAACTTGACATCTTGTCCACCTACTTTGCTTCATCACGCTTTAGTTCACTTTCAGCTTCTTGCTGTTGTTTTCGAACTTTTGCCTCTTCAGCTTTACGTTGCTGTTTAATGAGAAAGGCAGCCCGACGCTTAGCCATTTCATCTCCTCTCTCTTCATCCTAGGAAACAACTGTGATTAGCATTAAGTATTTTGTTTCCATTGCCATATTTCATGCATGCACACGTTACCTTAAAAAAGAATCCCAGCACATTCGTCTGTTCAGTTTCTGTGTCAGCAGAATTCTGCTCTGTGGCTTCCCTAATCTCCGACAGGTGAACCTCAATAAGCTGTGCCTTTATCCTGGCACTGTTATCCACAACAGTACCCTCTTTCTCTGAATCAAGAGTTTGAATTTCTGATTTGCTGTTTTGATCTTGTCCATCTGTAGGGTTCTTTGAGTTGACTGGAGTCTGTGATGGAACTGGCAAATGTCCTGTTTTGAGTTTAACACATTGCTGTTTAATATCATTACAAATGCTCAAGGAGCAGTTTCTAACTATGTCTTGCTCAGTTTTACATGTCTCAACTACCTCTCTTATTTCTTCTTCATATTCTTTATCTAGGAGTAAACATTTTTTCTCTTTCTTTTTTTGACTGGAGGCTTTGCGCTGACTGGAGCTAAGTTTGGGTGGGCATCTCAAAGAGGCTGAGCTGCTGTCATCATAATTTTCAAAGTTAACAACAAAAGCTTTGGACTCTTTAGCAGGGTGTGCCATAGACATAACATTAGGAGTTGTACTAATATCTGTTTGAAATTTGGGAGGAAGCACTGAGCGATGCTTAATTAATATATCCTGTTGTAGGGACAACTGCATGATTTGTTGCTGTATTGAAGAAATAGCTTCATTAAGTACTTCTATGGAGTGCGAACACTGTCCTGCATCCTGGAACACCTCATTATTTCTTATCAGCTGTGCTCCTTCATTTAATTTTGCCTTAAGTTTTAAATCCTCTAGGCAAGAATCATCCTTGCAATTCTGTGTTTTTATTTCTCTTTTATTGGCTGCCCTTAGCTCTGATGATCCATGTTTTATGGGCAATGGAAGTGTGTCACTCCTCCCAGGTTCCTTCTTGACAATGTTTAAAAATGCTGCTTTTCCCAACACAAGCCGTTGTTGTGCTGACGCAGTCTCCGTCTTCTGTTTCTGGCACTCAATAGCGTGTCTCCTTTCCTCCAGCTGCATGTGAAGCTCCAGGAGTTCTGCTGGCACCATAGAGCTGGGGGTTAAAGGTGCATTCACTGTGATGTTTGTGGACTCTTTGCAGGCCTCATGTGAGTAAGAGCTCCCACTTTTTTTCAGTTGCCAGGATAGACAAGGGAAAGCCTCTGAGTCATCTGGTGTGGTCCTTGGAGTGCTGTTAGTACTGGGAAGTCCACCATGTAGTCCAAGTTTCAGCAGTTTCTTTTCTGCAAAGCTTGTCATTTTGACACCAGTGCCACTGCTTGACCAGGATGCAGAGCTGAGAGGGCTCGAACATCCACTATGGTCCTCTTTATCATCACACTCGCTCACTTTTTGGTCCTCTCCCAGCTTGATTGATTCACCTTCTCCAAAGCTGCTCTGTTTCTTTCTGTAATACCTCCTTTGAGATCCTGGCATATTTTCAACCAACTGCAGCTCGTCCTCATTGTCGTCAGTGAAGTATTCAATGTCAGAGTCATTACTGGCCTCCAATGAAGACAAAGGACTATCATCTTTTGGAGCTTCTGACAAGTGAAGAAAAAATCCGTGAGATTCTTTTGTGCTATCTTGGTCAATAGGGTCCGTGGAGCTCTGTGTGACAGCTCTTAAGGAAATACCAGCACTGGAGCTAGACTTTGACTCATACAGCAGTGTTGGTCTGTGAGGAGCACCTGAGCCACTGGTTGGAGTTTTTCTCACAGCAAATGGTCCTTTTGAGCCAGACTCACCAGACTCCTCTTCCTTATTCACTAGGACACTCTTTTCTTTGGCTGGCTTTGGAATTGCAGGCATTAAAGGCTCCACAAAATATGTGTCTGTTGACAGCTCTGTGGAAACAGGGTATCTATCCAAACCAAGAGAGGTATGTGTAGTCTTTGTTCTGGGGGGACTCAATGAATGAAATACCTGCCGCTCTGTTTCACTCTGATGATGGTGGCGAGACAGTGTAGTAGGATTGATAATGGCCACCAACTCCTCCTCCTCTATTTCTTCCTCCTCATCTTCAAAGCGGATATAATTTAACAAGTTACAGCCACTCAGTCGGCGTGGATGTCCAGAACTTTGCATGTGTCTTGCGGTTGTGCTCTTGAAGTTGGACGCTAAACTGTCTTTACTGAATGAGTGGGGAAGGCTAAAACTATCAGGATTTTCCTTCATGGAAAAGTGTAGAGCATAAGGCACTGTTTGGGATAAAGGCCTGGATCAAGAATGACAAAAGGACAATTTTAAGATGTATATTTTTCAAAATAATACTGCTATAACACAAATATTACCTCTGTCTTTTCCTTGGCCATGCAAAGTTTGTAGTATGCTGTTCATAGCCAAGTGAGCTGAACCTATTTCTCTGCCCTGAATACACACATAAGTCAAATTAGGGGATTGTTTTTGTAACTAATGAAATGTGTATCACTTTTACAGACCTAGAGTGTGATCCTCAATAAGTTTCTGTTCTTTCTGGCACATTGGAAGCACAGATGAATTTGAACATGCATTCGTTCTGAAAAAACAACACAGTTATTGTAATATTTTAAGACAGAATGATATGATTCCTTGTCCCATAAACTTCAAACCATACATACAAGCATACATACACTGATATATATTCATACATACATACATACATACATGCATACATGCATACACGCATACATACATACATACATACATACATACATACATACATACATACATGCATACATACATACATACATACATACATACATACATACATGCATACACGCATACATACATACATACATACATACATACATACATACATACATGCATACATACATACATGCATACACGCATACATACATACATACATACATACATGCATACACGCATACATACATACATACATACATACATACATACAGTACATACAGTACATACAGTACATACATACCTTCCTTGAGGGCCTGCTGTTCTAGTAATGGTATTTTCAGAATTTGAAGTCCAAAGTCTTTGCTTCAATGTATTTGAGCTTTGTAGTTTCCTTACTACCGACAAATAGAATTTAGACAAAATATTTAAATATGATACAGAGATTATTATGCTATTATGCTATTTATAGTAATAAAAATTATACCATCTTTGTACTCGGGAATGTCTCGAAGCTGCATAAAGTCAGGCTTCACAACTTCAACAATCCAAAACACTTCAGCAATAATTTGCATTATATTAATCTATCAAAGAAAGACAGATATTGAAACTCACAGCAGTGTTCAAAAAGTGTGTACTAAACATGTGTCTGAGTTATGGTTGTTCACCTTCAACACAGGAGGAGAATACAGCATGTCCTCAGGCCTGAGGTAGACGCATTTGTTTAGAAATTCATCTGAGAAGTCCATCAAGAGCTGAATGTTCGACAAACTCTCAGCAGTGGAGGGAATCTCTTTGAGACAGATGTCTAAAAGGCAAAAAACAGATGTCAGTCGAGAAAAAAATGAAATAGCATTTTTGTACTTGTGGTGTGTTTGAGTGCTACATCAAAAGGGTATTGCACGCCAAATCAGTATAGTTCTGCTGTGTCCTTTTCTTCTGTTTAATAATGTGATAAAGTTGCAAGTGCTAGAGCTGCTAACTGCTCGGAAAAGTGTAAAAATCTTTTATAGGCTCTTCAGGGGTTCCCATTCAATATCACATCCGTACCATTTTATGTTAACTCGCCTCTGACCCACCTTCTAGCCTTATCAGCTCAGGGCAATAGAAGTGGACAACAGCCAGCAGAGAAATACCAACACAGACGAAACTTGACAAGTTGTCTAGGATGGGTAAGTGTGGATGAGGATGTCCAGAAAGCTGATCCTTGCGGTAACGTGCCTAAAAAGAAAATGTTTATTATAGCATATTTATATAAAGCAATTTGAAGAATGGGTAAGCAATGCAGAGGAGGAACATATGATTGCATTTATGGAATTTCACAGTAAAAAAGAATGCAATGAGCATGCAATAGAAACGCATATGAAGTATAAATATATAAAGGCACAAAAATCATATGATATATAATAATATATATATATATATATATATATATATATATATATATATATATATATATATATATATACACATATATCTTTTTAAAAGCATTATAACAAATAAATAAGACACAGCATTTAAGTGAATGTCCTTTAAGTTTTACAATACAATCTAAACTTACAGGTAAAAGTTTCCAATACCATTTGGAGGGACACTATGGAGTGGAGTAAATCAGTTTTCAGAGACACATGGGAAGAGAACAAACAGTTCAGGGTTTCAAAATGTATACACAGGGCAGAATTAATCCTATTTAAAACTGTTTGACTGTTTAAAATGGTTTATGTACCAAGACAAAATCAACTATGCCAGTGGATAGCACATGTGTATTACCTTTTGATGACAAGGGGAATCCAGTAATTGCTTAATTTTCTGCTCTTTCTCAGTGAATCCTCTCAGTTTAATGATCACCTATAGGAGTGTTCAAGGTAATTTATAAACTTAATGCCAAATGGACATTGGACATAGCATATATTTACCTTATTTATCCAAAATATCATTGCATCTTCCAAGTCCAAAGGCATCACCATGTCACTGGTTTCCCCAAAGCATTTCACAGCAGACACCACCTTTTCAATGCTTATCATTTCCTCTGTGTAAGCAGTCATCAGGGTATCAACAAGCTGAATATGAGCGCTCTAAAAACAAAATAAATATTATTATTATGAAATAAGTTTGTGCCTTATTGCAAAATGAAAACGTATTTAAAATCAATTTATTTAACAGAGGGTTGGACAGTGACAGTTCCACTATAGTGGCTTTTCTATCGTTTCTTTGTATTAAACACGGGGCAATAACAGCAAAAGTTCTCAGTTTGTCTATGAATTATTGTTGGAGCTGATTTGTCTACCCACCATTTTAATTGGAGCTGAAGTAAGGTCCAGTTCGGAGACCAGAGTCTCGTTGTCCTCCAGGACATATAAGCCCTTTCTGGATAAGGCCTGAATGACAGACTTGTGCCTTTGAAGGGGAGTTGGTTGAAAAGGGATATTGCACACTCTGCAGTAGAGCTCAGCAGAGAGCAAAAGATGTATGATAGGAGGCTTAATATGCTCCTGGTCATATTGGTCGGTGTAAAATGGGTCTTGAAGATCTGAAGGAATGTCATCTAAAATATAAGACACATAAAATATACAAATACATTTACAGGCATCCTGAAACATGTGACAATCAACACCCCTCTGTTACATAACATAAGTAGCTCCCTTTCAACTGTCCTTGCCATGGCATTAGTGTGTCTAGAAACTAGTGCCGGAGTAGAGGATTGCACTGCCCGTGGTAAACAGCCTGAGAGGAAGCATCTCCAGAGCTAATAGACGAGCCAAAAGCTTAAAGCCGAGGATTGTTAAGCTGCTGGTGTGGCCGCAGATAGGCTTGTGTATGCTGTGGACATAGGTAGACTGTAAATTTCTGTATATCAAACTAGAGATTCCCCCACTAAATTCAGTATTTTCTAAAGAAAATGCTTTTAGCACTTCTCCTTTATCGTTTCCTCCTTCCCTCAGCTCACCAACAAATGAGTCCTGGCTTGTTGTTACAGTAATAATGATTGATCTGTGTAGAACCAAAATCGTTCTGAAATTTTTTTCTAGTAATAATGTTTCATTATCCACCTGAGTCCGGCTGAGGCCTAATCTGTGCAAGTCAGTTTGGGGATGACCTTTCATATTTACTACTCATTGTGCTGAAGCAGTATTATGTAAAAAGGCCAAAATAAATAAATATAATCATATATGGAGAGTCTCAATCAGTTTGTATAATAACTATAGCTTTAGTACAGAGGTATTTTAAGTAAAAATAAATATACACCAAAAAGTTAATTTACTTGGCAACAGCATACAGTACTTAAAGCTATTTATTGATATGTATTGGGAAAATCATCAATAACAACATTTTTCCCACTTATTCTCACTTACAGTGAGGGTTAAACATATAGTGACACATTAGATACAATCCGTTAACCACTTTACTATGACTCCATTCAATCCATTCAAATCAGATATCAAGAATGCATTTGTTTGATTCTTAATGATACACACATCTGCATTCAAAGACAAATTCCCAACCATCACGCCAATGTAGAACAATCACATTTTTTTTTACCAGCCATCATCAGTGCAGAGACCAAGCCTAGTGACCTGTGAGAAAACCAGTGATCTTAATCTGACAGGCTCACAATATCTGAACTGCTGGCTCGATGTTTCTGGGTTATGTGTAGCAGTAATAAAGTATTGACAGAGCTGTGATATACAAATATAAACCATACTAATACTGTCTGGAGCAAAACCTGCAGCTACTTGGTGACAAACACTACTACAACATTATAAGTAGAGTAATTACCCTTCACTACAGTTCATTGATCTAAAGCAGTGATCAGTCATACCTGGACCAAAGGCTTTGGCAAACAACCAGTGCAGGTTTGCAGCTATTTTGGCTCTTGCAGAATCATACATCTCAAATGGCAGCACTTGATGATCCTTTCCTCCTCTTGCAGCATCATCTGTGCCCCTGTTCCTTGGGGAAGTGTCCCCCCTGCCAGTGTTCACTTCCACATCCATCCTGGAACAAGGGTGGTGCAGCCAAAACATTACATCAGCACAAGCACAAGATAAGGCCTTCATTGGCAACACAACCAGGTAAATCTTGGGGTGTTTTTTGTTCGTCATCCTAAATAGATTAACTACTTTATTTTTATAATCATGCTTTATAGAAACAAATAACAAGAAATAAATAAATGTGGCAAAAGATAATAGCTAAATTATGGTCATGCACATCATGAATTGGCTGCACAACAACTGAGCCTGACTAAAATGACTCTTCTGTATGGACTAGCAGTTACAGGATAGTAGGCCTACATCTATCGTCACACTGTTATGTCAAATAGTTGCTCTTCTTGCTTACCTCTAATGTGGGAGTGTGTTCTTTGCACTGCTTCGAGAGCTTTTTTGTTAAATCACCAGCATTGTTCATGGCCTGGATTCAGTTCACGCTCGCGGTGCATTGAGTGACTCCTCCCCGTCTAACCACACAAATCTTCGGCCTCCCAGGATAAAGCGGCTGCTCACGGTCCATAATCCGATAAAAAAAAAAAAAGCACGATCTCTCTGGCAACCATCCAAAGGTCAGCTTTCGAGAAAAATAAAGCTAACTTAAAATGGCAGTATGTGTTGATGTGTTGTTGATGTGTCCATTGATTGTCGGCCCTGTCACTCTGCACGTTACGGGAGCCTGTCACTATGGCGACGCCTGTTCACTGCTGCCGTAACGCGCTCTGTATCCTCCAGAGGGCGCTGCTGCCAAAATGTTTTTTCCGAAACTCGATTCTACATTCACTTGGAAGATATTTGTAGCTTTAAGCAGCACACGATTGGGAATATAGACCTGTGTAAAGATGACAGGGAGTGAGACGCGGGTGAAAGGAGAGAGAGACAGACATAATGAAGGAACCCACTGAAAACCAGCTCATCTTCACAGTCCAAACCAGCGTCTGTCAGTGCGCTAAAGCCGGGGCCGGCCCAGCCTATAAGCAGACTAAGCAGCTACTTAGGGCCCCGAAGCCACCAGAGGCTAACCCAAGAGCCCATACATTTATATTGAAAATAACATAATATAATCAAGTTTTATTGGACCCAGGGCTTGTGTGATTGCAGCAGCCTAAATATCCCTCCAAAACAATTACATTTGTTTTATACCTATAGTAGCAAAATATCTATTGTTGCCTACATTTGTTTTTGAACCGTGCATACATATGTATTTACACCGCTGCATATCCTTTATAATGTAAATTTAAGCCCACTGTTGCCAACTGGAACATATTAAAACCCACCAGAAACTAAGAAATCTTGACCCCCATCTTATCTGCTGTTTTTGTGACTGTGGTAGTTATGACATTCTGGATGTTTTCAGTCTGATGTTGGTCATATAAATACAAATACAACTGGTCAAGGTGATAAGAGCAGAGTCATAATGTTGTCAAATGTGAATCATCAATAGCTGAGCCAGGAGGCATCCACTGTCGGGGGGCCCAGAGACAAATTCAGCTTAGGGCCCCCTGAAAGCTAGGGCCAGTCCTGGCTAAGGCTGCTATGCCTCTCACAATAGCCACATGTGCAAGATCATTTTAATGAAACAATGGCCATAGGCTTTTAAATTATTTGTCCCTTTTTGAGATGTGCAGAGTCCACACGTGTCCAATGTCCAATGTGTAGGAGCACATGGCTGGTGGTCATTTAAAGTCTCAGGTGACTCTAAAGTTGTTTTTAAACTGTATTCAGACAGAGACAAGTGGATTAAACACAGATGGGGGAGTGCACGTGCTGAAACTTTGGATGAAAGTGTTTCTTAGCTAAAATAATCTAGACAGTATGCCTGGTCCCGACCTGACTTGTGCTTGTTACTACAGCAAATCAGCACCAACTCTGGTTAGTCATTTTGATGGAGCTGAGGATCTGACATACCTGGATTGCCCAAATAGGTTTAGCTGCTTCATGGAATAACCCCTTTATGTATTTGGCCCCTACTGTTGTCCCCATATTATTTATAATTTAGGCTACAACAAACCAATCCACTGGAAGCTTAAATTTAATTTTATAGTATAATTCATAATCTCAGGCAAGGCTTTTGATACACTTTTTGTATACATGCATGATACTGAATGTGACTGCAACCATTGCTTTAAAAGACTTTATTAAGTCAACTTTGTGACAACATTTTACAAGACACTTCAGCAGGAAATACTTCTTTGCAAACTACAACTTTGCATGAATATTGATTTTGAATTACATCTCTTTTGTAAAATCTCAACTCTGAAATAGTTTATAAAACGTGGCATTTATACATCTTAAACACACTCATTACAAAGTGCAGGCAATCTCATTTAAAGACAAAAGAGGTCCCCATTTTTCTCAAAACATTCTTAATCTTGAAGACATTTTACATCAAAATTCACAAATAACTAGTTTTTCTTAAGAAAAACGAAACTGGCACTATTTTAGGCTGTGGCAAATGTAACATTTAAAAGAACAATGTGCCTGCAGTTTTACATAAGAAGTTCAACCCGAACTGGTAACACAATTCAGATGCACATCCACTCTTGTAAAAACAATGTTTTATGTGCACAGCTTTGTGACAAAAAGGTCCCAGGTCTCCAGTAGAAAGATAGTATTATGCAAGGTGTACTTGATACACTATTTGCTAACACAGACAGTGATAAGACTTAGTGAAATGCAGTTCTGTAACAAAGGCTCTCTTCAACAGATGAGGCCAAAATAGAATTAATACTGTAATTTAAAAAATAATTATTTAAAACATTAAAAAAAAAAAAAAATGTACAAAAATTACATGTGAAGAGTGATGGTCAAAAATATTCCAGTGAATATAAAGCAACACACTCAGGTCAAATAAATAGCATGTGTACCCATCTTTTAGGCTTTTTTTTCTGATATACACATCTGCTACTAACGTCTTACACAACAAGTCAAAAAGAAAATATAAAAAGCATAAATATAAAAGCATCTTCTTTATAATCCAGATCCCAAAACCACATAAATAAATACAAATACTAAAACTGTTCTTTTCATAAGAATAAAACAATGCAGAAAAATAGTACAAATTGTGACAGTCACTCTATATAAAGTTTAGTCTATTTAAATTGTTCTGGTATCAAATTCATTTGTGAATGGATACTTGTGGGTGGGCTAGAGATGCCCTCGGACCAATCAGACACGTTGGAATGTGGAGAGCAGCTGGACCATTGGTCAGGAGAGCCAGGGGAGGGGGTTAAGAATGGGTGGTCAGGAACCTGTAGTTGGTGATTAGGCGTGTTGTCCATGGGGCCAGAATAGCTGTGCTGGGAGGGAGGGGTGAGAAACTGTGTGCCAAGAATGTGCGTCTCTTGAGGCATAACAGTATGCATGGTCATAGAGCGTCCAGGGGCATTGTTTGGCACATCAGGACTTGTCAACTCGAGGCCAGGGAAGTTCTGGCTGGATGGTTGAATTGTGGTAGAGTTGGAGTTCTGATGCTGAAGTTGTTGCAATTGAGCTGGGTGCATGGTGTGTACAGTTGAGCCAAGGTGACTGGTCTGCAGACCCTGATAGCCCATCATTTGAGACAGAGTAGCTGTGTTGACTCCATGCATTGCACTCATCATATTATGGGACATTGGTGGAGATTGAGTGAAGCCTCCTTGTTGACCCACACCTGGATGCATCCTGGAGAGCCAGTCACACTGTCCTCTGCTGCCTCCAATGGTTGTTGTGGCTTGACTGTTGGGACTTGACACAGGCATATGAGAGAGACGTGGTGGGTTGGCGTCAAAGGATAAGCCCATCTGACTGAGATTGCTCTCACCAGTGCCCTGTAGTTGATTGAGTGAGAGGGGAGGTGACTGCTGGAACGGTGATGTCATGGGAGGGGATGCAACATCAGACAGGTAGGCATTTGGGGACTCAAGAGACTCCACCGGAGACAGCACTGCAGATGTATCAAGCAAGTTACCCTTCCCATCCACAGACTTCTTCTTCTTTAGTCTATTGTCCTTATTTACATCTTTGCCTCCTTTACCATTGTTAATTTTACGAACCTTTTTGCCAGAAATATTTGGCTTAAGATTGCCTAAATAGTCATTGGGAGAACAAAGAGGTGGGGACAGGCTAGCATTGCTCAAAGGTGCACTGTGAAGACCTGGGCTCCTAACCACATTGTACTCATCCAACAGGCGGACAATATCATGATGCATGCGTTCCTGTGCTATATCTTTAGGCAGCTGGTCAAGATGATCAGTGATCTCACGATTTGCAAAATGCTCCAGAAGAACTTTTGCCGTCTCATAACTTCCTTCTCTGGCTGCAAGGAACAATGGTGTTTCTTCCTAAAAATCCCAGAGGTACACAATGTTATAATATACAAGTCAGTTTTTCTATGGTTCTTTAAACAAAACTATTTATCACACACACCTTGTTGTCTTGCATGTCTTTGTTAGCACCATTTTTCAACAGCATTACTGCAGCCTCAACATTATTGACAGCTGCAGCCCAGTGAAGAGCAGATTTACCTATAAGGGAGTCATACAATTAATAACAATGTATACAAATAGTGAAAGAATTATTTAAAACAATAACTACCAGAATCATCTGTGGCATTGGCATCAGCATGGCAGTTTATTAGCTCATCAACCATGCCTTCAACCGCCAATCTTGCAGCAAGAATCAGTGGAGTTGTTCCATCATTCATTCGAGCATCAAGGTCAGTGGCACGGTTTCTGATCAAAATCTGTATAAAAAATAAGTATTGTAAGTAACATTCCTTAATTTAAGGTATACACTACTATAGAGATTATTTACAGTTGTACAGTGTCTGTAAAACTTTAAATGATAGAAATCTACCTGAAAGACTCCTTGTGCATCGGCAGCCACAGCAGCATGAAGAGGTGTACGGCCCATGTTGTCTTGGACATTTGCATCAGCACTGGACTCCAGAAGACGTTTGGCAGCATCAGAGCGAGCATAACGGGCTGCTAGGTGGAGAGCGGTCTCACCGGTGCGGTCAGTTTGGTTATGAAGGTTGGCCCCTTGATAAATGAAATCAGTGATGATCTCAGCTGAAGGATCTTCATCTTCTTCACTGTTACCAGTCTCAAGTCCACCACCACTGCATGAAGCAATCATCAGCGGGGTGAAACCATCTGAAAGATAAAAATAATTTCAGCGTGATGTTTTAAAGGAATGGTACGTATAATAAAATATTTCTTTAGAAAACAAACCTGGTCCTCTAACATTAACATCTAGGCAGTCATTTTCAATCTCTCCTTGAGGAGGAGTAGGTGCAATAGATGCAATACGCAGATCAGCAGCATCAAGGTGCTGCTGTGTCCATTTCCTTTGATCTGTATGGTCACTCAGATCTAACATGGCTTGTTCTTCAAACTAACACCAGAAAGAAAATGCACAATGAAGACTATAATCTATCTCCCATTCACTGAACAAGACATGCTAAAGGTTTTAATGCTATACTTACTTTAAATCGCCGACAATCTGGATCCTCATCATCCCATTCATTTTGATTGTCATCCATAAGGTTTATGTCAACAATTTTCATTGGTCTATAGAAAATGTGTATATTGGTAACAAGGTCAAACACAAAAAAGATTATTGAGGCTGCTGTAAATTGTAATAAAATGGTTGTTACCTTAGGCCAACTGAATCCTCTCCAACAGGTTCTCTTCGTTTCTTTTTGCTAGGCTCAGAAACTTTGAATCCCTCTGGAAACCAGAGCTGGCCATGTTCCCTTCGGCGTTTACGAGACACCAAAACACCAAGGCAAACAAAACCCAAGGCAGCCAGGCCCAGGAACACCACATACATGGGGTAGAGCTCAGAACTGGGAGCAGAGGGTTTCACACCTGAAAAACAGAAACATGCATTTTCAAATTACATAATAAGTTTTAAACTTTGAATATAGTTTATGTTACGTAGAGAAAAGATACACACTTGTAACAGCTTCAATATATGGAACATTAAGATTTCCACTGGAAGCCAGAGCACCGAGGAATGCAGCTACATCAGTGGCACTCTGGAAGCATTCAGAGGACTGTTGATAACACTGGCGGTTGTCTATCTCTAAGTACACCACAGACCTATTAAAAAAACCAAAAAAACAATGGTAGAAATTGGTTATAAAAAGGCAAATATAAATTAACTAAGGATTTTTGGAAATTTAAAGCAGATTTACCCTTTGATTTGCAAAGGATCCAATTCTCTGCGTTTTCTTGAGCTGACCATTGAAGACAAACTGTCTGTCACTTGCCCAAAAACATTTGCAGGAACAGAGGTCCACTCAGGCCAGCCTTCGGTGGATCGTTTCAGTACATTATGTTTAACCAGATCTTGTTCATTGCCATAGTAGGGAAAGACCATTGGTTCCCCCTTGGCATCACGGCGGAAAACAACGTTGGTGTGGAGGACACTGCTGAGCTCTCGAAGAAACGCTGAGGACCGATTTTTAAGTTGCTCTGGAGGAATGTGAACAACCAGAACCAGATGTCCATCAGCAAGCTTCTCTGGCATATTGTTGGCACAGTCCAGTCCATCCCATTCACACTCTGCATTGTTACAGCCTTGGTCACAGTGACCATCGGCGTAATGGTCTTTACAGTACTGGTCGTACAGTGGGCTGTGGGATTGGCAAGATATTAGTTAGATTTTGTACCTGCAGGGAAATGATCAATTATTTGTTTTTCAAACTTACTTGCACTGCCCTTCCTGTCCTTGGCAATCAAACCCATCGTACAGGCATCCGGGGCTGTTACACTGACCATCACACTTTCCATCATTAAAATATCTCCAGCACTGTAGAGCTGCTGAGCAGTTTTGCCAAGGATCGTCAAAATTGAGAGAACAGTCTCCTCCATCCCATCCACAGGCATGGTTGTTGCACAACGAGTCACAGATGTGGTTGCCTGCCCACTCATCACACTGTGGAATCTCACAGCTCACCTCCACTTCCGGAGGAGGAGTGATGTCCCGGCCAAAACCCCCAGTGAAGGAATAATCAAGGATGTGACAAAGGAGGCCATTGAAATTGCTGGGGCAGCTGCACTGGAAGAACGGGGCCTCCAGTGTGATCTGACAGGTTCCACCATTGTAGCATGGATTTGAGAAGCAGAGGGAGTCACTGGGAGTTTGGCATTCTGGCCCAGTGAAGGTGGAAGGACATAGACAGCGTGGGCCTAAATGTCCAGACACACATGTGCCACCATTTTGACAATTCAGACTCCCACAAGAGCGAGAATCATACTCACAAGAAGACCCCGTAAAGCCCTAAGAGAATGCAATGATAACATGAGAGGTGAAAGGGTAGTACAGAAACAGGACTAACTTTGATAGCTGTGATGTACTTACAGGTGGGCATTTGCAGATAAATCCATGTGGTGTGTTACTGGCAACGGCACAACTACCTCCATTTCTGCAAGGCCTTCCTTTGCATCCATCAAAAACCTTGTCACAGCGCTGACCTAAAGTACAAAAATCACAAAATGTTAAAAGGTCTTTCTATGCACATAATAGATTACACCATAGTTGTGTAGTAATGTTGTTTATAATGTATAGAACTTAATAGAATAGAACTTAATGTGGCCCGAGACTCAAGTCCATACCTGTGTATCCTGTGCGGCATTCACAACGGTAGCTGTTAGTGAGCTGTATGCAGTTGTATGAGCCTCTTGGATCACAAGGGTCTGACAAGCACTCGTTCACATCTCCCTCACAGCGCTCTCCGACATAGCCTGGAGGGCATACGCACTGGTAGCCTCCAATGCGGTCCACACATTTGC
Organism: Periophthalmus modestus; assembly: GCA_019594935.1. Lineage (NCBI taxonomy): Eukaryota > Metazoa > Chordata > Actinopteri > Gobiiformes > Gobiidae > Periophthalmus > Periophthalmus modestus. The sequence goes on from JAIEZT010000054.1 coordinate 40,625,383, forward strand.
CATTGTTGAAGCACTTAGGCTCATTAGTTAAGGGGTCAGTTGAAGGGTTACAGTCATCCAGATTAATCTCACAATGAACACCTTTGGAACCAAAAGACATGGTTGAATATATTGTTTTACATTTGTTCACAGCAGTTAAAGTTGATGTTTTTACTTGTGGACCATACCTTGTGTTCCTCTTGGACAGGAACATTTGTATGTATTAACCAAATCAATGCATGTCCCCCCATTCTGACACGGCTGTGATTGGCATTCATTAATTTCTTTGGAGCAGTTGACACCATGGTAACCCGGGAGACACTGATACAATTTAAAAGAAAGCTAATTAGCAATTGCTAAATAAATGTTTACACATAAAACCTATTAATACTTAATACTTAACACTAAGACTTATAAAAAGCTTTAATACCTCACAACTATAACCTCCAAGGTAGTCTGTGCATGTGGCCCCATTTTGGCATGGATTGGGGGAGCACTCGTCCACTTGTTCTTGGCAGTAGCTTCCAGTGTAGCCTGCTTGGCAGCGACAATAGTGTGTGTTACCAGCATCTAAACACTGGCCTGAGTTTCTGCACAACTGAGCCACGTCAATGCCTGCAGAGAAAAATCAGATGTTATAAAAACATTTTAAATACCATAGCTTAATCTAAAACAACCATTCCATACCTTGCCGTTTAGCAGCTACATCGCAGGACACACTCGGGATGTCACAGTAAAGTCCGGTCCATCCGGTTTGACACTGACAGGTGTATGATGCTCCTTTCTGCCAGCACGATCCTCCATTCTTACAGGGTGATGATTCACACCATCGCACCAGGTTCTGACAAGAGGAGACAAGTTAATCAAGTGCACATTGCTGTGTGGACACACAAAGACACTTCATGGATAAATGGTACCTGGCAGTTGATTCCTGTATATCCGTGAGGGCAGGAGCACTTGTAGGTGCCATAACTATCAAGGCAGGTACCACCATTTAAGCATGGCTTAGAGTCACACTCATTGATGTCATACTGGCAGTAGCTGCCAGTAAATCCAGGTAAACAGAGGCAGGTGAAGGCATTGATACCATCCATGCAGGTGCCTCCATTAAAACAAGAGCTGAAAGAGATTTTATCATTCAAAATCAGTAAATATACATAATATATAAAAATATAATGCACTCAACGGTTCTATATCATTTATATAAAAAAAAAAAAACAAAGTTCAATTTACCTGTCAGTGCAGTCATTAGTGTTGATCTCACAATTAATGCCACTAAAGCCAGGTGGACACGTGCAGGTATAGCTGTTGACACAGTCAGTGCAGTTGGCCCCATTTTTACAAGGGTTACTTTCACACTCATTAATATCCTGCTCACACCGCCCCCCATTGAAACCAGGCAGACATGTGCAAGTGAAAGTGTTGATGCCATCACGACACAAGCCACCGTTACTACAAGGATCTAAAACAAGAGAGCAAACAATTAAGATACCTCATTTCAACAATAATCTAACAGAAGACACATTCACTTACTTGGCTTGCAGTCATCTATGTCAGTTTCACACTTCTGACCAGTGTAACCAGGTTGACATTTACACTGATAGCCACCCATGGTATTATAGCAGAAAGCACCATTGCGACATGGGTTCTTCACACACTCGTTAATATCAATTTCACATGTTTGACCTTATGAAAACCAAAAATATATTTGCATAATTATAGTTTAATTCCAATTTCAATCAAGAAAACTTTGAGAATAGCTGGGTACCTTGCCATCCTTCAGGGCAGATGCAAGAGAAGCTTTGATAGTCCTCCGCTTCTTTACATATTCCACCATTTTTGCATGGTCTGGGACTGCATGGAGCCAGCAGGATTTCACAGTTATCACCTGGCAAAATAAAAACAATGTTAGCCTACATCAGCTTATTTGCATTTCCACAAAAATGCATGTTGTAGCACATCTTATTTTTATTTCCATGACAACATTTGGAAAAAGGAAAGTCCTTCCCATTTCCTGGAATTGTAATCCACAGACAGGAAACGGGACAGAGGAAGAGAGAATGAGGATTGGAGTACTTCCCAGATTCTATTGACTACTATGGAATGTTATTCTTGAACCAAGAGCAGTTGTAAGCAAAAACACAGTACTTCCAAAACAGACATCACTGGTGAAAGCAAATTCTAGGTAATGGGTATAAGCCAGGCCAGAGTAAGACTTATGAGTGAACAGATGACTTTCATGAAGCCAAAAAATATAATATAATATTCAACTAAATATGTAAAGCCAAACACAGCAAAACACAAGCAGCAATACATCATACCAGTATAGGGAAGCAGACAATTGCACTTATATCCAGCCACATCATCAATGCAGGTACCCTGGTTGAGACATGGGTTGGAGGCACACTCGTTGATGTTAGTTTGACAGTTAGGGCCTAAAATGGTGAAATTAGAAACACACAAAGTTAGCGAAGTCATATAGTCAAAAACATAACACTGGGGTTTAGCATATTACTGACCAGTGAATCCTGCTCTGCATGTGCAGTGATAGCCGCTAGTCATGTCCTTGCAGGTTCCCCCATTCATACATGGGTTGGACTCACATTCGTTGTTATTGATGTCACAATTTGGTCCACTCCACCCAGAGTCACAAGTACATTTGTAGCTTTAATTGGAATACATATGGTTGTTAGTAAATTCCTTATCTGATGTACTTTCTATATATATTATAAAATGATTCATGCTTTTATTTACCCATTGATAAGATCCTGGCACCGACCATGGATGCAAGGGTTACTGCTGCACTCATCCACCTGGGATAGACAGGTCACATCATTGTAACCCTCAGGGCAAAGGCAGGTAAAGCTGTTGATGCCATCAATACAGGTGCCTCCATTGTGGCAGGGGTTGATGGCACAATCATCAATGTTGATGTTACACATAGCCCCTGAAAAACAGAGTGTATGTTTAGAATGGAAGTGTCTACTACAGTATTTCCAAGAATCAGTATTCCGTCAGTCTCCAGAGATAAACAGCTCAAGCTTTATATGGACATGGGCTAGAAGACCCTGAGGCCCATTAGTATTTTTCTATTGATCGAAAAAGGGCCATTTGAAGTCAGAAGGGCACAGCTGGAACCAGGGAGGGGGTAGGTGTTCACCTAACCAACATTGCACCCCCCATCCATAAAGCCAACCTCGCCGAGAGCTGTTTACAGGAAAAGACCCATTTAACACAATTCTGAGTAACGATCAACCCCCGTTACCAAACTCAACCCCCAACTTGTCTCTTCATCTTAATCAATCAAGAGGGAGGACTAAACTGTCTGATCTCCAGATACAATAGTCCTTTGTTCCTCTGTGCCTTTATTTCACACTGAAGTGACAAAAATGAAGCTGCACAGTAGTTTAAATAAGCTTCTTGTGAATAATTTATTTCATTATTTAAATTTATTTAATAATAATAAAAAAAAAAAACATCAAAATGAACTTGCGGAATACCCCAAATCATTAATAGTAATCCCAAGATTCATTCAGCAACATTTAGTGTGTGTCACACAAGTTGCACCATTAAAAGGCAACCTCCTTCCTTTTGAAAGTATCACCTTACAAACTCTTTCCAAGGTCCCCATCACAAGCTTTTCAAATGGCAAACAAAGTTGGTGCTTTGTGTGGATGTTTTGTGTGTATCAGGTTGAGGACTGTGTTCTTTTCTGTATTCTGCTCTCAATCTCACACAAGCCATCTGACACCATTGTTGAATAAGAGCAGATCCGCCAGCCACCTGTTCTACCTGCCCCGCACTAATCTCCAGAGACCACCCCCTGCACCTGTTGACTCCACCCAGTGCTCACCTGTGTAGCCGGGCTCACAGGCACATTCATAGCCATTGATTTTGTCTATGCATCTTCCATAATCACAGGGCTGGCTTTTGCAGTCATCAAGATTTATTTCACAGTTGAAACCTATAAAATGAAGGAATGGAAAGAGTTGTAGTGAGGATAGTTAATCCTTAATTGAAATATACATACTAAAGTGGTTTTACATTTATGAATGCATACCTGCGGTTCCTTTGGGGCACGAACAAATGTATGTGTTCTCTCTGTCCTGACAAGTTCCACCATTCTTACATGGCTGGCTAAGGCATTCATTGATGTTTGTCTCACACAAGCGGCCAGTGTAACCAGGTCGACAATAGCAAGTAAAGGAGGCAAGTCCATCTTTACATGTCCCATAATGGCAGGGGTCTGAGTAGCACTCATTGATGTCAATTTCACAGTGTTGTCCTGTGTAACCTGTGAATATTCAAATTATGTTAGGTTTATATTAAATTACTGTGTATGAAAAACAGAAATGGCTTGAATAATGTTTACCTTCTGCACATTCGCATGCATACTTATTGGGACCATCAGTGCATTTGCCCCCATTCTTACATGGTGTACTGGCACATTCATCAATGTCCACTTGGCAGAGATGACCAGAAAAACCTGACAAATGAAAAAAGCACACATTTTTGAAAAAAAGTGAAGAAATTAGGTGAATGCAGTGCAGAGAATTTGGATGTCCCAGTGTATAACGGAAGGTCTAGGAAACTAATGGAGCATTTCACAGCCCTCCCCCACTTCTACTCCGACTGCGCAGAGAGGACTTTTCTTTCAAACCAAACAATAGGCTGGGGCTTAACTAGCAATAAACCAGTCCCTGCCCCCAGATGTCCTGCTTTAAGTCTTTGTAGAAAACGTCTTGCCGCCAAATATGTTAATGTGCCTGCAACTCGATTTGTTGTGACCTAAACTCTCAATGACACCATTAGAAGCAGTGAATCATTTACATCCATTCTTTGAACCAATGTAGGCTTATGGTTAATTATTAAATGATATGTCCTCACGGGCTCTAAAAATAAAATGAATGCAATAATTGCATAAAATAAATCCTCCCAAATTACTTCTTGGAGGTTTGCTCACCTTTTGGGCACTCGCAGTGAAATGAGTTGATCTTGTCAATACATTTGCCACTGTTAAGACAAGGTTGGCTGGCACATTCATCTGTGTTAATGTGACAAAATACACCTTCATATCCTAGAATGATACAAAGAAAGACATTTTCTTAGATTTTGCAATGGCTTTGAATACTTGATGATGAACACTGACATAAATAATTTGAGGTACAATTTTACCTGGCATACAAATACAATGAAAGCCTCCAATCTGATCCAAACATGTTGCATCATTATGGCAAGGATTAGACATGCACTCATTGACATCCATCTCACAACGGGGTCCTTCATATCCTTGAAGACATTTGCACTGGAAAGACCCTTTAGTGTTGAGGCACCGGCCACCATGTTCACATGGATTTGCTCCTGAAAACAATGACAAATGAAAATGTATACACAGTAACCTAAAATGATGTACACTTCCATTTTGTCAGCCAGATGTTAAATTTACCAAGAGAGCACTCATCAATGTCCAAGTTGCAGGCTGATCCAGTGTAGCCAGGCGGACAAGTACATATTGCCTTGCCATTCACTGGGTTGGTGTCACAGTTGGACCCCTTTTGGCAGGGGTTGCTGATGCATGCATCATCAAGGTGGCACAGCAAACCTGGAGACAAAACATAATTGTTTGTCTGTCACAATTCTTAAATCTGAGTTAACACTGTTGAGTTCAAGACAAACCTGTGCGTCCATGTGGACATTCGCAGAAGAAAGAGGCAACTCTGTCATGACAGGTGGCACCATGATAGCACGCTGCACTGGCACAGTCATCGATGTTCTCACTGCAGTCATCGCCTGTCCAGCCATTCACGCAAACACAGTGGTAGCTTCCATGAGTATCATGGCAAGTCCCTCCATTCTGACAGGCATTGGGCATCAATTCACATTCATCCACATTTTCTGTGCAGAATTGACCTGAAGAAATAATTAATATTGCACCAAGTGAGACAGGTTACTTTAATGCCTAAATTACCATTTTATTTACCCACCTGTATAATGAGGTGGACATTGGCAATTATAGGTATTTACTCCATCCACACAGATTCCACCGTTCTGACAGTTGTGGCCTGGGCAATCATCAATGTTGTGTTCACAGTGTGGGCCGGTAAAGCCTGCAGGAAAGACCAGAGATTTAAAAAATAAATAAATAAAAAGGACCACAACCTCATCCTCTCCCCTTTTCTTGTCTGTCCACAGGTGAGGCTTATTGACACTCAGTCTGCTCAGTCATTTACAAAGCATTAAAACAAACCGTTTCATCTTTCAGACAGACAAAGCAGGTGTGACTGTTTTACAGCACACAGATTAATGATCTGCTCCTCAGTATGACAGGTGCTTGGTCTATCAAGCTGCATCATAGTACTATATAGCTGCATGTTCTGACCATGTTTTGTGGTATATACATATAGCATCCCAGTTTTGGTGAGAATACAGTGACTATCAGAAGGAAACGGTTGTGTGATTGCATCCTGCCAGTGAAGGCTGGCAGACAAAAGGTGGGGGTTACCAGGGCTTGCTTTTTCCACACTGTTGGATTTTTCAAAAACAGACTGAATTTCAGGCCAAGTGATGTAATAGGAAAGACATACAGCAGTGCAACTACACCCAAACTCAACCAAAATTCAGTAGAGTTACAGATGTGTTTCTAAAGTAATACTGTATACTGAGTGTTACCTGGCAGACAGCTGCAGTCATAAGTCGTATCTCCCTTCTGGACACAGGTGCCTCCATTTTGGCATGGGGAGGGGCTGCAGGGCATGTACAGAGTCTCGCAGTGCTGACCGGTATACTGTTGAGGGCAGCGGCAATGGTACGACCCCACCTCATTCACACACACACCACCATTCTGACATGGAGAGGGCATCTGTGCACATTCATTGACATCCTGTTTGCAAGTTTTACCATGGAAGGCTGGTGGACATGTACAAATAAATGTCGAGTCGAAGGCAGAGCACTGGCCACCATTGGCACATGGATTGGAAGCACAGGGATTGGCAATGTGACACATTTTACCTGAAAAGAACAAAGGGCAGCACAGCTTTAATATCAATAAAAATAATAAAGAGAACTAGATCAAACACTTGGAAAATATCTTCATACCAGACCAGCCAGGTGGACAGCGGCATCGGTAGGACGAAAGTGTGATGAGGTCACATGTCCCTCCATTGCGACATGGAGAACTCATGCAGGCATGGTTGGTAGGTGTCAGGCAAAGACGGTCAGTGAAACCCAGTCGACAAATGCAACGGAAATCAAATGTGTTGCCATGAACAACAGGGCGACATTCACCTCCATTTCGACAAGGGGACGGGCTGCAAGGACTTGGGAACTGACACCTGTTGCCTACGTAATCACTTGGACACCTGGAAATACATACAAATTACACATTTATATTTGCAATTAAATTTTTGGGCATCAAGAATGAAAGCAAGGCAGGGACGTTCTCCCAGAACAAAGTCCCACAGTAGTGAGGGAGGGGGAGTATGTTGTTGTAGTGTGCCCCCCTGGATTAGCCTCTCTCTGAAGCCTAAAAACACAATCTGCAAGGACAACAGACGCCACCAAATAGACAATCTGAGTCTGTTCCCATCTACCTTAGGCCTGGGCTGTCCACACACATCATAGACAGCTCTAAAGATCAAGGGGTACAGTGCCGACTCTGGATGTTTTGTATGAACCAATACATTCAAATCCTAAGCCATGCACATTTTTTTCAGCACTGATACTTGCTGAAATAAAACAAATGTGGAAATTTTCAGAATAGTTTAAAACCATCTTGACCTTTATCAGAAGTAGTATGGTCATGGTAAAAATAAAGTAACTACTAATATCAGTTTAAAATATTTTGTTAATTATGATATGACATGATCAAAACTTGCCATATACGATATAACATAATCAAATCTAATCTTGCTGGTGTCTGTGCAGTAAAACACAAACCTATTCAATGCCAAGAAAAAGTTGTTTATTTTTGAATCAGGGGCTTGTGCGAACAGGGAGGGCATCTGTTATTCTCCTAGTATCTCCGCTGGGAGCAGGTGCGCATGTTAATGAGGGCAGCTGTTGGACAGGGCTCCTCCCCCTCCCCTTTTCCTCTCCTCAGCTCCCCTTATACCCCATCCCTCTGTCCCCGTGTCAGATGGGGGGGTGCTAAAAAGCCAATCTCTTCCCCTGGGACATAAAGAACTCATGTGAAGTCAGCTGTTGCAACTTCTGTCCCCCTGTACTCTCTTGTTATCCTCCCAACCACATTACTTCCTAAATTGGATTTTTCTTTTAGCACAATGCAGCAGTTTTAATCATATATTTTATGCACATTTTTCCCATGCCCCCCTTTAATTTTCAGTATTTTACTACTAACATTATTACTTTAAAAAGGCATTACTTGTTATGTCACACAGAAGTGTTAAAAACTTCCTTGTTGACTTTTGTTAGGTGAGACTAATCAGGGAGTTTTTAACAGCCCCCTGAGCCCAGAGAGAGTCCAGACTGTGGCAATTGGCATTAGATTGTAAAAGTTTAAGACACCTTTGAACTTTTCCCTGCTTCTTTTTCCCCTCAACCAAAACCAAAACGGTAGGCTTGTGTTTGAAAAAGCCCTCCCATGCTAACTGTAATGGATCCTTTTTGTCCCAGAGTCAGTTGTAGATAAAGATCCACCCACACACTGAAAGGCCACGCAGCACACACCACGGCAACAGGTCCTGCTCAGGCCACCGATGCAATGTCCCTCAAGCCAGAGCAGATGCTTCCCTGACCCTTGACCCTAAGCACTTTTGAGACTGTGGGGCGGCCCTTTTCTCCTCCTCTCCCTCCTCTTTTATTCTCCCTGCTGAGTTGGATGTACCATCTGCCACTTCAAGGGTGACTTAGGTTTGATATAAAATGTTCCTTTGTGAAATAAAAATGCCACCACTGTAAAATGGTAGATGCACCATATCGGGTGCAATATACAGTGAATCAATAGTCTACAATATTGTGGTGTGTATTTATATTGTGCATTTTTGTTTTGTTCAGTTTGTGTCCCTTTGTATACATCTAATCATTAGCTAAGCTCTTCACGAAGTATGGAACAGAGTTAAATAATGAAATTGAGCCAGATTATGCTACTACAACTACTACAGCAGCTAAAATTTTGTAGCAAAACTTAAATTTCTTAGTTTAGTTAAGAAAAATACAGATCTTTTCACCTCTCACTAAAACCAAATTACAAAACACCAGTCTTCCTTTTGCTGCTTTAGATGCTTATCACTGACAACACATCTGCCACATTTAACCTGGGACCTACAGGTCAGGTTACAATTAATTGTGAAGGGGGTTAATATAAAACCGCAATGCCTGATAAGGTCTGCTATAAATCACACCCATGCTGAAGGCTTCCATGCATTCTCTTGCCCCACTCCTCCAAGTGAAATGACGAGCTGTCAAGAGCGCTGGGGTTTCCACTTTTGACAGCCTGCCTGTGTCTGTGGGAACTTTCAGCACCCACTACATACTTTCTTATCTTTCTGACCTCAGAGCTTTGATCATCTTCCCTTAAGAATCGGCCAATTCTGACTCACCATGTATGTAACTAAGACTACATAGAGGGCAACTGATATATTTTATTTGAGTTTTTCAATGAACAATATCAACAAAAGCTTTAATAATCAGAGCAGAAAAACTTAAAGCATAAGGGGGGAATATGCACAAGTGCTTTTGACCTATACAGTATGAATTTATTACAAATTTGCTGTTTCTTATTGCCTTGCGATCTTGCAGTTAGGCCAGTGTTTAACATACTGTTGTCTCCTGCCATATCAACCCTATACAAATTGAATAAAAGGCTACTGTGCATGGAAGAAAAATAAAAATGATAAGTGCAATAACTGTTGGCATCCACCACAAGCTGTTTCACTTGAAATCTTTGAGCCAGGAGTGTTATCATATTGACCATGAATTATGCTTTAGTACATTTTTAAACAAAGCCCATGCATTTCCTTTAGTCAGGCGGTTTGCACATACAAAATATGGGCCTATAGGTCTACTTGAGCTTGTTTGCCAGTAGGTGATTTTGTATCAGTAAATTTCAGTCATACACCAGCCAAACTGCCATCTTCCATCTCTACTTTTCAACTCAATGCTCTATAACAGGGTCCTGGCATTTTAGGAATGAATTTAACCAGGGGAGTGGCAACCTTACAGCTTAAGGGTCCAATAAAAGCCTAACACCAGCAGACACACTTGACCCAACCATGTACTTGCATATGCTTGATTCTTTTAAGCCCATGAGGATCTGCCTGGTAATCCTATAGGAGGACAAATGAAGAGCAGCATTCCTTCAAGGAGAGTAGGACATCATCTGGCTGGCACTGCTTTCAGTCAACACACCCCACAGCATGGGTGAGACATTTTATCATCAATATGCAATACCAGACAGCTCTGTGCAAGGTCATGGAAAGCTCATCACCAGAGTCACAACAGGTTTTCTGTCAATTTTCTGTTGGGTCTATTTATGGGCACTGTCTTGCAGTATTTGAAACATGTAGTCAGACAGTTGAGCTGTTTCAGAGTTTATTATTAACAGTCACTTCAGACCAAAAGCATCTATTTTTGCAGAGAGTCAAGTGAGGCATGTGAACAGGGAAAGGCCGAGGGCACCAACCTTTTAACCCCATCATGTCCTCTTTACAGTCCCACAAATAGGACATATTTTGACTTGCATGTTTCTGTAAGGTTTTAGGCCACCTTCAAAAACAATTCCCATGGTAAAAACAATCATTAGGTAACTGTATACTAAAGTGAATGATGGTATGACAGCATGGTAAAAACAAAACTAAATTTTGTAACAGGCATGATGATGTGCTGAATTAAATAAATTGGTGCAGCACCATAAACATTTCTGTAATGATAAATTACAATCCGTTATAATCCCTTTCATGCTTAACATTGTTTTCTAAGGGATCATGTGATTTCACTGTCTCCTTTCACACTCGTGGGAACTGTGCTACTAAAGAGGATTTAAAATATATTAACTACTTAAATCTGTGCCACCGTATGTGATCACAAATCATAAAGTCCCAGCTGGCAGCATGTTTATTATTATGATGACTCGTAAAAGATTGACTTTCTTTGTAGATTTGTGTATTGTCATTTAAAGGGCTCATATTACACCATTTCACTATTTTGTTGTTTCCTCAACAGAAAACACTCTGTTCCACCTTGTGATGTCATGTGGTAATACAAGTGTTCCACTGTGTTTTTAAACTAAATACACCTTCACTAGAATCATCAGGATGATTTCAGCCCTGGAAGTGCTGATCTGCACTGAACAAAAGGTAAAAGGTAGCCGTTAAAATGTCAATAAAAATCATGGCTTGAGACTTTCATAATGACAGAGGCCAGGCTTAGACACAGTGAGACTTATCCACTCATGTAGTGCTACAGTTGGCAGGATTAAATGATTAATGAGGAATAGCTCAAAGAAAGAGTGATGTGATGCTCTTATCCTGTCTGCTGATTTTTAATTGGGCTAAGCAGTGATGGGGACCACAATAACAGCTTTGTGGAGGAAGAGCTAGTGTGTACACGTGTGCAAGGGGACACTCGTGTGTGCTGGTGTGTGGCAGTAGCCCAGGGCTAGGGATCCCTCAATGGGCATCCTTTGTTCTTACAGACCAAACAGAGTGCCTACTAATACCACAGGCCCCTGGACTAGAGAGACTATTATTAAGCATCTTCCGTGATAATAAAGTATTTTTACACCTATTTGTGATTCAATGCCAATGTAATTTTTTGAGACTTTAAATAAAAAATATAAGTTTGGCAACATTTTTGTTATGTTTTAGGCCAGATAAATCATTGTATATCACACATTAGAAAATTAACCATTTAAACAATTCACAATAAGCCAAATAAATGGAACTCCCCTGCCCATCAGACTTTCCCACCTGTTTGTTTCTAAAATTTCTGCACTTTATAGCAATTAATCTGACCCTGTCAACATGAAATCCAATTTGATTTTACAGCCATCTGGCTTTCTAATGGAGATCACACGCAAATAAGGTATGGGGGTGGGAGGGGATGTAAAGGTTTGCCCATTCAAAATCTGGGGACAAAGCCTCCCCAAAGATGCTAGAGAGAGAGGGGGGCGCGGGGTCAGGGTTGGGGGTAGGTTGAGGTGGGGGTTATGGCGGGTGAGTTTCGTGTGTTCTGTGGTGGCTGTGGCATGATGAGAAGCCCCACTCAGATTAGTCACACAGCATTATTCTGACTAGAGGACAATGGGTGACGGGCGGCGGGCGAACCCCAGCTGTCACCCATGAAAGGACAGAAAAACAAGATTTAAGACTGGACGCGTCCTCTCACTTGGCCTGGCGAAGGGCTCTTGCATTCATTAAGGGGCCTTTTGAGAGCGTTTGGGCTTTGTCCAGGCAGCTACCATCACGGTCCTAAACCATACTCCTCTAGAATTGGACTTTTAAAACTTGGAGGAATGTGTAGCCCCAGAAAGCGCAGTTCCTCCAGGAGGGGTACATGGGCACAGTGCTATCTCACAGGAACCTTAAGGGCCCCTTGGTTGCCGGGCACAGGGGCCTGCTGAAAAGCTGGAATGTGTGGCCCCTTATAATCACAAAAACAACTTGGGTCTCAAAACTCTGCAAGTGCTCTAGTATAAAAACATTGCAATGATCGCACAATCACCAACAAAACAAGAATTCAATTAAAAAAGCAACTTGTTTGAGTGCGAAAAGGTTTACCTGCACTCTCCATTTCCGCTTGAGGAGGGCTCACATCTCCCTCCATTTAGACAGGACTCAGTGGGCAAGGAGCATTTTAGACCTGTTGAATATAGGGTTAATAGTTAGATAGACTGATGTGGATGTGTAAAACAAGGGCAAATGTAAGTTCAGAAGTTTGTAATCATATGTGGTACTATGGCCTGTTGATTATTTTAGAGCTTAATGCAATGCACCATCTCAGCATTTATAATTGATTTTTGCACAGAAGTCTTTGGGGACGTGGTGCTGGACAGCGGTGAAGCCACAGCGCGTGGTCTAAGTCTTCAGGGGGGTTGGTGGCAGTGGGGGGCACGCTTTGTGGGGAACGCTCGGCAGCTGCTGGACTCAGAGGCGGAACAAAAGAATCGAGTCCAGCACGAGCCATAAAACACTCTCCTCGTGCATTGTTTGTGGCAGACGGGAACAGCAGCAACTCCTCTACCCCCCACCAGCGACACTCTCCCACACACGAGACAAAAGGTGTCCCGCATCCCCCCGCGGCGCGCCTCTGGCCAGCGCGCGCACACGCACTTCAGCCCGGGCACGCGCTTCAGACGCCAGAAGAAAAAGTTTAAAAACATTTCAACAGTGATCAACTAACCCGAAATGACTTAGTATTAGTTAGGCCTAGTCTTTAGAGAGTTTAGCTGTTTGAGGTGAAGGCTGTTTTCTCCTGAAGCATGTCAAATGTGAGAGTTTAAAGTGTTTGAATCACTCTGGGATGAATCTGTTGAGCGGATCAGCTGCTGAGCGCCACAGCTGCACTTGTTCTGAGGCGCATTGTGAAGCCAACAACTTTATTTTTAGCGTGAGCTTAGGTCTTTTATAACAATAACTGATGAATAGTGAAGGATTGTGAACAGAAACCTCAAAATGAACGGATCAAACTCAAGTCATTTTGCTTTTTCTTTAGACTTCTCATTTTAAACTTACTAACTCAGAGCTATAACTTACACAAACATGACAGAGACTCTCTGCTGAAGCCTGTGTATGTTATTTGGCAGGATTAAACACATGCACTCATAGTAATACCACTTACCTTTGGATGAGACGATGGCTGAAAGCAGAAATGTTAGTTTCACAAAGAAACGATACATTCCTCCTCTTCAACTTCACTTGTGTCGTTGAAACCCTCGTGGGGCTGGCATAGATCCACTGTGAAGTAGACTCCAAAATGTGCTTTAAAATAAGATCCTTGTGGGGTTTGAATTGGAAATCCAAGGTACCGCGGCGTGTTGAGGAGATTCACTTCATAGATGTTCACGTTGTGCCTTTCGCGTTCTCAATGAGGCGTGGATGAGGCGCACAGGGTCCTCCCACTCCCTCCCCCTGCTCCTCTGAGCCCCCAGCTCCCACCCCCAGCATAACTACTACACTGGCCTACTACTACTACAACTACTATTATTACTACTACTACTACTACTACTACTACTACTACTACTACTACTATTATTACTACTACTACTACAACACCAACAGGACGAGGAACAGAATGATCAGCCCTTGTCACTCATGAGCTCTTCATGCCACACATGCAACATTATAGTTTTGAAGACACACCATTTAGAAACATTTATGGGGCATTTAGGAGGCAAGCATAGCCTATTTCTCAACATAGGCTACATCAGTTGCTTGTAAGTTGAGCATCAAGTTTTATTTTTTAAAACACATTTTACAGTTTAATCTATAAGTTAAAAACGTATAACTGATGCATGCCTTCACATACACAGTGCAAACTTTGTGGGACCTTAACAAAGTAAGATATTTGGGATGCCCTTTGGTGGCAAGCCACAGACAGTATAGGCTATATTTTCCCTTTTTTTCTTTTCTGGAGGCAATGAAACTGTCATTGGGGATCTGTGCAGTTTCAGAACCCCAGGGCAAAGATTATTTTATTATGTAGCCCACGCATATGCTGGTCTGACTACATGTTGGTGTGACTGCCAAATGGAGCTGTGCCAAAAGGGGCTAGGTCTCTTGAGGTGCGTGAAGTGTGGGAAACTCAGAGAAAAGTGAGAGTGTGAGCAATCAGCCATTAATTTATTGCACAATACATGCGCATAAGACCTTTTACAAAGGTGCTTGTTGCACATAAATAAGTGAGAGCATCTGCACTGACATGTTCTGTGTTGTTCACAGGAGCTTCTTGATGTGCCGTGAGAAATGCTGGATCCTTGTGGCACACGCTAAACCACACGTGCTCTCCCAGATTCTTTTTAATAAGGTCTGCAACAGTAGAACGGGATTTTAAACAGTGTAGCTTTTATCTCTGGAAATCTTCTTTGCTCATGTGTGATTCTCTCCAGTGTTCTGTACTTATTTACTATAACCATGAGAAAATGGTCTGTCAGGGATTTACAAGGTTAGAGGGGAAAAGCCAAAGCTGTAAAAACAAATTCTATAAAAGCCTACATGGAAATGCATAACAAAGGAGAGTGACACAAGACTCTAAGCAAATATGGTGAGGCTATTTGCTATATATTGAAAATATATAGCAAATAGCCATTCTGGGGGTTTCTGTGAGTTTATTACTGCCATTTCTTTCTCCTGTTTCCAGCAGGAACAGCAAGAGGAGCTGATAAAACCACAGTAGCTCCCTGAATGTGATGTCATGCCACTACAAATTTTACTGAGAAAATCATCCAAAGAAGCAAACTAAGTTTACTCATTAAAATATTTTGAAGGAATGGGTGGTGGTTGTAATTTGTGTTTTTAAGTTTTGTTTAATTAAATTTATTAACAAAATATTTCACAGTTACTTTTTTACTGAAGCAGAAAGGTTAATTTATTCCTTCTATCTAATACTGTTGTCAATTAGAATATAAGAAGAGCTTTGTGACTAATCTGCAGATAAAGGCTTTCCCACCTTTGTTTTGTGCTAATCTGATGGCTAAACAAAGCAGAATGGAGCCTCTGCCATGTTTATAGAAAGATGAGGTTATCTAGAGCAACTTGACACTTAGTTTGGTGTGAAAGCTCTTGTTTGTTTTGTGGGACCAAGAGAACAGAGGTCCTCATGTGTCTCAATTATCACCTTTCTCTTGACACTGTCCAATCACTCTGAGACAGCCTTCCCATAGGTGAGCAAGTCACGCTAATATCAAACAAGTCCAGACATCCATTAATGATCTAAGATCAAGGGCATTGCAACACGGGCAGCCCTGGTCTCTCAACAAGAGAACAGGGGTTTGTTTTTGAACGTTGATGACAAATGTTCATTTTGTAGGTTGAAGTAGGTTGTTTGTTTATATTGTCTTGCAAGAATGAAAATAATCACATTTTAACAGACAGAACTAAGATTATGATGTCTGCTTACAAGTTGCCTAAATTGATGCAGCTAAGATATTCTTGAACCATTTAATGCCCTTTACAAAATGCAGTAGCAAAGCTAAGTAGGGAATGGACACACTGTTGTGTTGTTCGTTCACTGGTGAGCATCATGAGGTGAGAAAAGTTCAGGAAATTGGCCCCAATTCACAACAATGTGATGAAAACGACATTTCTGAAACTATTGGTATTTGTAGTATACACAGAGCATTTCCTTGACTGTTAAACTAAACTAAGGCTCAAAAGAATGGTACTTTATGTACTTATACTTTACTGTATGTAATTAGAACTGTTAGTGACTGACAAGAACTATATATGTTATTTTTTAATGTCATAGCAGTATGTCTGTGTAATCCCTCAGTCGCCCAGGTCTGATCTGTAGCAAAAAACAAAGTTTAAATCTGTCAACTAGACAAATCATCTACAACAGTTTGTCCAGTTGACAGGTTTAAACTTCCTCTATTGCAGTATCTTACACATGTGTTACCACATGATAGATTGTGTGGGCACTACAAATGAAATAACAATGATGTGATTGTTATGCTACTAATGTCGACCAGAAATACTATAAACTAAAGATTATAGGCAAATGAATGTGCTTTTGCATTAACGTGTATTCATGTGTTTATTTATTTATTTTGCAACAATACATTTTATATTTATATTAAGTTTATTAAACTGAATGAAAGATTGTGAGAGGGAATGTTTGGGAAATATTTGTTCACCCAGAGAATGTACTGATCAGATAAAGAGCGAGATGTGTTGAGGGGCTTTTGAGAAGTGAGGAATGTGAATATGAAACAACCTGAGCGAAAGTGAGTGTGGAGATTCCCTCTCAGTCTCTCCTATGTAAATCTACACACTCACATGCTTTTCTTTTGGCTAAACCTATATACCGCATTCCCCGCAACAGTTTAATTGCAATAAAGCAGACATTGTTTTACATAATGGTTTTCTTTATCATCCCTTTAAAGCTTGGACTGGTGTCTGATTATTACTGACTTCTAGTCTGCTGTAAATATTTAGCAGGAACTCTTTAGCCCCCTGATTATGGGGAGAGGTATAGATCAATGCAGGCAGGTGTGAGACCACAAAACAAATATAATTACAAAAGTTATGGGCACTCCATGACTGTGTGGTTAAAGACAGCCACAGGAATCTGACTATGGCCTTGAGAGGGGCTGTGTGTGGTGGGATTTAACACATTGTGGGGACTAAAATCTGTATACACACTCACATCATGGGGACTTGCCTCGCTTATGGAGACAAAGGCCCCCATGTTGTTAATCCTTACTTATAAGGTCAACATAATGACTTAGATATGAGTTAAAATGGGTTATGGTTAAGGATGGGTTACACAAGTAGTGACAATGGTTACTTCTTGTAACTATATTTTCTGGAGCTAAGTCTCCAGATAATGAATGATTTTCCCCAGTAAGCATGGAAACCCAACATGCGTGTTTGAACGTGTGACAGAGTGTGTGAAAGAGGAAGAGAAGTGAATGGGCTCAAACTGAAAATGAGTACTCATTGTCCATGTGACAACTTAGATAGTAATCTGTGCAGGTCAAAGTGGATGATAATGTCCCAAATTAACCCCAGTAGTGACAGAAGTGAACTCATCTGGGTAAAACTTTTCATATTCCAGCTAATGGTATGGATAGGCAACTGTCATACTGACCTTGCCTGTCCACGGTACTCTTCCTAAACGCACAGATGGGCTGTGGGTGGAGTTACAGAAGATTACCCATAAAGTACAAGATAGCTATTTCCTTCCTTGACTTTGATCTTTCAACACAAGCTATAATGCCAGCTATAATACAGTAAAAAAAATATTCACTTACTTAATGCAGAGTGTTCTTCAATGCTAACCTGCATACAATTACTGTAACCAAGTCAATGTCTTCTAACCACAACTGTCAAATTTAACATAACCCTGAAACCCAAGCAGGGTGGTCGTTACAGTTGTCAGGCAAATCATGTGAGAGGGGTGACATGAGAAATGCTGGACAGAAGCCTTTAATTCTGGCAATGACAGACATCACACTGGCACCCGAGAATGAATAAAGTCTTTATACTCCAGATGCAACCAGACAATTAAGCAGAGCAGAAAATGTGACTGACATTCTGTGGTCTCCAGACACCAGTGATGGCTTAAATAGATATATATATTTTGCATTACTGTGTACATTTGATAGCCAAAGCTTCTGGTAGCTTTGGCCAAGGCCAGAGGAAGTGTATGAGACCAGAGGGAAAGGTCCTTTGGGGGATGCTATAGGGTGTGTGAAGCGGTGGCCTGCGTGCTGTCGGGCAGCCGCCTGGGGGGGAGGCACATGGTGCCAACAGCTGCCATGGTGAAATGCTAACCCCTCTAAATGCTCTGTCCAGTAAACAACACTAGCTTGAACACATGCCAAGGGGGAGTATGGGTGAGAATAGGGTGAGAAGGGTGAATTGGACAACCCAGCTGACGCCATGGAGAAAGAAGGACTGACCTAGCTGAAATGGCTTAGTACAGTCTACATGGTCTCCATATCATAGGCTAAACAAAACCTTTTTGGCAATACAAGGAACGTGCAATGTGCATACCATGAGCCACCAAAGCTGCAGAGCAAAACTACAAACTTTGATCACAGTCTTTCAGTCAGTTCATTTAGCTTTAAATTGATAAATGAACTTTGTACAGCCTGTTACTAATAGAGAAGCCACTGAGCGTTCCCATGCTCTGGAGCCCCAAGGGAGTGGCAGCAACAGATGTGACGTCTACACTCCCCCTGCCTGTTGGACACCCTCAGACCCTCCCTCTGGAGCTGGATTGTAAAACAATCCATTAAAACCCAACACCTCTGTATTCCCAAAGTTCTATAACTTCAACCAAGAAGAAATTAAATTGTTATTTCATGACATGGTAATTTTGTGATATTTGAAGAAATATGATGTAAGAACTGAATTCTCCATGTTATTTGTCTGTTAGCTTCTGACACTTCTTTAAAATTTATTTTAAATATTTAAAATTGTATTGTTTATTGTTGTTAATTTTATTATTTATTCTTGTAAAGCCAGGTGAATTCACAATACAGCTTCTAAAATAGGCCTTGCCTGCACACCACACCAGAGCAGTTAAATGGGGTCACACTTGTACTTGCAATGTTAAATATATGATGTTGCATTTATAAGCTGTGAAGTTTTTTTCTTCCCCAATAATGTATGCTTTCATAAAATTATGTGTCTGGCCTAGAGGCTTCCTCGGACGGGGCAGATGTTAAAGAAGACACTGGCTTTTTTAAGTATAACATACAGTAAGTTGATAATTATTTTGTTAATTGTAAACAGCTATATTGATTTAAAACGGCATAATGATGAAAATATTTCCATTGACTTCCTGTTTAAAACTACAGAAATGTTACCATAACAAGGAGTAGTTTCATTCCAGTCCCCTTTAAAGAGTCCAACACTGCAACAAAAGGCATTGCCCTTCATTAAACCTATGGTACAAATCAGAGCAGACACGTGAAACTGCTTCTAAATGGTATAAACTTGACAGGCAAAATCTGTAACAACAACATGTACACCAGATATTTCAGCAGCAAACAGAAATTACTCTCAGAGGGAAATTCCATTGAAGATCATTTAATCAAGAGATTGAATCACCAAACAATTATTGCATTGTTTTTAACTATGAAAACCTCCAAAACACCCAACTGGAACTTATTGTAAACTTTCTTTTTTTTATCCATCAAGCAGAACATTTTATTTATAAACAGAAAGTCTCAGCCCCTCCTTGGTCTTTTCAAATCAGAAATTCCCTTTATATTACAAAACGGTAGCATACCACAAACATAAATATATGTAATACGGTCATCTGTCTTGTATTTAAAGTGTTCTTTGTTGTCTGTGCATTTTAGGCCCATAGTAATGCTTTGTATGTGATCATTTTACTATGCCTGACATTCTGTCCTATTTGTTGTAGGCCTATGTGTGTATGCAGTTTAACTGTAATACTGAAATCTTTCATAAATAAACCTCACACATATTTTAATTGGAAATACCATTGCCAGAGTGCCTGTTTTCTAAGGCTTATGGTAATGTATATGAAGTCACGAGAAAGGGGTTTTATTATGAACGTGCAGGGGCTGATAACACTTTTATTATGAATGTGTAGGGCCTGATAACACTTTTATTATGAATGTGCAGGGCTTGATAACTCTTTTGCGCCATCTAGTGGATCTTTGTGAGAGCAGGGGTAAGGGGCAAACTTACAAAGTAAAAAATGCTTGGCCTGTTCTCTACTGCTACTAGCGTTGAGTCAAACATCCATTTGCTTATTTTTCCTGACTGTTTTGTTTCCGGACAGATCTACTGCAAACCAGATAAGTTGTGCCACCTACAAAGGAAAGGTTTAGTAAAATCCCATGGACTTACTTATAGGCCTACATATAAGATCGTTGTTTGGTAATTCATTTATACACACATTATTCTGTCATATTAACAGTGCACTGATCACGTGCCTTGACGTAACCCCGCCCCCCGCGCTGACGCAGCTGTTTGGCCTGTGACGCTGCTTGTACACGTAGCCGTAGGATGTGTTCACTGAAGATGGTTCCTGTGTGTCAGGATCATTGCCCTGGACAGTTGTAAGCGTTTTTTTTAACATCTACACATTTAATTCAATTGGTAAGAATGGACATATAACATACATATCAATCATACTGTATGAACGTGTTAGATTATATCGAACAGATTGTCACTAAGCTATCTTTCGCAACTTGGCCAGGGGATGCCAGAGTGTTGCTACATTGAGCTAACGCTACAATGCTAATGCTAGGTAAATAGGCACCGACCAAAGTTAAAACTACGACGATTAGCCCGTAACATGCACATGCCAGCTGCCCATTTCAAAGTGCCAGTATGTTTATTTTTTACAAATATGTTGGATACCTTTATGTGACTCGGGGCTCATGTTAGTTTGGCGTTTCGAAATGGTCAGCACTGTAATGTTATCGTTAACAAATGTAGCTAACAAAATACACGAAGACACAAATACACACACTAAGACCATATTTAAAATGATCATTTGGCTGTGTAAATAATTTGTCAAGTTAAACACCTTGGTGTGTCCTGTAATTTGACCCACTGGAAAATGTAACTTGTGTTAAACGATGGGTCAATTCGGTACATTGCATACATATTTAATATATAATATACAATATATAATGTATTATACATAGATAGATAAATAATGTAGTTTTCATTTAATTACAGTCTTGATCCTGTGATATCTTAGCCTTCAGTTACTTAGCAGCTGACAGATGTGTGTTATTGTTTAAAGGGAATTAAAAAAGCATAGTTTGTGTCAGCCTAATCTCAGTCTTGTTGTTATCGTTTACAATTCCATGCTTTTATAAATATAAGCTAAGCAATATGCACTCAGATCTACAGCTCATAAAATATAGTTTGAGGAATATTGCTGTGTCTGTACTTTCAAAATACTGTCCACGTTTAACCTGCCACGTTTAGATAAACACTGGTAAAAACTCAAATAAAGGTGTGGCAACGGATAGAGAGCATTACTTTTTTGCTAACCACACCCACCATCTGTTTTCTGCACAGGTGAGCCTGACTCTGGTTTTATCACCTTGTGGTCTTCAGGCCTGTTGTCCTCTGCAACGATGGAGCCTCCTCCTCGGAGCGGACCACCTGGAGCATCCAGTGGGCCCCCTCTTAGTGGTCCAAATATGTTTCGCAGAACCCGGCCTCACAAGCATACATCAGCTGTCCCTCCAGCCACCCAGCCTATGACCGATCCTTTTGCTTTTGTCAGAGCACCAACTCCTATGGCAACTGGTGGTCTTCCCACAATTCCCAACAGCAATCTTCCTCAAATGCTACCCCCGCCAGGCAACTTCTTTTCTCCGAGTGGGTCTGGACAACCGGCGCAACCACTATACAATGTCCCTTCTACCTCTACAGGTTCAACAGCACCCTCCCTGCCTGCAGTAACACAGTTTAATCCTTCAAATACGGGGCCTCCTGGATTTGTTTCAGTGGCAGGCCCTCCTGCCTTTACCCCTGCTTATACAGAACAGAGTTATTTTAATTCAAGAGAACCGACCCCATCCATGGTCAGTGAGCCGCCACACGAGGCAGCGTCAGTACCTGCTTCTAATGAGACGACTAATAATCAAGAATTCCAAGGACCTCCTCCTTTGGCTTTGTCTTTTCAGCCAGTGCCTCCTGTTACATCCTCATCTCAGTGGGCACCTGATCATGGAAGTCGTCCTCCATCAGTTCAAAACTATTTTCAGCCAACGAGTGACCCTCCAACACAACCTATGCACATGCAGCCATACTCCCAGATGTTTCCTCCACACACACAATCACCACAGCATAACACCCATACTCCTCCCACTCTATCAGGACCCCCTTCTGTACAAGCTTCTGGGCAACATCTAGGAAAGCCTCAGTATATTGAAGCAAATACATCACAGCAGCACAATACACACCCCCCAATGCAAAACTACTTCAGTCAGAGCACGAACCTCTCTCCACTGGATTCAGGGTACCACCAAATGGGATCTGTGCTCAGTGAAGCTCAGCCCCCCTCTGATTCTGCATCTCTCAGTGCCTCCAGTGCTGGTCCAATGCCTGCTTCTGCCCATATCCCACATGTACAGTCACAGGAGTCCAGTACTTTGTCGATGTTCTTTAAAGACGATGTTGAAAATAAGGAAACACTTACAGGAGATGCAAATAAGGCAGTGAATGGTGTCACGGAGGCTTTTCCTCATCATAGCAACCACCCAGCTGGCCCTCAACCGTACAGTGGTCATGCAGATGCTGTCTTTGATTTTCATGGAACGCCTTTACAATCACCTCCACAGATGCCTTACATGAATGAGGAATCAACAGCACAAGGAAATGACCACAAACCGACTGAATCCAATTATGACCATGTGGAGAACCTGGAGTGTGTTCCTAATCAAGAAGTGTTGCCCACTGAAAGGCACACTAGCCCTGTCTCCACTCCAGCTCATGTATTAGACCAATTTGAAACTGGACCCAACCTTGAAACTCCAGATTCTGCCCCCAGACCAATGAGATCTGCAAGTGTCTCCTCTAACTACAGCAATTTGAGTCATGGAAGTGGCACCGGCAGTCGTCGCCACCAAGGAATTGTGGGCACCTTTATTCAGCAAGAAAGCTCTCGGCTCCCTGATGATGGGAATCAATCTGCAACCGGGGGTTATTTTGAGCAGATCGATTCCTCTTCAACTGGTGAGGGGACTGCACAAAATGCCACAGAAAATAACTGGCCACCCACCCCAAGCCCCCCCAAACCAGTTGGTATATTTCAGGCTAGTGCTAACAGCTCGTTTGAGCCAGTACGCTCACACAGTGTAGGTGTGCGTCCTGCTGAAGTTGATAGGGCTAATATGGTTGCTGAAGGTGGAGCAGATTCAACACCTGGCAATTTAGAACAGCCACCAGACAATATGGAAAACATTTACTGCCTAGGGCCTCCCTTGCCTGCAGAATCATCAGGAAGTCTCTCTCATGCAACACATCCAGTGGTTCACTCTCACTCAAGGCCTTCATCCCGGGCCTATGGAGTGAGTCGACCCTGTGAGAGTCCTGCCACCACTCTTTGGGCTCAGAATGATCCCAGTAGTTTGGGTACAAACATCTTGCTTGCCCCTGCAGCACCAACCGTTCTTGCGCCTTTAAGAGAGCCGAGTGGTGATGTTATTCAACCCCCTGAAGATGGCCCCTTGGATCTCCATGGATCACCACAAAGTGTTCCGTCAGCTTCAAATCAACTCTCAGAAAACCTGGAGAATCCACCGAAGGTGAGTGAGGCAGAATCTGCTGACACTCAAGGAAACCTCGGCTATGCTTCCCTCCTGGTCTCTGACTCGCTTCACCAACCTATTTTGATTGCCCCTCCAGTGTCTAATTACACTGTAATTCCCCCAACTATCCCGACACAAGCAGGGGGTCAGCTACCTTCAAAGTCTTCAAATCAAAATCCACTGTTTGCTTCATCTTTTAACCAGAGCCCTCTCAATTTGACAAGAGAGAAAACAGAACTTACTCCAGAAATGACTGCTCAGCCACCACCTGTACGCCCTCCACTTTCAAGGGGACAGTCAGTGTCTGGAGAGAGTCAGTCTTCTGTTTGTATTCATTCACAGGCTTCTCGTGTTGCTCCTGTCTCTATCTCTAATCATAATGCCCCATCGAATTATGAACTGCTTGATTTTTCTATGCATCAATCACAGACTCAAAACCAGACTTCTGGGCATTCATCCTCATTACATGATTCACAACAGTGTAGTAATGGCTTTTACCTACAGGTCACCAAAGACTTGCAGCAGAGTGTCAAAGCAGAGAGCAATGCGTCTGTCCCGACAAGTGGCTCATCATCTTCTAGGCCACTAGCACCCGGTAACCCAGAGCCGAGCATTCAGCAGTCGACCCCTGAGCCTACCAAATCAACTGCCTCTCAGTCCACACTACAGAGACATACCAGTGCTCCGCCTGTTGCTGAAGCCCCAGCACAGTCCTCGGGTTCAACGCAGGGGCCTGCAGCTTACCTTCCCGGTCCCCACCAGCCAGTTTCACAGAGCCCAGGCCCAACAGGGGGTTCTCAACCACTTTCTGGGCCGCCGCGACCTCCCTCTACTGCAGGGAGTCAGCAGGGCTATGGACCACCTGCTGCAGTTCCTCCAGGTGTGCCAGGGCCAGGATACAGAGGGTACTATCCTGGGAACTATGGAGAATATTCAGACAACAGATTTTACCTTTCCGGACAATACCCACCACCAGCTGCAGATACTAGGTCACAGTATTATCCTGTATGTGCCTTTAATTTGTGGCTTTATAAAATACTCTTTATAGAATTTTTTTTTTAGGCCTAACTTTAATATAAATATTTCAGGAAGATCCGTACCGCAACAGGACCGATCCATGGTATGGGAGGTATGATGGAGTCACTCAGGCTGCATATTGTGATCAGAACTACCAGTACAGAGAACCTCAACCAGAAAGACCAAGCTCCAGGACCAGTCAGTACTCTGATCGACCTTCATCCAGGTCTGTTGATTGACTTAGACATTCTTTTCATTACTTATGCTCTTAATTAACAAATTAACTTTGTGTATCTTGAACACCTTTTAAAGACAAGGTTATCTTGATGAATACAGAGCTAACCGCAATGCCTATAGTGATTACTATCCAGATTACCCAAACCAGTACAATTATGCAGGTATAAATTACATATTTATGAAATGCAATATTCTATTCCTTTGGGCTAAATAAAATTTTAAATAATTTTCATTTTGTGTATTTTTTAAGGCTATAATTATGGAGGTTATGATCCTCGATATAGAGGATATTATTGGTCTGGTGAGGGCTACCGAAACAGAGAAGCCCACTACAACCAACAGATGTGTCCTCCTAGGTATGTGGAACAGTGGAGTACTTAACGAATAAGATTTATTTTTCTGTACATTTCAAATATATTGTGTTTACAGAAAAAATGGATATGATGATCAGTGGCAGTACTATCCTGGCTATGATCACAGTTTTGATGATGACTATCAGTGGCGTGGAGATGCATATAATGATGACTTTGACCAGCGCAGTGTTCATAGTGAGCATTCGGCACACAGTGTGCACAGTGCTCACAGCCATCACAGCAGACAGAGCAGCTTCAGTTCACGTTCACAACAGGTTTTGGTTCAAGAATGCATCTTAATTCTACATTTTCTCGTGCCTAATTCTTAGCACACTTGCATTTTTTTTTTTGTCAGAGTCAGGTGTACAGAAGCCAAACTGACCTAGTATCTGCGGCCTTTGACCACACATCATCTACATTGGCTGTTGATTATTCCTATGGGCAGTATCCAAACCAGACTGGCACTACACAGAATTACAGCCAGTATCCTTATACCTCCGAGTATCCTGCTGAAAGCACGTGGATAGCCCCTGAGCAACGTATGTAAAAATTATTGTCATTCTCAAAATGTATATGCCTAAATTCTTTGTACTTTTCTTAATAGCCCCTCCACGTCCAGCTACCCCTGAAAAGTTCACCATGCCTCACCGATGTGCTCGTTTTGGACCTGGTGGACATATGGTGCAAGTGCTTCCCAATCTCCCTTCAGCAGGACAGCCTGCTCTTGTGGATATACATAACTTGGAGGTAATGTCACCTCCTACCACACTGCTGCGTAATATGTATGCTTATGTACGTGTTAGTGGTATATTGTTGTTACTTTTCATTTTGAATGTTTAGACAATGCTGCAGGATACATCGGCTCAAGCTGAGCTCAGAGCTTTCCCCGGACCTCTTGTTAAGTAAGTGTAACCTGCCTTTGGTTCTTTCCTTTCGAGTTCATAAGAACAGATCTTTTAAAAGGTTATTTTTTCCAGGGAGGACACACATAAAGTGGATGTGATAAAGTTCTCTCAAAACAAGGCTCTAGAGTGCTCACGCGATAACAACCTTTTAGACAGGGACTCTGCTCGACTTCTGTGGGACTTTATTGTACTACTTTGTAGACAAAATGGGGTAAGAATTATGAGCTACCTAATCTCTAATCATGACATATTTTATTATTAAAATAATAATGGTTGCATGTCATTTGTTGCAGACTGTTGTGGGCACGGATATCGCAGATTTACTGTTGAAAGAACATCGCTCTGTATGGCTTCCTGGAAAGAGTCCAAATGAAGCCAATTTAATTGATTTCAATAATGAGCCCCTATCACAAGCTGAAGAGGAGCCGGGAGCAGGGCCACTGTCTCTTTTATCAGACACTTTCATGACAGTTCCAGAAAATTTGGGCAAAGAAACTGAACGATTCAGGGAGCTCCTACTGTTTGGTCGTAAAAAGGTAAAAAGAATTGCATAGCAAGAGAAGAAGTTAAAATCTGTCAACTGGACAAATCGTTGTAGAAGTGAAGATGTTTCGCTGCTCATCCAAGCCGCTTCTTCAGTTCTGCAGGGAGGCGCTAACTACACTGCAGATAGATATAAGGCAGTGGTCACCAGCAATCTGACCAGAACTGAAGAAGCGGCTTGGATGAGCAGGGAAACGTCTTCACTCCTACAACGATTTGTCCAGTTGACAGATTTTAACTTCTTCTTTTGCTATGGATCAGACCTGGACGACTGAGGGTTTACACAGATATCTAAAAAGAATCACGTCCACTACCAATTATACCAAATTCTTCAGATAAAAGACTAATAATAATTAAAAAAAACCCTAATAACTTTTCGTTATAGGATGCACTTGAAGCTGCTATGAAATGTGGTCTTTGGGGCCATGCATTACTTTTGGCCAGTAAAATGGACAGTAGGACACACGCACGTGTGATGACACGGTAAATGAATAAAAACAAATGATTTTTCTAAAGGCATAATAAATAACACTTGTATGTTGTATTCTTTAGATTTGCCAACAGTTTGCCCATTAATGACCCACTTCAGACCGTGTACCAGCTTATGTCTGGCAGGATGCCAGCATCAGCAACTGTAAATATACAATGTGTACAATACGCTCTATAATGTTCATATTGGAGTGTTTTTTTATATACATATATAATTGTAATAATTATGTTTTGTAGTGTTGTGGAGAGGAAAAATGGGGTGACTGGCGCCCTCATCTGGCTATGGTTTTATCGAACCTTACACATACACTGGACCTTGACACTCGCACTATTGCCACAATGGGTGACACTCTGGGTAGGACTAAAACACTTGTTCATAATCTAAGGATTATTTTAGATGCACATTCTTACACATGTTTTGTCGCATAACACAGCATCTAAAGGACTTATAGATGCTGCTCATTTCTGCTATTTAATGGCACAAATTGGTCTTGGAGTTTACACAAAGAAAAGCACTAAGATGGTTCTTATTGGCGCCAACCATAGGTAAGAAGTAACGGACATACAAAGTTACTAAGAACTTGAAATGCATACTGACAATAATTCTGTTTTGTACAGCTTGTCGTTTTACCTGTTTGCTTCCAATGATGCTATTCAGAGGACTGAGGCCTATGAGTATGCCCAGTCTCTGGGCTCACATTCCTGTTCACTGCCTAATTTCCAGGTGAAATTCAATTACTAACTATTTTTTTGTGTAATTCTCTGGTATATGCATGTGAAAATGTACTTATGTGCTTTTTATTTTAGGTGTACAAGTTCATTTATGCATGCCGCTTGGCTGAAGCAGGCCTCAGTGCACAGGCTTTCCACTACTGTGAAGTTATCTCAAAAACTGTCCTCATGCAACCCTCCTACTACTCTCCCATATTCCTCAACCAACTCATTCAGGTATCATATTGCAATGCGACAAACTGTTTATTGCTTGGTTAGGTAATAGAAATGTTAACAACTTTGGTTTATATTCTTTGACAGATGTCCGAAAAACTACGATTTTTTGATCCTCAGTTGAAAGAGAAACCAGAACAGGAGCTATTCAGAGAGCCAGAGTGGCTCATTCATCTTCGGCAACTGGATGGACAGATGAGGGTAACAAACCAAATTTAATTTAAAATAAGACCTTCCTTCTTGGCTAGGGCAATACTAAAAGATAGAAACTAGAAGCTTAGGAGTTTGCTGCATTTATTTGTATTCCTTTTTTAGACTGGAATGATAAGGTACAATGCAGACAGATCTACACCAGCCCAGTATGACTGCAGCAGCCCAAGCTCTGATTTGGATGAGCCTAGTCCTCCTGAACCATACAACATGCCAGGGGAGTTTGATGGGAATACACCAGACAACCCTCTAATGAGCTCACTATTGCCTGGTCCTGCAGCTCAGGGAGTTCAGCTTATGCCTCCAGGTCTGTATTATGTCCCATTTTCCTGATTTACAAAAATATTACAAATGCTTTTTAATACATAATAATTTAATAATACAATTGCTTTTTTCTAGCTCCAACATCCATTCTACAAGAAAGTATGGCTCCACCCCAGCTCTTGCCACCAAATGATGTGCCCCAATTTTACCCTGTACCCCCAACTGGACCCCAAGGGCAGATACCCTACCCCGGCTATGCTCCGCATGACCCTGGATATGCACCTCCACAATTTCCGTCTCAGGCAGAGCAGGTTGACCTATATCCAGGCGGCCCACCACACGTTAGCCCTGTGCCCACTCACATCAACACCACAATGCCACCACCGTCGGTACAAATGAATCCTCCTAATGCACAGATGCCTCCCTCTCCTGCACAGTTACAACCTGTTGAGCATGTGCAGGGGCCCCCATTGGTTCAGCCAGGGCCAACAATATCCTCCTCCCCTCCCAGAAGCTCTCTAACTCCTCAGATGGACTTCTATGACCAAATGGCACAAATGGTCTGTATATTTAGTGGTAAATGTTATTTGTATCTAGACTATGTACGTGAAACATTTGTATTTTAATGTCTCGCACGTCAGGGTCCTGGAAGAAGATCCAGAACTACTTCTCAGTCTTCAATGCATATGGTAAGCTGATTATCTTTATTGTCAATCTTTTTATGCATTCATTGCTTTGCACGGACTAACATAAAAAACACAGATTTTTGAAGAGGAATGTTAATAATGCCTCTTTGTTTTTTGGCATTTCTCAGCCATCAGGAAGGAGATCACGTACAACATCAGAATCATCTACTCATTCAATAGGAAGAGAAAGAAGCAACTCTGCTATTAAGCAGGTTTCTCCTCCACCACCACCCATTCCTGAACAGCCTAGAAAAGAAGAGAAGAAGGCTAAAAAAGACTCACCTAAAAAGGTATGTATTTTTTTTATTTGCGTTCTATTTTTTATATAGTTCTTGCTGAAACCCCATCTTTTATAGAATAGTGGACGTGGCTGGCTGGACTGGATTTATAGGAAGGGGAAAAATGAAGCTCATCTACCAGATGACAAAAACAAATCTGTAAGTTATAGCGGGGAAACCTGAACATTTCAATCACATTTCTATTATAATATATACTTTTGTATTGTCAGATTGTGTGGGATGAACAAAAGCAAAGATGGGTAGATCTGAATGAGCCTGAAGAAGAGGTCTGTATTGTAAATCTGCTGTGATCAGTGTATTGTACCTTTTAAAAATATATCTCTTTATGTTGTGTCCAGACAAAACCCCCTCCACCTCCTCCTTCTGGCTTCCCGAGTATGCCCTTAATGTCTGGTCCTGCAGCATCCATTTCTCCTCCTAGTGGCGGTCCTCCTGTCAACATGTTCTCCCGGAAAGCAGGTTTGAATAATTGCTACCGTTTCTCTAACCTGTTCTAGGTTCCCCTGAAAGATTTGTTTACACTTTTTTTTTCCAACAGGCACAAAGAGCAGATATGTGGATGTCCTAAATCCCAGCAGAACAGCCAACAAATCTGGTGGATCAGTTCCAGCCCCTGCAGATATCTTTGCTCCACTTGCCCCAATGACCATGCCTGCTAATTTGTTTGTGCCTAGTTCAGGTCTGAGTCTTCCATTAATAAGAAATATTTTAATATATTATACTTTTACTATTATTGTTAGGTTGTAGATAAGTGCTATGCAGGTTTTCCATTTGTTAAGCAAATTTTGTTTCATCTCTTGCAGCTCCTGATGATCAACAACCTTTAGAAGGCAGTGAAGGGGGCAATCAAGAACAAAATTCACCCAATGCCAGCGCTATTCCCCAGGTTTCCACTTTTAAATTTGCTTTTAATTTAATGATTCACTGTTAATATTTACATTTATGTTTAATACTATTTAGATGTTCAACCCTACACTGGTACCGCCTGCTCCAGAGATGCCTTCTGTGCCTGATGGCTCCACATCTGGAGAGGTAAGACTCAGCATTTCACCTCTATATCATGCTTGTTTCATCCTGCCATTAATGAGACATGCAGCTTTTCATGTAACGGTGTGTGCTTTGTTGTGAATATGGTGTTAAATAAGCAACAGAATTTGGGATTGCATGCCTTATCTTTTAATTCAGTGTTTCACTTTCTAACTGAATTTCATGGTAAACTGGCTGATAGAAGGAGCAATGTAAATGCATGAGATTGTTAATACCGGTTTTGTGTGCTGTTTGTTTCTTTCTACGTCTCTTTAGCTGTCGCGTTCTAGCTCAATGAGTTCTTTATCACGTGAAGTGAGTCAGCATTTAAACCAGGTACTTTATGCTGCTGTCGAAGATACGCCATGTTTATTATCCCCAACAAACACATGGATAAAAGCATGTTTTGTCATTTGTACCTATAAGTTTGCAGCCCACCCACTCCAGACCCTGCCTCCCTTATCCCTCACAGCATGACTAACTTTGTGTATGTGCAAAGTGTAGGCATTAAAGTGTTACGTTTTTTTGTTTTTTTAATCAAATCTTTAGAGAAAGTATTTGCAGTTTGCAGAAAGGCTGTCTTACTTGTATGACTAACACATTCAGCTTCATTAACTCTCATAATTCTTGCATGGTTGATTACTAAACATGGACAGCAGTGGTTGTCAATGCTGCCTCAGTTAACTGTGTTAAATAAACTTGCCTTGCTTTTCATCTTAATATTTTCCATTTTCTGTAATTTAATTGGGTAAGTACAAAATTAACTTGGTTTTCTGCTCAGGGTCATCCTCCTTCAGGACCTATGGCCACAGGAGGTGTCCCGTTTTATAACCCTGCACAGTTTGCACAAGTAAGTCTTCCAGTGTCACAGATCTCCAGACGTGTCCAGATGTGTTGTTTATATATGTTTTTGTATTTCCTTTTATAGCCAAGTGCACCATCTGGGGGTGGACTACGATCTGGGCGCTTGGGCGGTCAGCGCCAATACCCAGCGATGAAGTAATTCTCACAACAAGACCTTTCAGCTGTTGACAGTGACATTTTTCCTGAAGTAACAAAGCACATGGACTTGGACCTGCCTGTTTTCATGCAAACCATTTCATAACCTGTTATTGTCTGTTTCAACTGGTCTGGTGTTATCTTGAAGGGCTTTACATCCAGAAAGATGGTTGTACTGTTATGAGCAAATGTTAACTGGTTAGTATTTCCATTTGTGCGAGGTTACCAGCCCTCATCATCTCTGATTGTGTGTATGTGTGGCAGTTTGAAAGATTGCTTTTATTTTCTTATATTGACCTCAGTTTTTCAGTTGCTTTATTAACTGATACTTAGAGGGGTCTCATAGTACCAAACTGAGTGGTACTATTAAGGATGAAAAGGAATCTTAGCTGAAACAGAATGATGAAAGATGAAAAATGACAAATTAGTAATTTTTTTTCCCAGATATTTATTTAAATGCTCAAGTTAACTTTCATTTTCCTTTCTGTGAAATGTGAGAGGATAAAAGTGTTCTATTTTACAGAGATCAGGATAAAACCTAAATTTAACATAACTGTGTATTCAAATGTGTGTAAATGAGATGTATTTATGATTAGCAGACGTTATTGTGTGTGTGATAAGCTTTATCAAATCGTATCCATGACCGATATCATTGCTGCATACTAGACTAGAAAGATGCACTATGAATTCAAATGTGAAAGTAAATTAATGTTCACAAGATAATTAGTTTTTAATAAATTTGTGCAAGTTAAAAAGAACAGACTCTAAATTAGACCATTTTGCCCAAATTTGTTTTTTAACTAATGTTTAAATAACTTGTGTACATATGATATAAAATAGACTAAATGAATGCAAATAAAATGTATTTTTATGCTCTGTAGCACTTTCAGTGAAACTGGAGTTGGTGTTGTCTATTAACAGCTCTATTCAAATCTGTCTTCAGTTTGGTAAATAATCTAGTAATGTATAAACACTGTTTTGGAAAAGTAAAACTATATACAATGCCACAGAAAAAAACATGCAGATCTATATTTTTCACTATAAGTTAGCCATTTTCAGCTGAATTAATTCCCAGGGCAGATAGTGCTTTTTGAACAGCAGCTTCCAACATACTGTTATCACATAACAACTGATGAAGAGTAGTGTGATCCATTTCCAGCAGCATTCCTAAAAAGACGCATTAAGCGACAAAACAAAAATATGCACGTATGCATTTAGAATATAAGCACTGTGTGTAATTTTTCCATGAAGTTTTGTAGATAAAAAAGATGGGTTATACAGTGCACCTATGCACTCACCTGTTATGTCATTTGCATGATCTTGATTAATCTGCTGTACTGCTGAAAAGAGTTTCTCGCCAAACTCCTCTGGATCATCAACATCCAAAGAGTCACTAAGACCAGCCACCATTTGTCTGGGAACAAAGAAGATGCAACATAGTTTATTTTATGGTGACCACCAATATAAATTTGAACTTACTTTTTTAATGTCTCAAGAGCTTGGTTCACCTGCTCTTCAAGCAGTTTTGGGTTTGAAAGAAGGCTTACCACTACATGTTTCTGCTGTTCCAAAAGCATCCCTGTACAGAAGAAAGAAAAGGTCACACAACACCAAGAGGAAAAAAAATGTATGTAGTTGTACCTGTGATTTTCTGTGAGTAGCCGGTGTTGTAAAGCTCTACCAACTCAAAAAGTTGTTCCCCCAGTGAATCAGAGGATGTGGAGACATCATCTTCAAGTTTTATTTTGCTAAAGTACACAGTTCAGAGTTAATTCCAAATCTCTTGTGATGAATAATTTCTCGTTTACAACACCTGGGTGTGTTTGCCTCCTGGAGGGCTTTGAGAGCCTTGTCCACTGCCTCTGTCAGCAGAACTTCATCCTGCAGCATCTGAACCAACACCGCAAAAGGGAGTTCCAATAACATGCCTATAATATAATGAAGATGTATCTACTACACACAGTGACGGGAAAAGCCAATACTCATTGCACAGATGCAAAGAATAGTCTTACCTGTCAATTTCCCAGCAGTCTCTGTGTGCTGGTTATAAATTCGATTGTACAACTCTTCACCAAGTCTTTCCACATCTTCCTCGTCATTCATTGCTCAAGAAAAGCAGCCACCAAGACTACAAAATGAAAGAAGAATCGCAAAAAATGTGCACAAAAAAGTGTTCACCTTTATTCCATGTCATCTTATCCTTCTGTGTTAGCATGTTGACAGTGGCATGTTAAATATGTGGACCCCAAACGTCAAATAAAATCCCAAAGAAGAAAAAAAAACAACCCCAAAACATTATTCTTCTTCGTTTAGGTTTATTTGGCGGTTGGCAAACGTCGAAGGGAGCATTACCGCCACCTACTGGACTGGACTATGTGTACAACTGAGAATGATCTGACTGCTTTCAAATTTAAAAACGTTCAGCTAATTCTGTATCTTTCGTGAAAATAAAAAGCTGTTTCCGTATCTTTTGTGAAGTATTTCCCAGTAAAAGGAAGCTATTCTTTTGTAACTACTGCAGACTTGTCTCGCTGGTCTTCATAGTGGTCTCAGTACATGAGGAAATGCTTGAGGACTGTTTTTAACTGAGTGCAGTAATCACAAGCTCCATTACAGTGTTTGCCAATCTTCCAGAGCGAGTAGTAGAAACCAGTATGGCCAATCATCATTCGTGAGATAATGATTTCTTCTCTATGGTTTCCTCCAGGGACCCATTTCATTACCCCTTTGCTGTTAATGTAGGCAAGGCAAGTTTATTTGTATAGCACAATTCATACTCAAAATAGGCAAATTCAAAGTGCTTTACAGAATAAGAAAGACATTAAAATCGCAATACAAACAAATCAAAACATAAATAGGCCCAATCATCATAAAATTAACATTAAAACAGAAGAGTGCAGAATAAAAAACCTTTCAGTCAAATGCACAGCTAAATAGAACAGTTTGGAGCCTGGATTTAAACATTGTCAAAGTCTCACATCTATAGGAAGACTGTTCCAGGTTTTAGCTGCATAAAACTGAAACGCTGATTCACCATGTTTAGTCCTTGTTTACTCCTGGATTAGTCCTGGTTCAGTCCTGGTTTAGTCTTGGTTCAGTCCTGGTTTAGTCCTGACTCTGGGACCAGCAGGAGGCCGGTCCCTGAAGTCCTCAGAGTGGGAGATGGTTCATATGGCAATAACATGTGGGAGATGTTCTTTGGTGCAAGGTCATGGAAAGACTTGTACACAAGCAGAGCTGCTTTAAAGTTTATTCTCTAAGCCACAGGAGCCAGTGCTGAGACCTGAGCACAGGACGCATGTGCTCAAGTTTCCTGGTTCTAGTCAAGACCCGAGCAGCAGTGTTTTTGATCTCCTCAAGGTGAGTGTTTTATAACCCCCTTAGAGTGGGGGTCACATATTCCTTAGTGAAAGAGGCTACAGATACGAAATGTGGCCTTAACCAAAATGACCAGAACATAACTGTTACCTTCCCTTTGTGTGATATATGGCCACTGCTGGGAAACAGAACATTTTTGCACCTTTGTAAGAAAGTAAGCAATGCATCACATTTGTATAGTGTCCACATGGCCTTGAAAGCCCCCACGCTAGTCTGCATAGTGTCTTTGTGAGCCCCGATGCATTCCATATCCACTGGAGGGCATGTGTTATTTACCTTAGCTTTAGTAAATCAAGATACCAGTTTGATGCGGTGCTGCACTGCTAGAAAATACCTTACAAGCTGCAGATGTTATTGATTGGATGTGGCTGTTCAAGTTCAAGTCTGACTTCATTATTACCCCTAGATTTCTAGCCTGATTTGGAGATTTTAGAGAGAGAGACAGGAGGTGACTGCTGACACTTCTCTTTCTTTCTTTTCTTTGTTTCTGTGGGCCAAAGACTATGACTTCAGACTTGTTTGAGTTTAGCTGGAGAGAGTTGTTTTGCATCCACACACTGATCTGTTGGATACTCACCTGCTGCCAGTGAGACACAGATTTAAATGTCATAGGCATAGTTGTGGTAGGATGCATTATCGGTGCATATTAGTTGGCCAAATGGCAGCATGAAGAGACTGAACAAAAGGAGCCCCAGGAATGACCTCTGGGGCACCCCACAAGTCAGGGCCATGTCATCTGAGACACAGTTTCAACAAAGTACCTCCTGTCTTCTAGACACAACTTGAAGCAGTTTAGTACAGTACCAGAGATGGCCACCCAGTCCTCTAGTCTTGACAGTGTCAAAAGCAGCTCTCTTATCAGGCATCAGGCAGATGTCATTATCTCAGTGCTGTGGTGGGGTCTTAAACCTGACTGGAAAACATCGAAAGAGTTGTTAATTTGGAGAAAGTTAATAAGCCGTTGGTAAACAATTTTTCAAGGACTTTGCCTTAAAATGGCAGATTTGAGATGGGTCAGTAATCGTTCAGTACTGTGGCATCAAGAGTGCTCTTTTTTAGAAGAGGCTTGATAACTGCAGTTCTTGAGAAAGTTCAAGATTGAAGTGACATGTTAACTATGCAACCAAGTGGTGATAGCAAACTGTTAAGTACAGACTTTAGAAATCTAATGGGTAATACATCGAGGCAGCATGTAGATGAACTGGTGATGAGTTTTGTCAGTTACTGGCGCAAAGTGAGTCAGCTCTAAGTGTCTAGGTGGTTGCAGGGTTGTTATTGGTCTTGTGGAATTGATGGCATTTTTATTGTCCTGAACCTTGACATTAAAGAATACTGTAAACTCATTGCACTTAGATTTGGACATGAGTTCTAATAGTGGCAGATGGTTGGAAAGGGTCGTGAGTGAAGGTGAGGAAGAAAAGGAGAGTGGTGGGGGTGTTGATGGGGCTGTTAAAGACAAGGTCCAAGGACTGTGATGAAGGATCTGGGGGCTCTGCTGACTTGTTCTCTGGGGGAGGCGGTTGTGGTAGTTCTGGTGCTGCTGGTGGTGCTGACACATTGGCTCAGTCTCTGGCTGGCACAGCAGAGACTGAGCCTCTTTTCTCTCACTGGCCCAGGACCCTGTCCAGGCCAGTACCTCAGAGCGTCAAGGAATACCTCCTTCAGCACTCTCACTCCACCTCTGCTCAGGGGCCATTTCCCTTGAACAGGTCAACTTGTAGTGCAATCCTTTGAGCGCATATGCGTTGAACAGCCATCTGTTAAGCTGAAACAGTCGGGCAAATGTGTTCATCTTCCTTCTGTCTATGTTAGGAAGAGGTCCACTGATGAATGTCTTAACCTCCACTTTATCAAACTCCTCAAATAATTGAGTGAAATCCCTTTTCAGAGCTTTAATCTGTGCACAATCAGCTGTTTAACTCCTTGGTGTGTTGACCAAGTTTTGGCAGGAGTTTTTTAGTCTCAGAAACAGTGTAACTGGGATAACAGCGTGATTCTTCTATGGCTCACAGCCCTGATAGCACTGCCTTTTTACAGCAGTGTAACTCTGACCTTGACGTTTGGCACAGGTCGCCTGTCTGCCTGCTCTCTTTTGGCAACTTCACTGCTCTTGCTTTGTGACAAAAATCAATTTTCTGTTTGTTTATTAACATCAGTACCTGACACTGATAAAAATCAGTTTGTAAGCTGTATTTTGGGAGATGTAACTATATTAGAGTTGTCTTTTATCACTTACTGCGTTGGCTCGGCATTTTGATCTTTACAAAGTTTTGGAAAAGACACAGTATCACTCAGGTTTATGTTGTAAGAAGCAGTTTTTTCACCCACTTCTCTGAAAGTAACTGTGGGCTGCTTACTCCTGGAAGTCACTGGTAACGTCTGGTGAAGTCCGTTTTCAGATTCTAAAGGAAATATCCGTGCTTGTAGCTCATTCATTTCTTGTTGATGGTTCCGACAGCGTTCACAGAAAGAATTCCTTTGGCTTCTTCTCCTGCACATGTTGCTGGCTCGTCAGATAGCTTGTTAAAAAATGTCAGAATGGTTTAAAGATCTTGGTTTACATAAAAGAAACTCAAAATTGGTCAGATTTTCCAACACTGCTTTTTTAGTCATTTTACATCTTCCAAAGTAAAGAAGGAAGCAGCAAGATCAAGCAAGGACAGCATCTGCACATTTAAGAAACATGATTTTCCTGACAGCTTGGCTATCCGACGTAACAATAGCCAATTGAGGGAAATTGCAATAGCAATCATTTCAACGGTGTACCACAAGATGGTCCAACACTCTTCTTTTGATGATGCCATATTGTGGAATGTTTACAGCAGCACTAGTCCTTCCACTCTCCAGATCTTTGGATCCATCAGTTTACAAAATAAGGCTGTCCTCATGCCATTCAAAATACTTCTATGCAATAAATCATTTTGGGGTGGATCTGTTCGTTTCCTTGATAGCTTGACACAAAACCATGGAGGAACAGGAGCACATGGAACAGTGGGGCTGTATTCAACATCAGTAAGGCCAAAATATTACGCTTTTTATATCACAGATCCATCCAAAACTGAAAAAAAAAAAAAATCTGATTCTTGATGTTCCCAGCAATCGTGAAGTACTGCCTTTGATGGGTGGGGAACATAATGTATTTGAAGATTAATCCAGTATGCAAACATGGTCTTAACTCTTCTGAGACAGAGAGAGCTCCCCTGTCTCAACCTGTAGAGCTGTTAAAGGCAATAATTTGAATGCTCCACAGCACATTCTCAATGTTTGTGTTTGTTCTCTTTCCAGCTTTTGAAATGTGTTTCAGCAGCAGATATATACAGACAACATCCATAATCCAAAGAAGATCTCAGAAGAGCTTGATAAACCATCACTAAGGGTGCTCCCCAAACCTGGCTTGCTAAACATCACAATGAATTACTGACTTTTATACATTTGTTTTGAACTGATACAATGTACTGCTTCCAGGTAAGTTTTTCATCAAATATCACCCCCAGGAATTTTATAACAGTGACTTGCTCCATTCATTGACCATATACATTTAATATTATATTTTTGTGCTTTTTAGAAAAGTTAATGACTTGCGTTTTTGTTACAAACATTTTGAAAGCTCATTTATTGGCTGAAAAATCTATCATAGAAATCAAGAATTACCTGCAAACACTACTTTTTATTTTTATTTTTATTGAATTTTCTGTATTATTATTGCATTATTTTGTATTATTATTATTTGTCTCAACTTAAGTTTACATTTATGCCACTTGTGTGTGTCTGACTTGTTTTTAATGTATTTCATTGTATCAAAAAGAAGAAAAAAAAAGCCTCTCTGGTCTAATAGATCTGTGGATCTACACTGCACCCCCAGATATCGGACGATGATGTCACTGGTATAAATAAAAGGCGCACACGAATGACGTAGGCTGTAGTTTGGCTGTAATAAGTATTTTTCCGCTTGACGATGTAGTTCTATAAAGTAATACACTATTTTAAGTATTAGCTGTAATAAACCACCAGCCACTACGATAAATATTTCTTGCAAAACATAACTGAACTCAGTTATTGTCTTTTTTCTGGTAAAGTTTTCAAATGTATTTCATGGTGCGGAAGGATCTTCAACATTGATGTGGTAAAGCGGCTTCCGGTCTCTTCTTTCCTTTCCCCGCTTCAAGGTAACGTGTTCGCCTCGTTTGTGTGGAGAGCAATGTAAAAGTTGTTTTTTTTCTTATTTTAGTCTAATGGACGTTCTCATTTTGTATTAACTGTGTCTTTGTATGTCTAATAAATCTCATATTAGAGCGAATGGCTCTGCATATAGCGTAGAATTATACAATGTAGACATTGGCTGTGCAGGCCGCGCCGTGTAGCCTAAATTAACTGAAGCTAACTTAAGCTAACTGTAGCTAACTAATTCACTCAGCTTTACGTAAGGGCCATGTTAACTAATCAAATGTATTGTCTCACATTCTGGACATATTCTGTGTTGATGTTGTTGACATTTGAACATTGTTCTTTATTTTAGCTGCAGCATGTCGTCCCACTTGCAGTGGATGGTCATTAGAAACTGCTCCAGTTTCCTCATTAAGAGGAACGGACAGACCTACAGCACTGTAAGAGCAACATTCTCATAATCAGTGGACGCGCTGAATAATTTCGTAAGTGTTGATTACTATATACATGTATTTTACAGGAGCCCAACAACCTGAAATCCAGGAACTCCTTCCGCTTCAATGGGTTGGTGCACAAGAAAACTGTAGGTGTACAGCCTGCACCTGATGGCAAAGGTGTTGTTGTTGTGCTGAAGAAGCGTGCAGGTATGTTTGCTGTGTGTCCAGAGATGTTTTATGTACAGTTTGTTTAATCTGGCTATTCATAGCTCTAAATTGGATTGTGAAACAGACATGGGCGAGAATAGCTGAAACAATCTTTACACCTTTTCACAGTGCAAAGTTATGGCGTAGATTCTGATCTTCAACAGTTGAGACTATTAGGTTGACACTTGTTTTGTGGCTTTAACCGGACGTTACTTTTTTAGGTCAGCATAAACCTGCCAGCTCCTATGAGAAGATAACAATCAACAAGAACTCCCGTGCAACTCTCAACAGCCTGAGGCACATCATTCGCAAAAGCAAATACAGGAAAGATCTGCGCATGGTATGTTGTGGTAACTGAAAGTTCTGTTAATCAAGTGAGATTGCAACAAATTGTAATGTGGATTGGTTTTACAGGCTGCTCTGCGATGTGCCAGTGCTATTCTGAAAAGCCAGAAGCCAGTTGTTGTCAAAAAGAAGCGCACCAGGGCTGCCAAGACAGCATAAATCTGTCAGTAAACTTGAAATAAAAAATGCGAATAAACTAAACTTGTGTCTTGGGCATTTGTACAGAAATGAAGTGCATCTAGAAAATGACCTGATCTGCTTTATCAAATTATGCTACATTTGGGTACTGTTCAGATGTCAAAATGTTATTTTTCAAAAAACTAGGATTTAGGCATAATGACAAAACTGAGATGGTCTTATTGGCTTTGCTTCCTATGCTCTTAACTGGTATACAAAAGGAACTACAATCATATCAGAACCTCGGTTGCCAGTTCTTTAATCTAGACTAGAGCACAAAGGAGAAACATTTTTCACATTCCAAGTATATGGACAAGCCATGCTTCGTGAAAGTTCAGACCACAATTCACTCTGAGCTGCAAAGGCTGCAGCTCAGAGTGCAGCAGCAGCTGGTTTTGGTCGTAGTTATTGGCAACCCATTTGTGAAGGTTGTGTTTTTTTAATTGGTTAATCGTCTTGAGAACCTAAACATCAAGTGGAAACTTATGTAGTTTTCACACGGCACTAGTTGGGTCGATGTATTTAAAATAAAAAAATCGTTCTGAGAGCAGCACTTGAGTCAATGTGAACCCAACAGTCGCGATCTGATGCGCCGTAAGACTGCACAAGTACAAGTAGTACAAGTACAAAGTAGTGGTCCAAGTGGGAGTAGGGCATCTGATTTATATTTATATATAATTGGAAGGACAAAATAAAATATAGCATAGAAATATATTTTCAAAGAGAAAACAAAACAATTTTAGGGAAAGGAGATAAGGTTTAACATTTGTGGATTTATTAAGTCTACTTCAGAGAATCTATTGAGTTTCATAGGCCCCTTCCACCAAACTAATGTCATTATGGCAAAGGAGGTTTTATTTGTAGACCACAATTTGTGCACCATAAGTGCACCATCTCACGACCATGATTCAAAGAAATGGAAGGGGTCTGCAGTAAAAGTCTAATATTGTTCCTGGAGTGAGGTCTGGAAAAAAAACTATGTAAATGTGTTTTTCATGTTCCATATTTTTGAATGTATTTCTAAATATTTTATTGCATAGTCTGTATAAACTTTAAGAGGTAGGTAGGTTGCCACAACATAAGAAATTAAAGGTGGTCTTTATGGTTGTGTTGTCACTGTGACCACTGATGCAGAAACATCAGATTGATTTTAGAGGGCACTGGCAACTTTCCAGCTTTGGGAGCAGTACAAATAGTCACAGCCCCCTCTCAGAGATCAAATTTGATCTGTTTTTGTGATGGGGTTGTTCAGACTGTTTTTTGCATTTGTGCTGTTCCAGCAAAGTAGGACATTTGAACTTCAGGACACTATTCATAAACTGATAGAGGAGAACATCCATCTTCATGATCAGCTAGAGAACCTCACTCAA
This sequence comes from Periophthalmus modestus, assembly GCA_019594935.1. Taxonomy (NCBI): domain Eukaryota; kingdom Metazoa; phylum Chordata; class Actinopteri; order Gobiiformes; family Gobiidae; genus Periophthalmus; species Periophthalmus modestus. The sequence continues at coordinate 40,667,345 of JAIEZT010000054.1, forward strand.
GCTTTCAAGGAACTAAAATGGATGCTTATTCATCACTCCAACGGTAGACTTCATATTTTAGTTAGATCTAGACTGATTGATTAATTTATCTTGTCTTATTTGGATGTTCCATTAGTTATATTATCAGATGATATAATTAATGTTTGTGTTGCATACAGACCCTCAACGCCATGAAAGTGAAATACATCACAATGAACACAGTGAGCATTTGTGGGATGAATGGTCTCAACATGGTGAGTACATTTGACATGATTCCTTCAATAAAATAGAAAAGTATGTAAAGATTACATTTTGTTATTGACAGGGATCAGCACAGAAACCCATCTCTTGTTGGAGCAGGTTTTTTGTGGTCATGACCTGCATGGCTCTGCTGCATCTCTCATTAAATGTCATGTCTTCCTTTTTGCAGTGACCTCTTTAATGCTACTGTTCACATACAGCTTTGGCCAACTCTAGTTAAGTAAACAATAATTTAAAATATTGTGTCTATACCATGAGTACTTATAGCTGTGGGTTGTACTCAATTTCAGCTTCACCAAGCCCAGAGCAATCAATGTTAATGCCATTATTGGCTTTAGAACAATCAAATTAGTGGAGAATTAACTGAACTGGAAACTAAGCAGTTGGTGTGACAGCACTCAAGAGTTCACAGATCAAACCACAGAATTCAAAAGCTGAATCTTTTTTATTTACAAATTACAGCACATTACAAATTAAGTTAAACATAGAACATAAATTATAACCCTCAAGAGTATGTATCATCTTCTACAATGTCTAGTATTTAAATAAAAGTTACCCGGGAATGACATATAGCAAATATTTAAAATATATGCATTTACATTGTCTGTTTAAATAAAAAAATGCACACAACTACCTTAGAAACCTTCCCTAAGTGCAGTCATTGTATTTATACTACAGGCAGAACAAATGAACACACCATGCAGACAGTGTATGTACAGAGTATTGCTCCCTCCCCATTTAACCATCTAGTCTATATCAAGGTCAGAGTCATCATCACTCTGAACGGTCTGTACAATAGCTCCATTGCGAATTGTTGAGACAGTGGGAGGCTTTTCTGGTAGTAAGCCATACTCCTGCAATAGGGCTTCTAGGTCCACGGCAAAGAAGTCTTCCCCAAGTTGGTCCGTGAGGCGCACAAAGTTACCAATAAGGTCCCCTGCTTTGTAAACAAGCAGAGCAGGGAGAGCACTGTCTCTGAACATCGCACTGGTGCTGATGGCTGAGCTGCGAACGCTGCAGAACTTGACCAGTGGGTATTCCTGAGCTAGACACATGAGGCTGCCAGTCATGGCCTCACACCCTGGGACATCTGCTTCATAAATGTGGATCATAACAAGAGTGCTTTTATCCTCTTTGTCCAAAGCCTCCAGGAATTCCTCTCCATTACTGAGCTCATAGACTTGTGCAAAACGCTTCCCTCGACAAAACTGTCGACGCATCTCTTCAATCCGCTGCATGCGGTATCGCTGAAGAAAGTCTTCATCATCCTGCTCTTCCTGAAGCATGTTATACTCTTGCATAGTCATCTGAAAAGTGAGTCATATTCATTTAAGTTTATGTACAATTATAAATTATATATATATTTCAGTGGAAAAAAATGCATTTCCTCATACCTTGCCTTTGATCTTCTCTTGCATTTCCTTTTGTTTCTCTTTGTCTTTTTCTTGATCTAAGTCTGAGCGACAAGTCATAGACAGTTTTTTGATCAATCTCTCCATTTCTTTTTTCTGTTCTTGTTTCTGCTCCACCTCAAGCTGCTTGTACTTCCTCCAGTCATTGATCACACCTTTTGGTCCTGAGAAGAAAAAAAGAAGTTCATTGAAAAACCCATAGAACCATAAGACATATAAGCAAAGTGCTAATCATGTGACCTGTGTTTACAGATGTTCCATCCGCACTGTAGTCTATCTCAGGCTCAGCCACATTAGTATCACGAATAGTCTTTCCGTCCCCATCTTCTTCCTCGTTGTCACTTCCCTCATCTTCACTGCTGCTGTAATAGTACTGCAGCTTCTCTCCCAAAATCTTGTCATCCAGGGTCGTCATGACAGAAACTCACTAAACAGACACAAGCAGTAAAAGCCAAAGTTAAATCTGTCAACTTGACAAAAAGTTGTAGGAGTGAAGACGTTTTGCTGCTTATCCAAGCCTCTTCTTCAGTTCTGGTCAGATTGCTGATGCGGAGGAGCTAACTATACTGAAACTGGAAACAGTTTTTGTTAACAGTTTCTGTATGTACCTAGGACCAGAACTGAAGAAGTGGCTTGGAAGAGCAGCGAAACGTCTTCCCTCCTACAACGTTTTGTCCAGCTGATACATGTAACTTTGGCTTTTACTGTGGATCAGACCTGGACGACTGAGGGATTACAAAGACAGACACAAGCAGCGTTCAGAAAACAAAATTAGCATATCAAAAACAAAACAACTCTTGTCATAAGTTTACCCTGAGATGTATATTTAAAAAAATATGAAATAATGTTATTAAAGGCCATGTTGAATAAATGCAATCGATGTCTAGGATGAGATCTAACATCGCCTGACATATAGCTCTCACGTTGCTTTGTTTAGGAAAAGTGGGTCAATGTGAACAAAAACTCATTCAGAATCAAAGCGCATTATGATGCACTCGACCATGGGTTAACGGGATGTGTGCCCCAAACGCCTTTTTGTGCCAGGGTGACTGTTTTATCAGGTCTAACTATACAACAAAACAAATCACAGAAAAATGATCTACATTCGAACTACAATAAAGCTAGAATATCAATTTAAGGGAGCAAATAGGACAATCAAATGTAGCCCGTTTGTGAGCTAATGCTAAGCTATAAACAGCTTATATTAGCATGATCCGTTAGCTTTCACTTCATTCATTGACGCAGAGCCATAAAGCTACTCCACGGTTCTAATTAAACGACGTAATTATGCATGCACTGACTTTACTTACCCGAATAAACTGCTTTAAGTATCAAAAAGTGTCTGTCCCGTTTCCTCTCGGGGCTCTGGATCAGGCAGCGGATGGAGGAGTCTTTCTCACGTGACTAATCCGTTGACTTCTTCTACGCTTTGACGACAGTTTGACAAATCAATATCGGTAGCGGTATCGCCCCCTACTGAGCTGGAGGAAAAACCTTCAATATTACTTATGCTACCATAAAAATACCATGGACTGTAAATATAATTCTTCTTTATACAGTCTATGGATGGTAACAGAGATAACATAGAAAACACTTGGAATTTTTGGTATTTACACACACTTTTTTCACTGGTTGTGTAAGTATAATACATATAATTGTACAGTGTAAAATATAGCATACTAGACACTACCAGGTAAAATTACACAGGAAGGAGAGGAGACTTTTCTCACAGTAAGAAAGGTATTTTTGAGCAACAAGAACTTAATGCATATAAATTGTCTTACCATGTAACATTCTAGGCAAAGAAATAACACCTCAGGAATCAGGGTCATGATGGAGTCAGGTGAGGTTTATCAAATCATGTTTCAGGTCTTAATGTCATAAAGGGACCACAGTGAGGCAGAGGTGTCATCACAATGCCACTAGTTTTACTTTTTTTTCTACATTCGTCGAGGTCAGTGGTTCTCAGTCTTTGTTGGTTGCGACCAACATACAAAAAAATCAGACAATTGTGACGACAACAAATATAAAGAAGCCTAATGTCCAATTTATGATCCCATCATTACATTTTCAGGCTGAATGGATTTCACCACTGCGTCTGAAGGGTGTCAAACGTTCTTAAGATGATTGCAAAAAAACAAAAATTAAAATCTCCATTTCATTAGAGACCCCCTGAAATTACTTTGTGACCTCCAATGGTGGTCCCAACCCCCACCCCCAACATATAAAAGTTATGAATAATCATTTATATTTCATACAGTCAAGCCCTCAATGTAAAAAGAAAGTAAGATAAAAGTATACTAGCCCATTTTACAAAAAAAAAAAAAAAAAAAAAAAAAAAATTTAACCCACAATAACTACTTACCTATTTTTGTACGCAAAATATATATTGAGAAAAAGAAAGGGAACAGGTTTCACATCTGCCATCTACTGGTGAAAAAAAAATCAGGATAGTAGCCTTAAGATATGCAAAATATGTTTGTGTTCCAGTCCTTTGACAGTCTTGACTTACAAATACACTCCTACATTTCTGTAGAACTGCCACAATATTATCTAATCATCTATATTAATTTTTGTCCATGTCACCCACCCCTAATTGGATTAAATTTGGACAAACATCTGTATTCCAAGCCTTCGTGGCAACAAAGTGCCAGTGTACATGTAAACCAGTGTGTAAACAGTCTGCAAGTGTCCAATATGCAGTAACTTTGCAAAATCCTGCATCATAGCTCATCTTTTTTCAGTCCGTTTTCTTTTTCCAATTCCGCTTCGGTCGGCACTCTGAATGCCACATACGGACATGTTTTAGTGTTTAAACAGACTAACTTTTTCAGTGTTGCAGAATTCACTATGTCAAATCCAACTTTGCCTCCAAATGTGCTTGGTTTCCAGTATAGCGGAGAACATATGGGGTTCCCCAATAGTCCTTTCAGGGAAAAGGGAGCCCCCATCTCCACCATGCTCTCTCCAAATATTGCTCCTGGACGCGTTTTCTCCAACAAGAGACCAGGATAAAATTCAAGAGCATCTATGTCACCATGATAAAATTCTTCAAGTTGATGGGCAATTTCCTCATCATCTGCAAGTAAAAAAATATAAGTAAATTGGGTGAACATTAGTGCACGAGTTACTTTTGGGTGTTTCTGCGTACCATTAAACTCTCTAAAGGATGTATATGGCTTCAGGTTAAATCTTTTCCTGTATTCATTGAATGGCTGTATACGAAGAAGTCGGGAAGCCTCAATGGTCTGTACAGCAACATGGACCACTATAGAATGCAAGTTATAACCCCCACCAATCTAGAAACAAAGACATTGAAATATTGTGCATATTGAGGCAAGAAACCCAACACAACTGACTTTACCTGACCAGCGGGTTGTAGAGAAAAAGACTCCACTAATTTCTCTATGCCATAATAAGAGAGTATGCTGGTATTAAAGACAAACTGTTGATAGGAAAGTGTATCTCCATCAATATTGATTGCATCAGGCATCAAAGGATGCCAGTGGTACAAGTGGTCAAACTCCAGAGCAATACGGTTGCCATATTGGAAATCTGTGTTGTGCAGCATGGTCGGATCAAACTTCAGCTTCATATGGTATCCGCTGAGCTGTTGTACGTATTCTTCTATGACTATTCGAATAGTCTCACCTTAAACAGACAGGGGTAAGGGTATGCCACTACAAAAACATTATGACATACTGCACCCAGCTCACCAATAACAATAAATCTTGCAGTTTGAAAAAGCTGCTCATCATCCCAATGTGGATGCAGAGTCTTCAAAATGTCACAGACTCTGTTGTGTTCCCTCAGCCAAATTGTGCCATACATCCCCAAACCAGGAAGTAGTCCAAACAATTCATGTCCAAAGGCCAGCTGCTGGTCCAGAGCCGTGTTTGGAGGGTAGTTCATCTTTACAGGAGCTTCAACCACAGTAGGGGGGTACATGTCTCCATTTATAAGCTAAAGAAATCACATTGGGAAATCAATCATTTTATTTTTTTATTATACTATGTCTCCAACCATAAAATTGTTGCAACAGCTACATATTTGTTGAAAAGTAATAATCCATAACATAGTGCAATAAAAAAAAGGCTATTTGTACCTGATATTTGAGTTTACCATCCTTGAGAAGCCTCAGCTGCAACTGACGTTCCAAACTGTCGCCATAAATGTGTCCAGCATCTACCTGAAGGAATATTTACAGCCTAAAGAAATTAAATTGATAGGTTATATAATACAATGACGAAACCCCACTCACGCCATGTCCTAAAGCCTTTGTAAAGCCTGGACCCATGCGGTTATATGTCTTGAAGAACTGGTGTGTAAAGTGTTGAGCAAAAAACGCAAACATCAAGTTACATCTTTGTGGGTCTTTTCTGAAAGTCTTCCTCTTAAATAATCTCTCAACCAACAGCTGAGGGTCAGGCAGCCCAGCTCCACCTAAATGGACACATAAAATACAGACTGACAGACTGATACGCAGAATCAACTATAGTCAAGTATAGTATAGTACAAATGTTATAAATGAGTGGGAAAGTAATTTTGTTGAGTGCCAATGTTACAGAAGATTACATATAAGCCAAAACACTGCAGGCAAATTGGGTACAAATGTATAACAGTTTAACATTTTCTGTAGATTACTGACATGTATAAAAATGTGTTACACATGTTTCATTATTTTATGCATTCTCATGGAGATAAGGCATTTAAATATAAAATGCCCAACATTGCAATTTCCTTGCCTGGGAACCAGAACACACACTTCTTCAATACTTAATGAACACGTGAGCCTGGTGACTGACAGGTGGATACGCATGGTCCGGCATATCAGGAAAAAACAAAATACAAATATATACATCACAGGGGGCTGAAAAACATTGTGGATTCCTGCAGAATCAATGAGAGAAGCACTAAACTCTTAATCTGAGGTGAAATAAATGTGTAAATGTTAATAATATATTTATAAATCAAAGGTGACCAATGAGCTCCTTTGTTTCACATGTGTCACTGATAAAAAATGTATCTGATTGCACAATCACACTTGAGAGGCAGCAGAGGACATGGGGAGCAGACTGATATCAGTCTGTATAAACAAACACAGAGAGATATCATTTCTGGATGCCAGGCAAGTTATTTCCAGTACATAATTCAGAATAAGGGTTCTGAATTATGTACAAATTCTCGATACATTTTGTTGACATTACAAAAGAAATTAGATGAGAATAAACATTTTACTGGAAAAAATATACAAATTTTGCATCTTTTTGGAATTATAAATTCAATAAATCGGACTAGAAATTAAACAAGTTCATGTTAAAAGATTGTTACGTAATTGACTCAAATTAGGCAAACACTATTAGTATTAAGCTATAATATAAGTTAATTTATGGATTAAAATAGAGCAGTGTCTTTATTTCTCTTAACACACAAGTGGCATGTGTACAGGGCAGTTGGGGGTAGCAGAAATAGAGGTTTGTGTTGGAAATTACAGATATTTAGGGCTAAAAATTAGAAAAATCAGTAGCAGAGTGTTAAAGGAACTGTATGGATTTTGGATTTTGAATTTTAAATTTCATAACTATGATGTACTTGCATCCCCAGATATGAGGCAGCATGTTTAAATCAAATATAGCTCTTATTGATAACAATTACAATGTTGATTTTTTTCTTTCTTCTGCACACGATGGCCATGAGCTTTATGTTAAAAGTTTGTTTTGATTCTCAAAAGTATTATCCAGTCAGAAAGCAGAATGACCCTCATGAGTCTCTTTTCGGTTGCCAGTTTCAATGCTGAAAGTTGGTTTAAATCAGACTGAACTTCCAGCTGGGATGGTGCTGGGATTTTAGGAATGAGGATTCAGATCAGACAAAGTCCTGAGTTTTCACATAAGTCATGGCCTGTTCACATACTGAGCATGAGAAAAACTTGTTAAGGCACTGGCAACCTAGGTTCAGTCATGACTGTAGTATCTTTTTAAAAACAATAAGAGTGCATACAGTTCCTTCAATGTTAAATGTTAAAGGGATTGTATTCACAAACTCACCTCTGACCCCAAGAGGGGTAGGGCAGTCCTCTGGAACAGGAGGCAAAAGACGAGTGTAGTAGCTAACATTGTAATAGGACTCCCAGGAAAGGTAGCTGTATTTGGAGTTGTAAGTTGGTGGGCTGGGTATAAAGTTGGATCTGACTGGTTAAATAAAGTAAAATAAGCGATTGTTGCAAACATTGAAAATGTCTCATTGAGGAGTTGTTTCTGAACCTGTTAAGACGAGGCGCATTAGGGTCTCCCTCATGGAAGTACTATTGACAATGTCCCAGATCCAGCTGAAGTGTGTAAGGATAAAATGCACCACTCCAGGGCTAGGCCGGAGGAACAGACGCACTCTGGTCCAAAATTCAGCTGTTGTGGGAAGTAAAAACAAAAACAATGTTTAAGTAATCTAACTGGAAACATCTCACAGTAAGAAGATGATACGCCTTCAAATGGGTCTGGCCAGTTAAAGTTCTTGGCTTCTTTGTCTCAGCTAAAAATTCCATCCATTAAAATTCAGCCATTGTCATTCACTTCTGCCAAACATGATGTAACTGCTCCACTCTAGCTACAGTTGATTAGCTGCAGTGAGTGAGAATCCTCCGAAAAGGCCGGGTGAGGTTATTCTGCTGAAGGGAAAACCAGCTGGAATGTGTTACTGATCCAGCTGGCTAAAGCAGTCTATTAAAGTCCTGTTTAATTTAAATATTTAGAAGACCTAACATTTGGAGCCAGGAGCCATGGACTGTGGAAGACTATTCTGACCTGGAAGGGGCGGTTTTACAGGAAAATACGTTTTATTTTTTCTCAGGAAATATTTGGAATGTTTCTCACTCAGACAATCAAAGAACAGAAGCCAAACTCACGAACTGTGCAGTTTTCTCCATGAAAGCCGGTGCGAACGCAGTCACATTCATACTTATCCTCAGCATACCTCACACACACACCCTGGTTCTGGCAGGGAAGATAACAGCAAGGGTTCACTGTGGAAAAAGAAAAATCACAGGCAGAACATCCAACAGGAACATTTAGACAAAAACAAAAATAAAAACCTTAAGTAAATGTTTGTTTTCTCATTCAGGTTGTTTGCATTTGCACTGGAAATGTAGAAAAAACTTACTGAAATCACTTGACAAAAGTGCAAAAAGCAAAGAGGAAAAAGTCATTTGACCTGCTGCTTATAACTATACCCTACAACAGGAGCAGGGCTGAGCAGCATGTTCCCAGACTGAGGCTCACACAGGCATGAAATCCTGCAGACCGCCTTAAACTGCCCATAATTGAACTTTTTTCTTTTAACAAAGCACATTTATGAGGTAATGTTCCGGGAAAACCTGCAGGGACACGCTGTTGCTGTTATCGGAGTCTTCAAGAATGTTTGACTTTAGTGAAGACAATAAAATATCACTTTTAACAAAAAAGTGTGATCAAAATAAACACCTCATTTACGCGTCTGTTATCACATGTTCGCGGGGTTAGTTTGACAATCAGGTAAAGAACTCACAGTCTTTGAACACAGTGGCCCATCACGTACCTGAGCCAACACTTTGTCCACATGCAGGTACCCACAACAGCGAGAAAAGGACACACACGATCCCGAAGGCAAGATCTACAACCAAAGTGACACATCAGTGACTTTACAAAGACAGTCAGTCCACACACGGACGCAGAAGTCTGTACTTACATCTCATTTCTGCAGCCGGGCTGCGCTGTTCACCGCGGTACATTGCAACAATGCCAGAGTTTGCTGTCCTATTACAATTTCAGGGGAAATGGGACAAGTGGGTGCAGATACACAGTGAATGAATGCAGTCCTGTCCTCTCCTCCCCCTGCTGGTGGATTCTCATAAACATCCTGTTGCTTGGTCAGGACTTATCTTTAACAAAACCCGGCACTTTCATTGGTCCAGGTTTTACAACACACACCACGTCTCACATAACATAATCCTGAAATTATAGACAAGCCCATGTCCCTTTGTAAAGTCAAGAATTACCCATCAAGGGTGGGTGAGAATTGGCAGGTTTGAATAGTTCAAGTTCAACCATGTCTTATGCACCCCAGCAGCAGGATGTAGGGATGCAAGCCTACACAAGGCATGGTACTGACAAAGAGCTAAACACAAGTCACCTCATACCTGCAGGAAATTATGGCAACAGGAACATTGAAATGACCACCCAAGCAGTACAATTTACCAAGAATCTCATTTTACCTCGAGAAGTCTAAACTCAATGAGAAACAAAAAGGCAATTTCCAATGGCCACCTTTCACATAGTTTTCCCTGTAGCAAATGGTCTATGAAATCTCTGAATTACGCACCTGGACAGTGCACTGTAGCTCAATGTTACCACAGTAGGATTTTTACTAGTACTGTAGATCAAATTTGGGTTCTTTTGGTCTTGTCTGACTGCCAGTTTACATCTACCCAACACCCACAAGCAACATCGCAAATTGGCCATTTAAAATTCAAGTATTGCCATGACTCTTCCATTTTGTGCAAGTACATTTCACAAGTGAACCACTTACCTGCCAACAGCAGAGCGTGGTATGTAGAAGTCCAATGAGACTGCTTGTAATGGTTATTACAAAAACAGGGGAGCAGTAGAGAGCAAAACCTTTAAGCCAAATATTTATCAGGCTGTCTAAACAAAACATAAATTTGGTAATAAACATGTCATACCATGAACAGTTTAGAAAACATGAACACTCAAGTCAGGTATCATTTATGACCAGTCTTTATTTAAACAAAATTTAAGATGAACTGGAGGCAGCCACAGCAGCACGTCTGGGTTTAGGAGTGGTGCCTTCTCTGAATCCATTCCTGCAAACAAAAAGCTTTTGGTTATGATTTAAAGCAAACAGACTTCCTCCATTTAACTTTTAGAGATCAAATTTTTTTTAACCTCTGTCAACACTAGAAACGCACAAAAAGGAAACTTACAATTGGGCCTGTGCATCAAAGACATGTCATAAGTGCATTTACAAGTCTCTCCACTTGATATACAGATTTCACATCCAACATGTTTTGTTTTTTTTTTACTGTCCAAAAGGTTGACAGTCTTAACTGCTGTCGCCCCCCTACTCTTGTGCAAACATACAGGAAGGAATGTTACCAGCTGTAACAGGTCTTGTCTCAGATAAAAGGTTGAATCACAATTAAGTCATAAGTTCAGACATTTGTGTATTTAAATCATCATTGACAAGACTGGCCAGTGCATTGTACTACCTATATAGTGGCATTGCATTAGTAGTGAAAGCCAAGACAAATTGTGTGAACTCATCCAGCTTTTTCAGATTCAAAATACCTATTTTGATCATCTAGATTTTACCACAGATTACAGAAGTACAAACCCTGGAATAGTTAAGCTATGCAAACAAGTTGAGGTAGAGAAAGAGTGAAGGAACAACAATTTGTAAGATGACCAGGCTTAATCTTTTTCAGAATCTTTACTTGTGCCCAACCTTAAATGATCTACATAACAGCCTTTGGCCAATCAGACAAGAATCCTGCTGCAAGGCAAACACGAGTGACTCCACTGCAGGACCATGCCCCGAACAAGTAACCACCTCAACTTTTTTTAGGGGAACCTTTGAGCATGGCTTCATTCAAAAAATGCAGGGTTGATAAATAGTATGTAGTACATCTTGTCCAGAATGGACAGTGTTAGCCTACAGTACAAATGCTACAAATCCAATTAAACCTGAAGTCTAACCAAAACAAAACTGGTTAATATCAGGTGCTGGCCTCAATTTCCATGGTCACTGAGCGAGAGCCATAGGGCCTCATAAATGAGACTAGAAAATATAAGCAACACTATATCCCTATTTTAAGGTAGGCTCAAATGGCAAGTAAGTTTTCAGTGATAACAATTACTTGAAAAAATGTATTTACCACAAAATATCATGTGAAAATTCGAATAACTCAAGTAAGCACTGAAATGCATAGCAAGTTTAACAGCCCATTGAAACATGGCAAAAGAAAGTTTAAATCCGTCAACTGGACAAATTGTAAGAGTGAAAACGTTTTGCTGCTCATCCAAACTTGCTTCTTCAGTTTTGGTCAGATTGCTGGTGGCAACTGAAGGGAGGGGCGAACATGATGGATATAAGGCAATGGCCACCAGCAATCTGACTAGAACTGAAGAAGCGGCATCGATGAGCAGCAAAACATCATCACTCTTGCAAGGACTTGTCCAGTTCAGATTTAAACTTCATCTTTTGCCACAGATCCGACCTGGACGACTGAGGGATTACACAGACAGTCCATTGAAACCACAATAGTTGCACTCGGTCTTAAGATTTTAAAAAAAAAAATGTGTAGTCTGTTAATTACTGAAACCATTGTGGTACCTTTGAGTATAGTTTCCTCCATTACAGCATTTTAAAATTGTATGCATACTTAACACATAACAGTATTTAAGCTGTACAGAAGCAAAGATTTTACACGTAGGTTATACCTGAATCTCCGGTAGACAACCTTCATGTGTCTCAGACGGCCAGTGCCAGTGGTGTTCCTCCTCTTAGCCTTGGCACTCCAGTTATCTGCCCCAGAAAAACAAAGCATGCTTTCAGAACACATGGAGATCTTGCGCATATACAGTCAGGCCAATTCTGTTCACTTACATTTTCTCTTGCGCTTCTCAGGATAGCCACACTTGCCGCATGAAGACTTCTGCAGGTGGTAGGCTTTGGCCCCGCACCGACGGCACAAAGTGTGCGTCTTGTTTCGGCGCTTTCCAAAAGATGATGTTCCCTTAGTCTATGGGGGGAAAAAATCATGTCAGGGCAACATTTAACATACAACAGAGAATACAGCGACTTAATCTGTTATAGGTCTTGTCTCAGCGAAAACGCGGAATCAGAATAAAGTCATAAGTTCAGACATTTTATATTAAAATCATCGACAAGACCTGATTGGTACAAACTGGACGCCACTACAAGACCGGCTATGCTAACAGCTAACATCCAACAGCTAGCCATTCATGGATTACCAGGACTAAAATAAAATCTGCTTTAAAGTTAATTCAATTGCATGCTACAAGTATGTTAACGTGACATCTTGCTTTACAATCTCCACATTCAGTTTAGAGAATCATGGTTCACGGAAGTCTACATCATGACAGCAACACAGGCTAACTGTGTGAAACCCTCAAGTATGAACAAAAATGATACATTTTCAGAAAAATATATTAATCAATGGATGGGAACAAATTGCCGCATCACATTATGAAGCACGTTATGTGAGGGGAAGACTGGATTAGGCTGATGTTATAAGATTTTGGCAGATCATTCAACAAACATACCATCTCGTCCGGTGGCTAGGGGGAAAGAGACCGGAAGTCAGCTTGTGTCACATGAAAAAACATCCGTGTGTGCAACAGTGAAAAGTGACCCCCGTCCTAAGCCTTAAGCATATTTAAGAATAACTTAGACCTACTATTAAAATAGTGATAGGATAAACTTCACTGTGTCCTTGTGAGAATTACCAAAGTATAATAATAAATAGATTGGATTATTGTCTCACATATTTAATCAAAGAAAAATAATATTATTGATTATAAAATATATTTCCAATTCCATTAAAAATATGTATATGTTAAAGAGATGTCTAGTTTTTTGTCTATAAACCTATTGCTCCAATAAAAAAAAAAAAAATAAAATAGTCGCGCTCTACGCGCGCGCGTGGCCTCTTCAAAACACACTGAGCGCCTGTATTTGTGGCATTTGAGCATTTAGCATCAGCACAGCGTATTGCTGCTGCAGTAATGTATCATTTGAAGAACCTCAGGTTTAGAAAGATTTGTATTTTGAAATGTATTTTTATTTTTGAAATCCTGTGCCGTGGCCAGACTGTGCAGATGGTGAATATAAACCTATCCAGGTATTTTCATTGAAGTGACGACACAGGCACAGTTAAGTTTGATCTTTCTCATTGACAAACACAGTGAGTGCCGCGCACTCAGAGTGTGTTTTGTGACGCGCGGCTGTGATTAGGAGAGGTTATGAACATAAACACTGAAGCGTAAGCTTTACAAGCATGTTAGCTCAACATTTAAGTTGCCAAATTATTGTTTGATGTTTATAACTGCTGTTTGCCATCTTGCTTTCGCCCGACTTTGCGCTCTCTCTTGTCCAATCATCTTGTAGTGTGGATAACCACACCTGGTGCCGTGCCATACCGGCCCCAGACCCCGCTGGGACCTGGTACCCTCCAGGGTCCGTCTCGGACCCCTCATACGGGCCAGTGGAGATATTTGCGGCCCGATCCGCTCTAAAGCGAACCAGTGTAAACGAGGCTATGGTCCCAAGTTACCCAGATTCCAACAGACTGTATGACTTCAACCAAAAGATCGCTGAGCAGAGACAAATCATCCAAACGTCCTGCAACTGAGTGAATCATTCCAAACATTACAAAAAGCAATGAAAAATATAATTTAAAAACAAGACACGCGTTTGAGGGCCCTTCACAAACATCTTTTTTCTTCAATGGGCCTCATGCGCATAAGGGAAAAGGTCTAATAGGCTGGAGAGCCAATGCGTTTATGAAGGGTGGTAAGTTCAGTTTGATATAAACCCTCTGTTTCATTTCGGACACCCTGACCTTGTATTTGGCTGAGTAAGGAGCATCTGTGGTGCACAGCGCGCCCCTGGCGCCAGACTGGGAAAAGACGCGTCCTCCGCCTCTCTGTGATACAGGCGCAGATTTCAGATGATGACCATGATCCGTGTTTCTGTGCTCGGGCGAACCTGTGAACCAACACTATTCTATTTTTAAGATACACTGTTTCGTCGGATTCTTCGTTTATTGTTGATGTGCAAAGCTGGGCGCGTCTAGTGCGCGTCTTTTTTTGGATTTTTGAAATCATTCGCTCGAGTCGCGTGGATGCCATTGTTTTTGTTGAAGCCCACTCGTTTTTAGGGTTTATTCTGGCCACAAAGATGCCGTGGTCAAAGGACAGTGAACGCTTGTAGAAGAACAATGCCGTGTCAAGTGGTTAGAGAAAACTTGCGCCTCTGGTCCTGAATGCAGCGGAGAGACACCTCGGAGGGTGTCATCGACAGCCGTGGATGCTGCGCCGCAGAATGGGATACGCCGACCCATCGTCGGGTAAAGACATACTCGGCAATAGGTCTCTTTGTTTTATATTTATTTGCGCATTTGGGCTCGTCACACTGTTGCAGCAGATACTTTATGGAAAAAACTACATTAAAAGGTAAGTGTGGAATCTTCTTCTCTAGTTTTGACGGAGTCAGAGTGTAGGCCAAATGGTAACGTTTTAAACCTACTAAGCACCAACACAAATCTCTAAGCAGTGATTCATGTGGTCTAAACAGGAGCAAACTGGCACCAGAGTATGGCGAACATAGGCTAAGCTTCGGTGGCTGAAAAAAAAACGGCAATAACCATCCATTTTTCCAGTAACATAGAAACCGTTTTCATTGGATTTATTTTCTGATATTTTTATAAAGATGAAGCATCACATTCACACCATACACAGTGCATCTGCTGTGTATGGTTATTATTTCTCTTTGTTTCCCCAATGATCTTTATTTGATTTTATGTTTCAGCTTTCTCGACTGGTCCTAGCCTACATCTTACAAGGCATCCAATCACCACAAACAGGCAAAATCTAGCTCATCATGTGTCAGATGATGTGTATTTCTTCACCAACTTCAAACGATTCATTTTTAACCAGGCAACACTCAAGACAAGGCAGAGCCATATTTTATAACACACCCAGCCTGAGAAATACTCAAGCTCAAGTAGTACTGTACAAATGGCTGATATATTAGGCTACTTTTATTTGCAGACCCCTCCCTTTACACTTGGAGACAAATTTCAGTGTGAGACGAGCAGATGTTGAGAAGCTGGACTTATTTGTTTTTTTTGTTTTTTTTTAATGAACAACAAACCAGTGACTTGTGAAGGATGTTTCCCCACAACCAGATTATTTACACACAGCACATATATGGTTCCTTGACATACATGTGCTGCAATGTTGAATTCCTCATAACCCCCTCACCTTTGACATTTCGCCGGGGTGAATATTGACAAAACATTCATGGAATCCAGAGAGGAGATGCATGAATTCAGACACCTCCACTAGCGCTTCTCCTCCAAGCGCTCATCCTAGGACCAAAAGGCGAACAAGCCATACGAGACAGATCAGCAGTTCTATGGCAGCCATTTTGCTACAGTCTGTGGGCACACACAGCCCAACTGAGAGAAAAAAGATGATGGGAGTGAGATACTCTCCACTAGTGTGTATGAATATGCTGCTATGTGATACTGAATTCAGCCATGCAATACAAATGCGCTGTGAACTACTGTACTGTGCTGCATTATATAAATATTTCATGTAATTTCAATAAACCGTATAAGCCTGCAGTTTCTTACACAATGTTTTCCAAATGGAAAAATGTGGAACTACCTGAGTGAGTGACCCACTTTGGCAGAGAAACACCTTTTACTGTAATAAGTGCCTCCCAAGTTATCTAATGAGTTCCACCCTGTGCTGAGCTGATGCTGATTTAGATTCACATTCACAGAATCATTTTATGCCTAAGAGTTCCCAGTTTTGCGCCTGTCCATCTTTAATCCTGGTTGGGTCCTGATCTAGTCCATGTTTAATCCAGGTTTAGTGCCAGTTTTGATATGGTGTGTGTACAAGTGTGAATCCAGCCAAACAAATAAATAATAACCACGATTTGAATTATTCCTCTATTCAAACTGAAAAAAAAACCTATTACCTGTTGTAGCAAAACTCAATGTTAAAAAACATTAAATTTGTTCAAAAAATAATTAAACTTATTTCCCTCTCTACCCCCAATAAAGACGTTGACAGTAAAATTCCATCTTCGATGCACAGAGATTTTCCATTTACTTTAAAACAATGAATGTATTAGGCTCTAAACCCTGATATAGTCCCTCTAAATGGGCATCTAATCAACTCCAGTACATTCATTACATTGAAATCTCATTGACGTTTAACACTCCCCCGCCAATATAACAGAGTGTAGGCCAAAATATATCTGGATCTCACTTGGGATGGTGGCACTAATCCAGTCTAGCGTAAACCATAATAATGAACAGATACTACTGCACCAATTGAACCATAGCAACAAACTGATAATTTATTTAGACAATATTTCTTGTTTTATGTGAGTGTTTCTTGAGCCAAAATGCCGGTCCCCTGGATGTATAAAGCATGCATGTGTGAGTGAGCTGCTGTTTGACAAATGCACACAAAGAACAATAAATCCCAAATAAACTGACTGATTTTCTTACTAGTGCGCAACAGTTTAGCCGACTCAAAGGGGACGAGGCAGGAAATTGGACGGGTCCAGTTAATTTCTCGGACGATGGATCTCTGAAGCCGGCCAGAAATGGAAGGAAAAGGTATCTTTCCAGTGTGATTGACTGCACAACACCTCTGAGAAAAGGGAGATTAAGAGTTAGTGACAAAACTTTCCAGTCCTGCATGTTGTGTGTGGACCGGGCAACTGGTAATGGCTTTTGAAATGATATAAAGAAGCACTTAGAATTTTTCACTATTGTTTCTTTTTTAGGTTAACATGAGTGGTGCTTGTCACAGGACTCCATCACAATAACTTTAACTCTAATATTACCTGTCTGCATGTTGACAGATGTTTCCGTCAGAATTTTCAGCCAGATTCTCAGATCTCCGTAATAGTCACACCCTGCCTAGCTGATATTAAGAAGAAAAAAAAACGCTCTTCCAGGTAGGCCTCCCTGAAGGCATTTTTTTTAGTACTTTCACAAAAAACGAGAATGCCTCTTTCTTTTTCATTAGTCTGAAAGGTATAAACTCTCATATTTTTTCAGTGGTGGTTGTACTTCAGATTTGCTCTTGCATGTTGTCTGATCCCGTCCACCTTGACCTCAGATACCCTAAATCCCATTTCCTCTTTCAGAAGCTGCTTTTGTACTGGCTTCTCCCCTGTGTCCCATCCAGCACCATCTCCAAATGCCTTGTCGTTCTCAGCCTGTGTTCCATATGTTCCGCACAGCCTGTGTGTATGTCATGTACATAGTGTGGACACGTCTCTCTGCTTATCCCTACCTACCCTTCTCACATCTGCATTGTCTCTCTCTGCAACCCGGAAAGAGTTTCGATTCACAGCAGTTTTCAAACTGAGAAGACAGGGTTGCCCCAACAAATCACCGAATGCTGTCAACACTGAGCATGTCAACACTTGTATGGTAAAAAAGCAGGCTCCTTAGCAGTCCTTTTAAGCGGCATTGTACGTTAAACATAAGAATTCACAAAGATGAAGATATTTCAGCAAGCAATCCTGACTTGACTGACTTTCTAAAGCAAGTACTTGCAGAGGTTGAATCCTTTTTGCTAAACAAACACGTCCAAGACAGATGATCCTCATCAGAAATACACTGCATCATCAGGTGGATGTAGACAACCAGTTTCATCATTTGTACAGCTTCATCCCAGCATCTTGTTCCTTTTATGCATCCTTACATTGTACTTGCTTGTTGTGTTTTTATCATTATTATTTTATTTAATGTTATGGGACTTTACAGCCACAAGTACCATGTTATTTACTCTTTTGTCATTGCACTTCTTCATGTTACTTCCACAAAATACTGCAAACCTGTATCATTCATTTCAAATTAGCAGTCAGTTCCTAATAGGAGTGTTTATATTTCACTTGACTCCATGGGGCAATTAGACTAATTCAATACGTTAAGTTAATAACTAATCAATTGTTTTATATAAACATTACGATATTACTCAGTATTTGACACATGGACTGTAAATCTCTGAACTCTAAAAGTAAATGTTTTTTCCTCCAAAGAAGTCTGATTGAAATGTAAATGTCTCATTTTCAGATATGATCAACACAAATGCAAAAAATAGAAGATTTCTGAATAGGCAAAGAGAATGCACCAATAATAAATAATGTCTAACAGCCATTTCCACTAAACACCACAGAGCCCCACTCAAGATGTCACAGTTTTGTGCTGTGCAAACAGAAATAGACACTTGAAGATGTCAAATTTGAAAATGAATCAAAAAGTATGCTGATTTAAGCACATATATACTGGTCTTTATACGAAAATGTACCAGAACACCACATTACAAACACTCACTTCTATCATGTGCCATTCCACAGACGGCAAGCGTGATATAAGTATTTCATGAAGTCAAACCACAAGCATTTAAAGTGCTTTCTAATGTTGTCCTTTAATGTGCCTTTCAATGTTCTCAATGCAGTCAACAAATGCTTTTACTAATGCTGTTCTGGACTATCCCTATCCACACAATGATTGTATGTATCTCACCAGGTATCTGGAGAATTATGAAGGCTCCTTCGAATACAACTCCACTGCATGCAGGGAGCTTAGACAAGAGATTATGGATGTCAAAGTCCTGACAATGTGAGTCTTTGTTATACACAAAGGATTCAGAAGAAGATTGGGGGAAGATAGGGGTTTGTTTAACTATATTACAACAATATTAGAATATGTAATTCAGGGGTGGGCAATATGCCAAATCATTTATGTCCAGATTTTCTTGGATCTTTAGGTTTCATCATGATTCATGTACCATTTGTATTTTTATATTATATTTAAGAGGCAAATAAAACCTTCTTCAGAAACGTCACTGTAATTGTTAAATCCACCTGTCACTCACAGAGGCTGAGGCCGACCAACAGATGACGTGGGTGTGGAAAAGTGTGAGCATAGAGCTGCATACAACTGAAAATTATGAACTCACAATATGACCATTTCACCAAAATATCATCACAGGGATCAGATCATGATTAGATTTGTATCGCTATATCGTCCACCTTCAACTTGACACAATCTCCTCTCCCTTGGTTCTGGGACCACCGCCGGCTTGTAAGCTCTCTAAATTTTAAGATCATGTACGTTTTGAGTCAGAGGCACATGAGGCACATTATGACTTGTTGTAGATTACTAATGGTCAGCAGTTCTGAACACACTGACTGAAAATGCGCAGTAATATGAACAATGTTCAGTGACCTTTAGGATGTCTCTGTCAGTCTTGGCACTTGATGAACCGTTGTGAAATGGGAGAAAACAGCATTATGCCAGCAGTCATGAAGCCGTGAGGCTTTCCTTTCCACTCATTCTAACGTCATTTCAAGGACATCTATTTACAGACATGCTGATTAAAGTCACAGCCACTTTCAGGCTCTTGTGATGTACAAGTGGTGGAAGTAGAAAATACTTACAAGGACAGGACCATTTAGTTTGACATCTTAGGGACAACACTTACACAGCCAGACTATTTCAGTGGGAAAGCTGAGTGCAGACGGGCACGATGCTACAGGGGACCACAGGGCCAGCCCAAACTTTGAAGTTTTAAAGTGGTATTATGTAACTTTTCTGAGGGAGGGACCAGTTGTCAAGGAGAAGTTATTACTTTGCTCAGAATTTTCCATAGTATTGCATTTAGCTTATCCTTCTCTATGGAGACAAAGAGGTGATGCTACCAGACCAAGTTACAGGTCAGATCTGTGGAGAGGTGAGACTGTTAATGATAAGAACTTTTAAGGGCATACTGTGGAACATCACAGTTGAAGAAATAACAATAACAACATGGAAACACACAGTGGCAGACTCCTCACAAGAAAAGTTACACGGTGCACCTTTAAGCAGAAGTGGGCTTGAAAAAGAAATACATTAAAGATTCAGAGGAACCTGCTCGCACCAGTTTGTGTTTTGTTAGTTGCTTTTTTGTTTTTTTCTTTTTACTTTTTTCATATTATTGCTTGGTGTGTTTATGTGTTATGAATAAAATAAAATTGCACTTGTGGCTGCCCCAAGTCACCTGTTAAACACGCCTCTGCTAACCAATAGTATTGTACAAGTGACTTTGTCTTTTGCCAGGGTGAAAACCTCTGAGCTGTTTGAGAGGTGGCGAAACCTTCAAGTGTGTCGATGGGACCAGAACAAGGAGGAGGCCAGCAGCTTCAAGTAAGACATCACAACAGCAATAAATATTAACATTGAACTATGGTTACAATATATACTCATCTCCTCTCTGGAAGGATGTCCTTGTCACGCTGCTGCAATGCTCCTGCTTTTCTGTTCACCACAAAGAGAAACACTCCAGCAGGGACCAAACTGAGGTACGAGGTGGACACCAGTGGAATCCTGCCCATTACCACTGAAATCTTCAAGATGTTTCCAGATGTGAGTTCTAGTAAAAAGAAGATACCAGTTTAAAAAAAAAAAAAAAAAAAAACTTTTTGGCTTTTATGTTTCAGGACATGCCTTATTCCAAATCACAATATAAGAAATGTGCTGTCATAGGAAATGGTGGCATTATTAAGAACAGCAAATGCGGGAAAGAAATTGACTCTGCCGATTTTGTCTTTAGGTAGGGTAAAACATTCTGACATTTTATATTTTATGTTACTATTGCTGTACATAATAACGTCAATGTTGCATGATTGGTGGTTATTTGTAGATGTAATATTCCACCCATTAATGACAAGTACGCAGCTGATGTGGGAACTAAAACAGACCTGGTCACCATAAATCCAAGCATTATCACAGAAAGGTACTGTAAACATGACTCATCTACTTGCCATTCCACCTCTATGTTCTTGTCTAAAAGCTGTTTTGTTTACAGGTTTCAAAAGCTGGAGAAATGGCGTCGACCATTTTACCAAGTTCTTCAAAACTACGAGAACGCCTCCGTCGTCCTCCCGGCATTCTACAACACCCGCAACACTGATGTATCTTTCCGAGTTAAGTACATGCTAGATGACTTCGATTCTCAGAGAGGTGTGTTTTTCTTCCACCCACAGTACCTGCTCAATGTGCAGCGCTTTTGGGCTGTGCAGGGGGTCAGAGCCAAAAGGCTGAGTAGTGGTCTGATGCTGGTCACAGCAGCCTTGGAGATGTGTGAAGAGGTGCATCTCTATGGTTTCTGGGCATTTCCAATGAATCCTTCTGGCATCTTTATCACACACCATTACTATGACAATGTCAAGCCGCGGCCGGGCTTCCATGCAATGCCTCATGAGATTTTCAATTTTATCCACATGCATACACGTGGGATTATCAACCTACACACTGGGGCCTGCATGTGAGTCCATGTATTACTGATTTGACACTGTTTGTCCCTATTTTGATCACTTTAAGAAAAACAATTGCTCATGGTAACTTGCTTGCTTATTCCACCTTTTTGTATATCATACTGATTTAGTAAGCTTCTGGATCATATGAGGCTTACCTCTAGTGGAAGAAGTGTTCTCATAGTGATGTTGTTTCTGTGATACATGTTTTATTGTGGCTCTGCTCTACAGATTGTTTTACACTATGGTGCACAGAAAATTACACTGATTTGGGGCCATAGTGGGTGTCCTCTATTGCCTGGGATCCAGAACAGACATTTCTTCAATATACAAAATTCAAAATACAAAAATGTGAGTCTAGTCACCGGAGAGTCTCCCTGTTTTCAATTGGGCGTGATTGACAGGTGGCTTAGCCAATCAGGGACATGCGTAGTCCGTCTGTACTGGAAATAAAAAGGAAAAAATATGTATATCACAGGGGGCTGAAAAACATCACGGATTTCTGCAGAAGTGAAGAACTAAACTCTGTTAATCTGACGTGAGATAAATTTGATTTTATTTGTAAATCATAGGTGACCAATGAGCTCCTTCGTTTCACATGTGTCACCGAAAAAAAAAAAAAACCCAAATCTGATTGGACGATCACGTTGGAGCAGGCACGTTGGAGCAGGCAGAGGAGGACTGCTATCAACCTGATAAAACAGACAGAGATTTCATTCTGGATTTGCCAGGCAGGGTCCTCTACCCACTCATCCCATTCATTTCTTTCTGTCTGTGGCAGCTTTAAATGTTGTGACAAACTGGAGTCATAAAAAGCTAAAAAGAAATTAGAATAGACATGGTATACTTTTTAATGTAAAATAATAACAGTATTTTTAAAACTTGCCTATTTTCAAAGGCAAATTTTGTTTGAATGTTTTTCTGGTGTTTTGAGTGAAGAATTGGAAACATCCATGTTGTAATTTGAACCTGGCTCGTTGTTTCCAGTGGCACAAATTTGATAAAACTATTCCTGTTATTTACAGTATGTTTAAAAAGCAACATAGCACTGTTGAGCGACCCAGCCTCTATCTGTCTTAAGCCATACTGCCTTATAAACTGTAATAGCAGTCCACAAAAATAAGATGCAATTCACCCATGTATACTGCTTATATAATTGACAAATGAAAATGATTTGGCCCAGTCTAAAGGAACATTATGGGTAGTTTTCTGACAACTTCCTTCACATGTGATGCTCTGCATGATGTTGCTCAGTACTTAGCATTGTGCCTGCCCGCTTTAGTACCCATTACACTATGTTTACATTTGACAAGCCTTTAGCTAACGTTGATTTGTATTGACAGAGTATGATGGATAATTTTGTTAATGAAAGATGAAAATGTAATGATATGTTTAAAAACCTTGTTGATATGAGAATGAAAATGAGTGCTTTTCCCAGATCTTTTGCTATTGCTTTGTTCCTCATGACGGCAAGTCTGATTTTGCACTGTAAAAAAGCATTGCACTTGAGCCCTGATGTTCTGAAAATAATTTTATTTTGCTAATTATTTTATGTAAGCTTTCTTGATTTTCTTTGCTTTAATTTATGAATGATATTTCTAAATATTATTTGATATTACTTTTTTACTGACAGTATGTATATCTGAGATCCGCTGTCACTTATCTGCTGAAGCATCTGAAAAAAAAAAAAGAAAACAGGTTTGTGTAAGTTACATAATGGATCAAGTGTTTTTAAACTCTCAACTTTCTTTATGTTTGTAAATAAAATTCTTAGGGTATATTCACACAGATCTGTCCTGTAGTGTTTGTTGAAAATGGGTATGGGGGTAGTAGAGTGATTTATACAAACTTTCACCTCTGATTATGATATACTTTAGCACAGAGACTTAAATGTATGCAAATATCATGTAATGTTGTTTTGTTATTACTGACATGGAATAACTCAGGTCAGACACAGCCATCTGCAGGTACCTTGACATTGAAATACAGATATGCCCGCACTCTGGGCTGCCTTCTGATTCCGTTGAGGTCTTGTAATAAGGCTAATGGCATTATTGGGTCCAGAGCCAAGTCTCTCTGTGTCAGCGGGAGATGTGCTCTACAGAAAGAGTGTACAGATCACGAAACAAACACAAAACAAGCATCATTGCAAAAAAGGTTCGAGAAACACTTGTCTTTGTGGCTACATTTTGCTATTAAACTATACTGTAGTTATGTAATAATTAGGAAGAATATGCATGAGGACTTTTATATAGTTCTGAGAAAGAGTAATCGCAATTAGAGTAAAAATGAGGACGCAAATTATAAATAGTTGCTTATTTCTTGAAACTCAGAAGGGTCTGTTTTATAAGTCTTCTAAAATCTGCAGTATGTGATTTTAAATATTAAAAATACTTTGACCTGGATTACTGAGCACCTGCACAGGCTCATTTTAGGTAAGAGAATTGCTTAAAGCCAAATAGCGCTTAATTAGGATCATGACACAGTTAATTTGCAGTTGTCAGAAAATGTTGGCGCTCGTGTTTCGGTCAGTCTGGGTGTGTGTCTAGGTAAAAGCGAGACACCCCCTGCAGTAAAGCGATCCTAACACTATGAATAATGGAGCGGACTGTGGCAGCGTGGATAAGTTCTCTAACCAAGGCTCCTTTTTCACAGGGCTTTCTCCCCACAGTCACGTGACCACCGAGGTGACAGTAATTTTTCATGAGTTCTGTCTATTAGTTGCATGTCCAAACTGTCTGGATGGTAGAGGTTCAACGCTGCATAGGTCATAGGTATGCTCAGCTGTCTGGATCTAGAGCTTACTCCAAGCTCCTCTGACATCCATGGCCTAGGAGCATCTCAGTCTCCAAAGGTCAAATGAATTGTCTTACCACATTAGAAACACAAGGCCATAATTACGAAACTAAAGACCAGGGAAGTGGATAAATAAAAGATGCCGTCGAAAGAGAAAAAATCCACAGCTTCAGGAGAAACCGAAGAGCTTGATGACGATGTGAAGGAGACAGTGCCAAAGCGACACGGGGAGGACGCCACCAAGAGAGACCGGACTCACAAGAAACACAAGACTCCTGAGCCAACCGAAAATCAGGAGGCTGCAGTCAAAGACAAGAAGAAAGACAGGGAAAAAAGCAAGAAAAAGAAGACAAAAAACACAGAGGATGATGGTGGTGCAGTGATTGAAAATGGGGATGAAGAACAAAACAATAATGTTCCAAAACCTTCTTCCAAAAAGGCCAAATCTGAGAGCCATAAAAGTGAAGTGAGAGACGAAGCCAAGGAGGAAACAAAGAAGAAAAAGAAATCATCCTCCGAGGAGCTAGACAGAGCAGAGGAGATGGGCTCAAAGAACAAGAAGTCTAAAGATGGAAAGAAGAAGAAAAAGTCCCACAACGAAGATGATGAGGAGCCACTGATCGAGGAACAAGAGGAAGATGAGAACAACAAAAAGAAAAAGAAGAAAAAGGCCAAAAAGGGCTCTGCGGACAGTGACGATGACAAGAAGAAAAAGGGAAAGAAATCTAAAAGCAAACAGGTGGACTATGCAGCAATCTATCAGAAAGAACTGCTGGACTACCACACTGACTCTTCAGACGGCTACGAAGATGAATACTACAAGAAAAAAGGTGTGTTTACTCTCACAGTTACATCTGGCACATGCACAAGATGCCCTGTACAAAACAGATACAATATGTTTTTTTACTGAAAGTCATGAGAAATACTGTGTAGTCTCAGTATAATGCAGGCCTTCAGTGTGTCTGAGGGGCACCCGGGATATCCTGTGTTATTGTTCGTTGGTTGAAAGCATAGCAATGTTCCACGTGAATGAGGCCAAACAGAGGACCTGGAGCAGACAGGTGCTGGGTGCTGTCCGAGTGCGCAAGGCACAGGGCTTTCAGCCAGGCCAGCCCGGCTGGATCAAAAGAATCACAGCCTATAATTTAATCACAGTGAAATATAACTGAGGGAAGGGGAAAATAGCTGTTCATAAACATGTGTGTATCAGTATTATTGAAAACATGTCAAATAATGCCATATAGTATTAGCTGCTTTTAATACCCAGATTCTACCTCAATACTAAAACTCAAAACTAGATACTAATTTAAACAAGTACTGAAAAAATCACATTAATAGCGCAAAGAAAAGTGTTTAAAAGTGTTGTAATATTATTGTGGTTAAATGTATCAAGTATCGAGCCTTTTCCCTTGTATCAAAAATAAAAACATTAGCTGCTTGTGCTTTACTACAGCTGCACTTCTCCTTGCTAATCTGAATTCATTACATGCTTGTATCTTATTTTCTATATAGATCTCTCCTACACTAGATCTTTAGGTCTTTATTGCATTGACTTTGCGCAAATTGCTCATTATCAGGAGTACTGCTTTCTCACTGTCAAGGACTGCTCTATTAGTCTTACACAAAAACACTTCATGTCCTGTATTTTCAGTTTATGAAGTGGTCACTGTCACGGGGGATGTAAAAGGAGCTGGAACTGATGCAAATGTGTTTGTTACTCTGTTTGGAGAGTTTGGGGTCACGCCTAAAGTTCATCTGGCCAGCAAGTAAGTGTTAATCATGTTCAATTTTTAAGGTTTATGTTATTGACACATACAGCTGGTTTTTATATGACCATTTCATGTTTTATGTTGATTTATGTTATCTGAAACAATGTATTTAAACATCATTCATTCTTATGTGAACTAACAGATAACCCCCTCTGTTTCATTTTGTCCTTCCCATTACAGCACAGAAAAGAGGTATAGTTTTTGAGAGCACCACTGTTTTGAATTGTGCTACCGTTCTGTATGAGCCAGATCCTTTCCAGTGAATACGTGTGTGTATAGGAGAATGCTACAACATACATATCCTATACAAATGTGTTCTGTAATTATCCTCATACAGAAAAAGTGGTGAGCAGAGGATATCTGGAGTAAGGAGAAACTATGTGACATGGCAGATCTTCTTTTAATTTATGGAACAAATGAAAGAAGACCACGATGTCATTTCTGAGGCTGATCAAATGTCTCTCAGGGGATCTTCTCAGCAGCAGGCTCCCTTTATCTCAGCACTCGTTGATTGACAGATAAGGTTACCTGTAGTGTATAGGATCCAGCTTATTGTAATCCACAGTGTTACCAAAACCGACCAAACTTGAGGCTACCATATCAATTGAGTTTCATCCCTGTGGCCACTACAGTGTTGTTGTCATGATAGTACTTATAAAAAATAGGATAGGCTATAGTTTCTGGCCAATAAAGAGTTTTGCCTTACTCAGATATGCATCACTCAAGCCTGTATTGTGTAAAGACTAATAAAAAATTTACAACATGATACAGGTACCATAACATATTTGCCCCGACAATCTGTATCGAGGCAGATAAGACGTGCAAGTCTTTGGACATTCACTGCAAACATCCAGCACTTTGCATGAATTCCAAAGTTTGTATTTGTAAGAAATGCACTGACATCTTCACTCACTATTCAAATGTCTGTTTTACTCTGAGTAGTAAAGCCTCTGCACAAAATGCTTTAGTTCATCATCCCACTGCCACTGCACTTGTTTTCAACTGTTATTATTTCCCAATATGCAGAAGTCGTACGGCATTTGAGAAGAATAAGACAGATGTTTTCCGCATCAAGACTCACAATGTTGGCCCCATAATAAAGCTGAGGTACATAAACACAACATGAAATTCAATACTAGCCCACTGTTTATGGATTATATATCAACATCAGTGTAGATATCAGATTGGACCTGTGTGCAGTGGTGGAAAGGTAACGAAGTACAAGTAGTGAAGTACTTAAGTCGATTTTTTAGGTATCTGTTCTTTACTTAAGTACATTTTACAGTGGATACTTTTTTCTTTTACTTCACTACATCTGAGAGCAGATATCTGTACTTTCTACTCCACTACATTTTTTAACTGGACTGAAAAGTAAAAAGTACTTTTCATGTGCTTTTTTTTTTTTTACCATCTTTGTGGTAACATCCTGACTAAATAAAAATAAATACACAAAATTCCTAAGAAAAATCAAGTTGTTGACCAAAATATGTGTCTTTTTTTAATAAATATCTCTACATTTCTCACTTTTACATTTTACTCTTAAGGTACATTTTTCCAAAGGGTAGATTTTTCATATGATACTTTTATTTGAGTAGCTTTTTACCTCTGTTTCTGTATTTTTACTTAAGTAACAAAACTGAGTGCTTAATCCAGCACTGCCTGTGTGCCATTAAGTCAGAAAAAACTGCAGTAATAGTAGTCCTGTTTTTGTTTGGCTCACCCAGGCCTGAGTGAGATGCTGATGTACAGGCCATTAGCTGAGAGATGTATTTGACTAATGCGATGCCTCCACAGGATCGAGCATGATAACACAGGAATGAACGCCAGCTGGTTCTTGGACAGAGTGGTGGTCACTGACATGAATCGGCCCCATCTACGGTTTTACTTCGCCTGCAACAACTGGCTGAGTTTGGAAGAAGGAGACAACCTTTATGTGAGGGACCTTCTGGGCAGCCTGAACCCCATCGACGTCCCAAAACGTAGGTCACTGTTTGCAGTAATAAACAAATCATTGCAATCATGAATATACATGACACATACAAGACACAGAATATTCGTTTGAGTGGCTCACGTTGGCCAATGTGTCATGTTTCCAGTCCATGCCCAAAGTTCATGTAGTCAACTAACGGACCTGATTCTGAAGCTTTCTTTCTTTTTTCTTTCTTTCTTTCTTTCTTTCTTTCTTCCTTTGTCAGGGACCATGTACAAATGCATTAATCTTGCAAAAGAAAATATGATTTATATCAGATTTAGCTACTGCTGCTTTCCATCTGCAGCCCCAGGGCAGGTGAACACACATTAAAACACACATTTCATTAGAATTACATTATAAAACCACCAAGTCATCATTAACATCAGCAGTAAAATACAATAAAATGTCCCCATGTCCTATATTTAATGTTTCCTACAGTCCAAACCAATATAAATATCATTATGTGCAGTTTTTTTAGTTTTTTTTTTTTTTTTTTTTTTTTTTTTTTTTTTACATTTATTTATTTATTTGTTTATTTTCTTTTTTTTCTTGCAGTGAATAAGTACATAGTAAGTGTGTTCACTGCTGACATGAAAGGCAGTGGGACTGACGCAGATGTTTTCTTGAATATCTTTGGAGAAAATGGGGACACAGGTAATGATTTCTAGGCCTTCAGTTCACTTAACTGTCACGATGCTGCTGTCATTTTAAAAGGCGGTCATTTGTGTATCAAAAGGGGAGAGACGGCTGGACAGTGACAAAGACAATTTTGAACGTGGTTCTGAGGACAAATTTACTATTGAAGCTCCTAACTTGGGACGTCTGAGGAAAATAACCATTGGACACAACAACAGAGGTTCCTCAGCTGGATGGTTTCTGGATAAGGTATTAACTGTAGCAGAACTTATACCACATTTTTTTTTTATGCTTATGACCTTCTACAACTGAATAAAAGGTGTGTGTTAACTTATAGGTAGTCCTTCTTATGACTGTTTGCCTTTCTAGGTGGTAATTGATGACATGGGAAACAAAGAAGTGTATGAATTTCCAGTTAATCGGTGGTTTGCCATGGATGAAGATGATGGTAAAATACAAAGGGACATTTTAGTTGGATCACTGCAGCCAATGGGTGAGTAACAAAGCTATTTTCGAATTTCTAAACTTGCCAGGACAAGACAAGACAAGACATCTCTTATTTTACAGGAATTGTGTATAATGTACAAGTGATGACTGGAGATGTTAGAGGTGCTGGTACCAACTCTAAAATCCATATGGTAATGCATGGCACCAAAGGCATAAAAAACAGTGGCAAGATCTTTTTAGAGGGTGGAGCTTTTGAGCGGCGTCTCATTGATGTTTTCAATGTGGAGATTTGTGAGCTCATCAGTCCACTTAGCAGGGTTACCATTGGACATGACAATGGTGCAGTTGGTGCAGGATGGTATTGTGAAAAGGTAAGACACATCACAAATCACAAAAATCACAGTAAAAGTGTAATTGTTCTAATAAAAAATTAACACTTGTCTTTCCCCAGGTTGTAGTGTACTGTCCATTCACAGGTGTAGAACAGACATTTCCCTGTGGCATGTGGCTGGATGAAGATGAAAATGATGGTCTGATTGAAAGAGAGTTGTATGAGATGGTTTCACTCAGACAAAAGAAAATAAAAAGTAGGTATAATCCATTGTTTGATAAATATTCAGTATTTGACTGTACCTAATTGATGTGCTGCAGTATGTGCTTTAAAGCATGGGATGTTATTTGGTCTAGCCTCCCATAATAATAGACTAAAATGTTCCCATGTGTATTTTATAAGCAGCTGTTCATTCTTTCTAGAGTTCCCTTGGTCCCTTTGGATTTGGACATCGGATGTGAAAGGAGCTGGAACAGATGCTCAGGTTTTTCTACAAATTTATGGAGAGAATGGAAAATCAGATGAAATCAAACTGGAAAACAACTCTGATAGTTTTGAACAAGGGCAGGTTGATAAATTTATTGTAGGTATCTAACAAACATTTAAAAGTATCTGAGCAAGCTTTTGTGTTGAGTATTTACTTTATCTCCTAATTATAGATTGAAATGCCAGACGTCGGGAGATTAAGGAAACTGCGCATCTGGCATGAGAAGAGAAATCCATTTGCTGGATGGCATTTAGCTAAGGTTAGACCTCTTAGCTTGTCAGGGTAAAGTGTCAGTTAAAGCATCTAATCTGCTGTCATTTGCCACTTGTAAAACAATAAGTACAAGATGGTACTGCCTCAATTTTCGCTCAGCAAAATGCAGTTTTTCATTCAAAACTGGTCAGTCATCTCACAAAAGCCAGCTTTATCGTCAAGACTCTCAAACTGTGGTCATGTGTTTTTATGTTCTTCTTCATTCATTTGACTCTGGAGCTCAGAAGCCTTAGTTCTGTTCTCACTGAGCACAGAGAATCAGTGGTTTAGTGCAGTCTGACATACATGTTCATACATTGGCAAGACGAAGTTCAAATCTGTCAACTGGACAAATCGTTGTAGGAGTGAAGACGTTTCGCTGCTCATACCAAGCCGTTCTTCAGTACAGATTGCTGGTGAACACTGCTTTAATCTAGGGGCTAATTTGGATCAGACCTGGACGACTGAACACAGCTTTGCATTACAAATAGGAATTTGGGGCTGGAAAAGCTTTGCTTTTTGTCTAAATTACTGTATGTAGGTATGTATGTAAATGTAAATGTTGCACATTTCAGACTAGAAGCCAGTGCAGACACCTGAGCACAGAACTTATGCACTCATACTTCCAGGTTCTAGTCAAGACCCGAGCAGCAGCGTTCTGGATGTATTGCAGCTGTCTTAAGGCTCGTATGGAGAGGCCAGTGAGCAGGCCTTACAGAACAGTAGTATAATCTACTGGAGACAAACGCATGGATACATCTCTAAGTGTAACTCCAATGTTTTTAGCTGGTAAAAAGCTGCAGATGTTATTGATTTCATGTGGCTGTTAAAGTTCAAGTCTGAGTCCATTATTACTCCTACATTTCTCGCCTGATTTGAAGGTTTCAGAGAGAGAGACTGGAGGTGACTGCTGACACTTTCTCTATGTTTCTGTGGGCCAAAGACTATGCCTTCAGTCTTGTCTTAGTTTATTTTGGGCGAGTTGTTTTGCATCTACAGACTGATCTGTTGGATAATAGTTAACAGAGTTAATCCACTGGTCCATATTCACCTGCTGACCGGGGAGACACAGATCTGACTGTCAGCAGCCCAGTTGTGGTAGGACACTTTATTGCTGAGTATTACCTGGCCTAACTGCAACATGTAGAGATGACTCTTGGAGCACCCTGCAGGTCTGGGCCATGTTATCTAAGACACAGTTCAAGTACTTCCTGTCTTCCAGACAGGACAGACAGGCCAGACAGGACTTGAACCACTTTAGTGCAATACCAGAGATGCCATCAAAGCTATGTCAAGTGTTCTGAGAAAGAGATTGACAAATGTATGAACTGAACACAAATGTTCCATATGAACTAAACCAAGATCCAAAACAATTGAAAAAAAAAAAAACTTGTAATACCTGTGCCTTCTCTCACTGTATCACAGGTCACTCTGCTGAAGACTCTGACTATGGAGAAGTATTCGTTTGAATGTGGCCGCTGGCTGGACATTAATGAAGATGACAACGAGATTGTCAGAGAGCTGTCTGCTACTGGAGCTTTGATTGAGGATCCACTGCCATGTTAGTCACTGTTATGATTTTTCACCATTTAGATCCAACCAAACTGTTTGACATCTTGATATGCTCATTTTTAGTGATAAAATATCGTGTCACTATCTGTACTGGCACAGTCAGTGGGAGTGGTACAGATGCAACGGTTTTCCTTAATATAATCGGTGATCTAGGAGACACAGGAGAACGGCCCATGATAATGAGCAAAAATAATGTCAACAAATTTGAGAAGGGAAATGTAAGTTTGTTAATGATCATATTTTATCTACAAACAATGGTAGCATTAAAGTGCTTGTCTCTGTTGTTTAGCATGACGAGTTTCTCATTGAGTCTGTGACACTGGGGCAAGTGCGAAGGGTCCGTGTGGGTCATGATGGCCGTGGTGGAGGCTGCGGCTGGTTCCTTGATAAGGTGATGGTCCGAGAGGAGGGACAGCCTGAGTCTTTGGCTATTGAGTTTCCTTGTTTCAGGCAAGTCATAATAGTTTGATTGATTGATTGATTGATACCCTTTTTACAACACCAGCAGCCTGCTAGTGGATGTTTAATGATCTTCAAGCCTGTGAGTTCTGTAAATTAAGTTATACTTCTCTCACTAGTTCTCCAGTGGCATGTGTTTAAGTAGTTAGGCAGCTGATCGATGTGCTTGCCATTACAAATAGGGACTAAATGCACAGTGGCTAGCCAGCACTCTACTCAAGTAACTGGACCTAAACCGCAAGATAGAAGTGCTGTGTTACCA
Source organism: Periophthalmus modestus (assembly GCA_019594935.1). Classification (NCBI taxonomy): domain Eukaryota; kingdom Metazoa; phylum Chordata; class Actinopteri; order Gobiiformes; family Gobiidae; genus Periophthalmus; species Periophthalmus modestus. The sequence continues at coordinate 40,700,107 of JAIEZT010000054.1, forward strand.
CTCTAAAGAGCTGCTTCCTGTGTGTGTTTGTTTGGCTTTTAGCCTAATTACTCATATGTCATACCCAGAATCAGCAACATGCACAACTACACACCAGTAATTCAATTTAACTTATGCCATATTTGGGTTTGATTCACTGACTACATTGTTTATATTTTGGGGTATAAATGAACTTTTAAAATTCTGTTTTTAGGTGGTTGGACCGTAATGAGGATGATGGACAGATTGTCAGAGAGTTAGTTCCAGCTGGAGAAGGCGTTCGTCTGTTTAGTGAGTCTAATATATATTTTTTTTTTTATAAATAGTCAAATAAATGACAACAACAGATTATAACCATATTAAAACATAAATACATATGGGCTTACTGTTTAGCTTCGCTTTGCAGATATCAGTTATCACATAGCGATCAAGACAGGTAGTGTGAATGGGGCCAGCTCAGACTCCAGAGTTTTTGTCAAGATGTATGGAGAGAAGGGAGACAGCGACAAAGTCACACTGGCTGTTTCTGATAATGACCTGAGAAACTACTTTGAGACAGGACGCACTGATATCTTCACTTTGGAAACATCTGACATTGGAAAGGCAAGTGGGAACAAGTAAAGCATTTTGACAAATTCTTGCATTAAATTTGTTCTGCTGCTTCTAGATCAACCGTCTTTTGATTGGTCACACCAATGAGGGCCTGCGTGCTGGCTGGTTTTTGGACAGTGTGCAGATTTCTGTACCTGTTCATGGAAAAGAGTACATGTTTCCAAGCCACAGGTGGCTCTGTAAAGATGAAGCTGATGGGAAAGTGGAGGTTGAAATCTACCCCAGTGAGACTCTAGACATTGAAACATGTAATGGAAAGTGTCCTTTATGTTACTAAAATTATATTTTAGGAACATTAACACATGATTTTCCTTTTGAATAGTGATCAATTATGAAGTAACAGTTGTTACAGGAGATATAAGATCAGGAGGAACTAATGCCAACGTCTTCTGTCAGATCTATGGAGATGAAGGGAAAACAGAAGTGCTCACTCTTAAAAGTCGGTCAAATAATTTTGAACGTGGAACTACTGAGATCTTTAAGGTAAGTTTAAAAAATAGTTATGGTCAGTAAATAGTATTTTGTAAAATAATGACACTTTTATTTCTCCTCAGATTGAGGCTCGTGATGTAGGTAAAATCTATAAGATTCGTATTTTTCATGACGGAAAAGGACTGGGTGATGGCTGGTTCCTTGAGACAGTTGATATCAGACGTTTAATTATGGCCATGGTGCAGGTCGAAGTGAAAAAGGAAGAAACCAAAAAAGATAAGAAAAAGGACAAGAAAAAGAAAAAAAAAGAAGAGGATGAGGTGGAAATAATTGAGCAGTTACAAGAAGTGGTGGAAACATTTAATTTTGTCTGTAACCGCTGGCTGGCCCGTGATGAGGAGGATGGGGAAATTGTGGTAGAGCTGCTGTCAGAGGATAATGAAGACCTTGAGAGTAAGCAGTGAAATATGACTATATACTCCCACCATCTGAAAAACATTGCTTCATAAATATTTCTTCCCAGTTAATTCCTATGAAGTGCATGTTTTCACTGGAAATATGTGGGGAGCAGGCACTGATGCCAAAGTTTACATGAACATTTATGGAGAAACAGGTGACACAGGGGAACGCCGCCTTAGAAAGTCTTGCAATCTGAACAAATTTGAAAAAAGCCAGGTAAACACACTGTCACCCAACATATGTGAGTGCATACAGTTTAACCCATTTACTGACATTTCCTAATTTATTGTTCATGTGTTCACAGGAGGATGTGTTCACCATCACAGCTGTGGATCTTGGTGTGTTGAAGAAACTGAGAATAAGACATGACAACAGCCAGGCCAGTGCAGGCTGGTTTCTGGATAGAGTGGAAATTATTGACAACAAAGATGACACTACGTAAGCAGATCAGTGAAATACATACTAAAATATATATATAGACACAAACATAAATAAAAAATACAACAATAGGTTCACTAATATATTTCACAAACCATTTCCCTGCTGACTCATACCTCACTAACACACAGATCCACAAATGTTAATACTACCCCATCTAGTGGCGTGAAATGGCCGGAATCTACAGCTCTTCACCAGAACCATTTTTGTTTTATTTTTTCAGATACTTTTTCCCATGTAAACGCTGGCTTGCAGTTGATGAAGATGATGGACAGCTTGCTCGAGAGCTTGTTCCTGTTGATGAAGCCTTTATGAAAAAAGGCGATGATGATGAGGAAGACTCTGAAGCCACACTTGGTCTTGAGCAGAAAGGTGAGAGGACAACACACACTATTTTTATATTTTCTAAACAAAACAAAAAACTAACTTGGGTTGTTTTTATAAAAGCAATGTCGACCACATACACCGTCAAAATAAAAACTGGAGACAAGAAGTATGCGGGAACTGATGCCAATGTGTTTATGATACTGTATGGCACCAATGATGACACAGGTATGATTTTGAGTATTTTGTTTTGTAAAACCAGTTCAAATTCAGATATATTTGTATTTTCCATTTGTGTACTCACAGGATTAATAAATCTCAAAGCATCAAAGACTCATAAAAACAAGTTTGAGCGTGGTATGACTGATGAATTTACTGTGGAAGCTGTAGATCTGGGGCCACTTAAGAAGATCCGCATTGGACATGACAATTGTGGTAATGTAACATCTTTGACTCTGTGTCTTATTAAGTATTTCTTTATAAATTAACATATTTTTTCTTTAGGTGGAGGATCAGCGGGCTGGTTTCTTGACTGGGTGGACATTGATGCACAATCATTGGGACAGAAACTGCGCTTTCCTTGTGGCCGTTGGTTGGATCGAGGGGAGGATGATGGTGCCATTGTCAGGGATCTATTTCCTAATCCACTGCAAACAGAGACATATACACCATGTAAAAACAGCATCATTCATATTTTGTCAAAGCTGCATGCCAGTATTTTCTGCTCAGTTGTCCTGTTTAATCTTTAACTTTCATCTCTTTTCAGTTGTACCTTATGAGATAAAGACTTTCACCAGTGACGTGTTCGGTGCTGGCACAGATGCAGACGTCTTCATCGTCTTGTATGGCAGAGATGCAGTGTGCACTCAGCAGAAGTCCCTGTGTGTCAACAAGAGAGAGAGGATAATGTACTTTGAACGAGGAGCAGAAGACATGTTCATTGTTGAGGTAAATCAAAGAAATAAAACTCCCTTAAACTCAATATTATGTTGATAAAACATTTACTGACAAGAAGAATTGATATTATTCTGATTTCATATTTGTATTTACCTGCAGCTCGAAGATGTGGGGGATGTTATTGAGAAAATTCGTATTGGACATGACAACCGTGGAGTCAATCCAGGCTGGCATCTGGACAGAGTGGAGATCAGAAGATTGCTAAGGAAAGGAAAGGTTTGTTTTGAAATATTGTCAATATGCTTAAAGTAGGGATACTCATGAGTTTTCAGCAGTAGAGTCATAAAAGGGAAATTAAAAAATGGTAATAGATTTTAAATGAAGTGTAAAACTGATACTGAATTAAATTATATAAATGGTGACAGCACTTACCTAGTCAGTAGGAATGAATGGAGCCAGAAACCTTGCAACCTTTCAGCAGATGGAGTACTCCTCAATAACACTGTATAATGCAAACTCCAGTGTAAATATCCATGACGTCTGCATTGGTGTTTCACTGACAGGGTTCAGAGACCGTCATCTTCCCATGTGAGCGCTGGCTTGCCAAATCAGAGGATGACGGAGAAACAGTGAGAGAGCTGGTGCCCTCTGACATTATCACCGAGAAACTTTCACGAGATGGAAGCCTTAAAGTTAATGAAGTTGAAGTGGAGGATGCGTTGGAGAGTATGTTAACCCCACACAACATAAGACATACTTTAACCATGACATTTTGATATTAACACAAAAATATTCACTCCAGTTTATGTTTGTTTTATATTTAGAGGCTATATATTCATTTTAATAAGCTGAGGAGGGAATAGTTTTTTCATTTGACTTGAATCAGCCATTTGACTGAGTGTTTTCATTTTCTCCTCAACAGCTCACACATACACAGTATCAGTGATAACAGGGGATGTGTACGGGGCCGGTACTGATGCAAATGTCTTTATGACAATTTACGGAGACCTGGGAGACACAGGAGAGAGGAAACTCAGCAAGTCCGAAACAAACAGTAACAAGTTTGAAAGAGGATCTGTAAGAAACCACTTCATTTGCCTGGCACCTCCACAGACGCTTCTTATAAACTGTATTTATTCTTATGGTTTTCTCAGGTGGACAAGTTCACTATAGAAGCAGTTGACCTGGGACAGGTTTTTAAAATAAAAATCCGCCATGATAACAGTTTGGTAAGCCCGGACTGGTATTTGGACCAGGTTGAAGTGTATGATGTGGATACAGAGGAAGTCTTCCTCTTTTTATGTGAACGGTGGCTTTCCAAAAAAAGAGAGGACAGACAGATAGAAAGAGTTTTCTATGTTAAGGTACGACATTGTTTCATGTAAATGTGTTATGACTTGACTATATTGTTTCATTATGTACAACTGCTGTGTAAATATGCAGTTTGAATAACAATGTATGCACTCTGCCACTATATAATAAATGAATTTTATATATCTAGGACTTTGAAGGTGTAAGGGAAAGCCTACATGATAAAAAGAAATCTGTCCCAGCCGTCAAAACTGTTGACAGTAACATGAACAAAAAGAAAAAGAAAAAAGAGGAGGAAGAGGAGGAAGAACTGCCAAGTAAGAAATCACTAACATCACCAACCATTTTGAATTATTCAGAGGATTGTTACTCATCTTGTCCTTCCATACAGTCATACCCTATCACTTCACCATTTGCACTGGGCTGGATCGGGATGCCAGCACCACCAGCAGGGCGTATGTCATCATCACCGGGGCCAATCTTAGTGTGACAGACAGACTGTGGCTGGACCTACCAGATGGGAGGAGGGGCTTTGGGGCAGGTTCCCTGGAGACCTTTGAATGCCATGGATCAGATGTTGGGGAGATCAAAAGGGTGGAGGTGAGTGTGGGGGTAGCTGTTGACTTCATAGAGTATGTAGAGCCACAAGCATGAAAAATACAATACCTACAGTGGTTCAAAGATACTGATTTTCTACAGCTGGGCCATGATGGAGCCACTCCAGAGAGCTGCTGGCTTGTTGATGAGGTGTCTGTTGCTGTGCCAACCAAAGGGGTCAAATATATCTTTGCTTGCAAGTGCTGGCTGGCCAAGGATCGTGGAGATGGCCTGACTGCTAGAGTGTTTAATGTGTTAGATGCAGAGGCTATATCCATATCTCAAAAGGTATGTCAGTATAAGGAAAGGTAGATTGTCAGCTCTGAAGTAATGGGATAAAACTGGGATCATTCTTCTTTCAGATCATTTACGAGGTTACAGTTGTCACAGGGGATGTGCAGAACGCAGGCTCCGACACAAATATCTTCATGTCTGTGTTTGGAATAAATGGTAGCACTGAGGAAATGTTGCTCAAGAAGAATGAAGACAGGTGACCAAAACAGATTAAAGTAATATTTAAAATAATGTTATGATATGTTTAAGTGTAAAATGTTGTGTATTGGAAAATGACAGATTTGAACGTGGTCAAGAAGACACTTTTAATATGGAAATTGATGATATTGCACCTTTAAGGAAAATCAGAGTCCGTGTCGATGGCTCAGGCAGTCGACCTGACTGGTTTCTTGATAAGGTATGCTCATTTTATGTGTTCAATCTAAACAATCTAGACTTTTTTTTTTTTCTTTGATTTAAGTTTCTAATTCACAAGCAGTGAAGACACATGTGAATGAAATGTATGATATTTGCTTTTGTTTTTTAAATTATTATAATATTTAAAATTCCATTGCTGTTAGGGGGTTTGTCCAAAGACTAAATCATAAATATCTCAAAAAAGCAAGTAAAAATGCTGTAATAATCCTTCTGTTATTATTCCAGGTAATCTTGCGTAACCTCTCAACAGAGGAAGTGTCTGTTTTTACCTATGAAGACTGGCTCTCCAAGACTCGAGGCCCAAAGAGGACCATGATCTGTGAGATGGGGGCTATGGTGGATGAGGAGATGATGGTGGAGGAGACCACCTACATAATACAGGTCAAAACCAGTGACATTTCAGGTAAAGCCCTAAATTGTTGGTAAAAAAAAAAAAAAAAAAAAAAGAAATAAATAAAGCGTTTTTAGTACAAGAATATTTCATACACCGATTATTAAAATAAACTAACCAATGAAAAAAGGGCATTTTGATTGTCCTGTTTATCTGTTAATATCAATAGTCTTTGCAGCTTTAGATGTTTCCTCTGCCAGACCTTTTGCCCTCCTCTTACAGGGGCAGGTACTGATGCCAAAGTGTGGCTCATCATTTTTGGTGAGAATGGCGATACAGGGATACTGACTCTCAAAGAAAGTAGCAATTCTAACAAATTTGAGCGAAAACAGGTCGACACCTTTCGCTTCTCAGAAATCCTCAGCTTGGGAGAGCTCTCCAAAGTCAGAGTGTGGCACGATAACTCAGGTCAGCTCCTGTGATTGATGTTAGTCTGTGAGAATGGTTTAAATAAGTAAAAGTGCACTAAATCTCTTGTGCACATGGCTGTGGCAGGTCTTGCTCCTGGATGGCATCTGGAGTACATTGACGTGAAGGATGAGCTGATGGATAAAACATTTCGATTCCCTTGTGATCGATGGCTAGCCAAAAATGAAGATGATGGACAAATAATGAGAGAGTTGGCTTGTGCCAATAACGACTGTTTGGATCTCAGTGAGAAAACAAGTAATGCCTGAAACATCATCATTAATCTCAACATGTTTTGACATTGATGCTTTTTTGTGAACAATATTAATTATTTACTCCATATTTGTCTAAGAATATGAAATCTGTGTTACTACGGGAGACACTGATGAAGGTGAGACCAAAGAAAATGCCTGGATTGTGCTTGAAGGAAGGAAAGGCCGTTCAAAAGAATTTGTAATGGAGAACTCCTCAAAGAAAAAAAGATTTTTGAGGTGTGTTTTCAGTGGAATAACTTAAAAACAAATCTACTCATGTATCATATAATTGTAGTTGGACTGTGGAATATAGTATATCTTTTATTCCTGTTTAAATTCAGTCTTCACAGCTGTTTTACCTGTGTCATTTTTAGGGGAAATACCGACAGGTTTGAATTTTCATCTAAAAATGTTGGTGACATTGCTGGAATTTGCCTTGGTCACACCCCGAAGGATGGAAAGAAAGTGAAAGGAGAAGCTTTCTGGCATGTTGTGGAAGTTGTTGTCACTGAAAGGGAGTTGGGAAACAGGTACATCTATTAATTTATTTTTTGTGGCTTCATTTATAATTTTAAGAACAGATAATACTAACTGTATTTTTGTAAACTTTTTCATGTATCCAGGTACATATTTATCTGCAACAGCCTCATCCCACTCTCTCCAAAGAGGGATGAGTTTATGACCTTTGAATGCACCAAGAGCATTGAAAGCTTTGCCAGTAAAGCCAGAAGTCTGGTGCCTGTCAAGTACGAGATCATAGTGATAACAGGTGAAGAGAAAGGAGCGGGTACAGATGCCAACGTTTTCATCACCATCTATGGCTCCAATGGGGACTCTGGCAAACGGCAGCTCCGGCAGAAGTTTCGTAATCTGTTTGAACGTGGGCAGACAGACAGATTTTTAGTAGAAATGCTGGATATGGGAGAGCTGCAAAAAGTCAGAGTGGAGCATGACAACTCTGGCATCAGCGCGGGCTGGTTTCTAGACCGAGTAGAAGTCACCAACACTGCAAATGGAGTTACCACAATATTTCTCTGTGGGAAATGGTTGGATACAAAAAAGGCTGATGGCCAGATTGTTAGAGTCCTCTATCCCAAATACTAAAGCAACCAAAGAAAGTAACTCAGGAAGTGGAACAGACTCATTTATGAACTTTATGTGCCATTCTTTTTTTTAATTGATAAAATCTGTCATGACTTTCTTAAGACTTTTTGTAAAAAAAGACATGTTTTATAAACATTAATTTAAGAAAATGTTTTGGATATAATAAATAACTCTTTAAATTCAAATCACAATCTACATTTTTGACACAAATATGGTTATCAGAATTATTATTATTGTCTAGTGCATTAGACTGAAAACACCCATTTCATCCAGTTTATTAGAAAATGAGCACATACAAAATGATATTATACAAGCCATGAAACTTAAAATTTAAACAAAACATTTTGCAACTGGCAAAGTAAAGTTGAAAATTATTATTATTAGTAATAATAAATAAAGTACAAAAAATACCACCAATATGTAAATCTAATATTTACTCACAATATGCCCATTCATTTCATTAACAACATACTATTAATGCTATATTGCTTTAATATTAATTATAAATAGTTCTATTTTCAGATAAATATCCTATATTGAAAAACACTGCTCAGTCACAGCTAAACACCAGATTTTCATACAAGGATGACGGCAGCCCTTTCACTGGCACTTTTTTGGGATACTTCCTCTTCGATTTTAGACTTTAATATTCAAGCAGCAATAATTGTCTTTACATGTGGTTTGTAGCTCACCATATACTCTTAAACCAAAGAGACAGTTATGTACTGACACCTGAGACATGCATTTTTCAAAAAGTTGTGCTTTGAAATCCTCCATCGCATGAAAAAGAATGATGGGTTTTGAGCAAATAAGCAAATGGATAAATAAACAAGACCAAATATAAGGATGGCAGAGGGTTTAGTGTTTAGAATTTCCAATGGCTTTTGGAGACCTGTCAAATGTAGTAGCACCTTCTTCACCCTTTCATTTAATCACGCAACTAATAAGGCAATGGTGGCTTCATGGGTTGATTGTATTAATGTTAACACTTAAAGCGAGGCACTTGTTACACTTAAGTTACCAAATAGCAAAGAAAGAATATATATCCTATGAATACTGTTAAAACATAGTGCAGTGTAAAAAAAAACAAAAAAAAAAAAACAAAAAAAACAAGAACAACAAAAAACAGAGCATACAAAAAAAACACACAAAAGTTGAATGTTATAAGTTTTGTTGGCCAGTGAGAGGGTTCCCATATTTGAACAGTTAGTGCAAAAAATAAGAATCATAATTAAAAACCAGTCCACTTCATTGCAGTTTGTCCACTACGTCACAGCATGGGGTATTAGAGCAAATGCATTGATTGGAATGTAGCATACATCCACAGCACCGCATGAGTGGTGACAGACAGAGATTGGCTCAGTAGCTCAGGCATGGACAGTAAACATCACACAGCCAGCTGGAAAGGATCAAACAGGGTTGTTCTTGAGCTTTTGTGTTTCAAAAAGTACCACTGCATGCAAAACATTCCCATTTAAAACTATGCAAAAATGAGGTAATTGTTTTTTTTTTCATAGCATTTTTTGTTATCTGTAAATAAATAAGATATGAATAAGTTGCCCTAAGACTAAAATTAAATACATACTCACAATTTCTACAGTTATGATTGTTAAATATTTAAGGCATCTCAACTGACAACACCCTGTGTAAACTATAACACTTTATTACTGGTGACTTCACTGCTTGTGGAGGCAGTGTCAACACTGGCAGTGCACAAGACAGAGAGGAACAAATTCTTAACACATATGACCAATAGGATGTCAGTGAGGGTGTTTATTTTTGACCACAGCACAGAGGATGGTGAGGGTCTTACTGGCATTCTTAAGCCCTGATCTTATGAGTAATTACAAACACACTATGCCATGATCCTTGTTTAATTTGCTTGGGTGTATTTTGTTGGTGTATTGTCTCACGCCTGTGTGCACTGGGAGCGGGAGACTGCCTCCATTGCAAAACACATTCTACATGTCCTAGCTAAACAGCATAGCAACCAGCATAGCAACCACAAGGGTAGGTCTGTCACATGAATACACAAAATCAATACACTAGATTGCTCTTAAAATACTGCTTGAAACACTGCAGAGTCTAAGCCTAATTATTAACCAATCCAAATTCAACACCAAGAGAAAAACTAACCCTTACCACATGTGCTTGTTCAGTAGGACTTTAGGTAAACATAAAAAAGAGTATCCTCTTACTCCCATCAAATCAGAGCAGACACCACAGTAAGAGTAAATGTCACAGTCACATTTTTGTTCTGTAAGCGCTCAAGATTAACTCATGCAAAGCCCACTGTATCTGTTAGGTTGAAAAAATGCAATATTAACAGCCTCCACCATCACCATAAAAGAAGCATTAAGTTTAGACCGTGCTGCTGCTTGTGGCAGGTAAAGATCCAGATGCAAGGGCAGCTCTCTTTCGGTCGCAAAGTTTAGGCTTTTTATGCAAAATTTCAAAGCTGCGTGAGAGAGTTAACACTAAGATGGTACCCTTCCCACTGCACCGGACATTACTTATTGATTACTGCTACTCTACTACGATCACAAAGGTTAACTAGGTAAACAGCATCAGAACAGATGAGCTTATAAACTTTCCTGTGTGGCAGATTATTCACATGAAAAGTATTTCTAAAAATTTAAATATATATAAGAGAGAGCTTAGTGTGGGGTTATGTACTAACCACTCACAGGACACAAAGTCATGGCTTTAAGGACATGCTACACAGCCCAGGGCTACCTAAGGAACAACACCACAACAGTAACAACACCCCACTTTTGACCAGCAAGCTACTAGTAAGCCCTGTGAACATATGAGTATGTGTTTACGACTTCTGCTTCCAAGGAGATGTGCTTATAGAGGAGAGAGTACGCAAGGGTCCTCTCATGCAGTTAGTATGTCAGCTTGGCTCAGTTTAACGTCATGATGATGTCACAAACAGTCTGGAGACATTTGGCAAAGCACCCACATGGGGGCGGAAGAAAGTGAGAAGCACACAAGGTGATTGACAGGTGGGTGTCTGTCTATCAGCTGTCAGCATTCAGCTGTGTTTCGATGTCAACTCGACAGATGGGACACTTCCTGCTTGTGGCCAACCACTGATCCACACAGCCTTGGTGAAAGAGGTGCATACATGGCAATCTCCTAAAATAGGATGGAGGAATATAGAAAGTGAAGTTTTATGTTTAGTGACAAACTGTAAGATACTCTATACTGTATATAAAAGGTTAACTATAATCAAATGCAAAATCTGTATTTGTAAACCTAACTGTTACGTTTCTTACCTGACGTCCTCTCCGTCTTCAAGCATAGACAAACAAATTGTGCATTTCTCATCCACATCAGATTCCTCTTCATCAATCCTTAGCTGTATGGGTTTCCTCTGCAAGTTTGTAAAATCAGCAGCAGTCAAAGACAATTGTTTTATCAAACTATAGAGTATACTAAATACACCTTTAGTGTGAGTGTTCCAATGGCAGCATTACCTTTTTGTACTTGTGAGGAATGGTAAACCTCTCAATTGTCGTCTGAACAGCTCCTCGGCTGACACTCCCCAGTCTGTCCTCGAGCTGCAACAACTCCTGATGAAAAATTAAAGGGGTGAGTGAACAGTGAAGGCAAATTAAAAGGTAGATGTATAAGAAGTTTTAAAATGACAGTTACCTCATAACTTTCCCGCACTGCAGTGACATGCCTTGAAGGATTAAGACTTTGCAGTGCTAATAGGTGGAGCTGGGGATATGGGTAGTTTCTAATTTCATGTACAACCTAAAACAGAAAAAGTCATACTTATAAAAAGCTCAAAACATTTGAAGACACTTCTAAATAGGATACTAGCACCAAGTCAGTAAATCAGGTTGGCTAACTCCCATCCTCCACTGACCTAAATCCATTAGATTTATGGGAGGAGCTCAGTGATGCTCTGGTACACATCACCCCGAACCCCCCTGTGCTCTCACTAGACGCACGCCTCACCATTGCTTTGATGAAATGTCAACAATATGGCCTTGTATGATACAATATTTTTCCGCTTTGATATTGGGGTCAGCTTTCTGGTGAATGGGTGATTCATTTGATTACTAATTCACTCAATCTAACACAAGAGGTAACAGCATTGGAGTATTGGGGTGTGATTTTTTCTTCTTTCAATGTGTTCTTCTAAAAGTACACTAACTTTTCCGGTCGACCACCTGCTTGTCTTGTTAATGCTTTTCTTAGAAAGTGTTAAATGTGCGTCTATGTTGCCTGATGGCGTCACCTGCTCGAGACAAGCAAGTGACAGGTCCACCATCAGAAAAGTTAACACTATTAATTGCATAAAATTAAAACTGTCAATTATCTACTAAATCTGAAAGAGGTAATGTACCACTTGTGCAGATGACGTATTTCTAGGATAGTGGTGCAAACGTGGGGTGGCCAGGTAATGCTGATAGTGCTGTGGCATCTGCTGCAGTGGGTACTGATGGTGTGGGGTGCCAGCATCTACACTGAGATCCCTGAAAAAACAAGCAAGGGTTCAAAATCACACACAGTTCAAAAGTAATTACAGATGAACTTCTGAGATGTAATGAAGGTAGTCACCAGTCAGTGCCTTCTGCCAGATAACGTGGCTGCTGTGGGACCGCCTGGGACAAATGCAGAGGTGAGGAGTACTCGTAACCGGCACGCAATCGGTGAGGATTCATAGAAATGCGTTCCTGATTTCTTCTGCTCAAAACAAAGAAATAAGCAATGCTGTAATGAAATGTGCCTTTAACTGGCATTATAACATTCTGTACAGACAATAGTTTAACACTGTGAAGGAGAACAGCTCAGAAGACTAGTATTTTTAACTATCAAAATGCAGATATTTTTAACTGGTTTGTGTCTTTGTAATTACTGGCTGTATCCATATGAAAGAAAAACTGAAATATGTATTTTAATATAACATCAAAAGATGGTGGCATTACACACACAGTCAGATGATTGTGATCAGTTGAAAGAACTTAAAGCTAGAAGATAAATAACCTATGGCAAATATATGTATCTAATCCCTAACAAAAAAAGTATAAGGTTGAACTTGTGGGTTTTTGTTTGTTTTAAGTGAACTGCTATGTAGAGTTTGTCCCAACAATTACTTGCAGTTGATTCAATTAAGAATCCACTCTGATCTGATAAAAGAGAGGTCTACAGCCAATCCTCTGTCAATAAGAGGATTTTGTGGAGCAGAAAACAAACTTTGGAGAACATGTTGGACGAAAATAGAGTTTGACCAATACAAGGAAAGATAAAATCATGATTATTTTGTTAGGCGTATTGGACACCCACCTGGAGTGTGGGAGGATCCTTCGATGTTGAGCCTCCAGAAGCTGTTGTTGGATGAGGTATTGCTGGTGTAAAGCCTGAGGTAGAAAGGGGGGCCCAGGCACATCCTGGAACTGAGGCGCCGCTGGGAGGGCAGTGAGAGGCGGATGGTGCGCAGGGGGCAGGTGGGGGGCCAGAGCCGTCTGTGGGGCCTGACTAGCATGTCCTAGAGGAAACTCAGCTGATAGTGGTGCCTGCGGAGCACCCAGGTGAAAATGTCGGCAGGAGGTAGCATGGCTGTGTTGATGCCTGGTAAAGTGTGCTCCTATTAAAAATAAATGCAACTTATCACAATTGAGCTCTAATTATCTGAGAGACTGCTCTTCATTTAAGTAGTAAGCATGGAAAGACAAAGATAACTTGTCCTGTTGATGATACAAATACATGGACACAACACATCTTAAACAAAATCGTAAAATGTAACAATGTAAATCTGCTTTATATCAACCCTGTCACTTTAAATGACTACTGGAGTGGAATAAAGCTTATGAATTACAATAGTTTAAGGCATATAAACTAGGATGATCTTGCTTGGCATTTAACAATCCATTTCTTACTAACAGGTGAGATGAGAGCATACCTAACATTATTATACAGAACTACACTTACTCTGGGCGAGCACATACATCAGCTTGCTTTAATGTGGAAGAAGACCTTTAGAGCAAATGTGTGAAATTCTAACCAAACCAAACAAAGAGATCAAGAGGATACATTCAGGGAAGTCCTTTCAAATGAGAAAATCATCATAACAATTTACTTTTGTCATTAAATGTGCATATGTGTCAATCCATCTCTTGTCAACATAAGACGTAATGGCTTTCTGTGTATATTTCAGGGCATCTGGGGTTGTTAGTGTAGCACGTTGTCCACCATGAGGTCACAGCCTCGTCTAGAGCCACTGCACAGACAGCCCCTCCCCCACGGCGGTGTGACAGACGGTAAGCCCCTCCTACGACTGCAGTACTCTGACATTCAGCTTGTTCTCTACCCCCTCCCTATGACTGCAGCAGCTTCACAAGCACATCTCTTTCACTCATAATCCTGCAGCCTGTTATGCTTAGCCCCCCGGTCTTCGTTGGGAGATGCGAGTGTGCATGTTTTAGTGCAGCCAAATAGACCTGTGATTACACTCGGGCAGGCCACCGTGCTGGTGCATGCATAAACGTCAGATACTGCACCGGTTGGCTGGAGGAAGACGTGTGTGTGCTTGTACGCTGTTCGAAAGCGATAGTTCACAGTGGTCAAATGAGGACAGAAATTGAGAGGCATTAAATTAAAGCAAATTAAGAAGTAGAGCTGCATGCAAAAAGTAACAAAAATGCATCTGTTGGAGCTTCACTGAGAGCTGAAGAAACGTGAGACGCCTCATGTCTGCAAATAAATAACCTCAAGTATTTAAGAGGACAGCTGCAGGACTCAAGTGGGGCAACTATAACAAGAGTAAAGCTATTAAATTCAGATTTGAGTAGTCTTACAATGACATGTCTGCCCAAGTCTCACTTTAACTCTTTATATAATATTGTAAAGAAATACAACATTTACTTTGTCCCTGTGGTATATTCAAAGATGAGTGTTTTTATTCTGTAAGAAGTGTGAGAATGTGTGTTTGCACCGGAAAAGTTATACCATGAATAATACCAATGGGTAACAGAAACTCAAATTTCCCTATATATGTGAAATCAAAGCTCTGAAATTAAATATCGGCATGTTGTCAAATTGTATAAACAACATGCATGAGTTTAAATGGATAAGCAGTTTGTCCCACCCCAAGGAAATGAGCAGCAATATGTGGAAAGTGTTGTAAAAACAGCTAAGGAATGACAGCACATGTAGTGAGGGCCTGTCTCAGTGACAGCACATACTGGAGGAAAAGGGAAGCACGCATGGAAATCAGCAAAAAGCACACTGAAGGTTAGGAAGAAAACTACAGTCTTTATTGGAAAATATTAGTATGTGTGGCACTGTATGATAATAGTAATAAGAGAGTAGTACGGCCTATACAACCATAAGAATACCATGCAAATAAAGTTCATAAGGGCAAGGCCTGACCATGCTTTCTGTAGATATTAACAGAACAGAAGCAGCATCCAATGGGTATAGATGTGTATGCTTACAGCACATTTCAGTACAGCAAGGACATCTCTACACAGAAGTACATTGGAATCTGCTTTTCAATGTAGAAATAATAAACAAAGTAAATGACCATGCATTAGGATCTAATACAAGAATATAGGGTAGAAAACCACAACCAAAGAAAAAACACATTTGAACCTAAAGGAGTTCTACAGCAGTGCAGGATACACATCCCTGTAAAATGGATAGCATTCTGGAGATGTCGGAGATTGTAATGTTTGTGGGATTTTAATATCAGATCAATTTCAGTAGAAAGTATATATTAATTATGTTGTATTGTTTTACTGATAAATTTGAAATGTATCTATAGACCTACACACGTTTACATTGGGGAGGAGGTAAAAATAGCAATCAAAATGTATCCACTTTACAGAAATTTACAGCAGAATGTAATCTATCAACACTGAATGGGAAAATCACAATGACAGAGTGTAGTAACGTCTAGTTCTATGGGTTATTCACTAAAGAGCAACATGACAGTATAAAAAGACAGTGTTTTCTACAGAGGTGTTATTCTTTAGTCGGTTACACAGAAGGATACGGTATGAGTGGGAACTCAGTTTAAAATGCCAATGTCGTCTCCAGATGGAAGGAGGAAATGAGGAAGAAGGGATTCACAATACAGCTAGATGCAGAAACAGGCAGAGGCTACGGCAGACAGCAGCAGATGATCGTTAGCTACACAATGGAGGGGGACAAAGGTCTGAGAATGCGGAATGTAGAGCCAGCCCCGATACTATGGAACAGGAAAAAGAACACAAATAAAAGCACAATGAAATCACTGGTGCTACTGTATGTACTTAAGCAGTGTACTAGCCACCTATTATTACGTCATCAACACAGAGTCCTCACTATGGATGGGAAATAGGACCTATATTGACATCTGGGTTTTAAAAAAGACAGATAATTGTGCATGTTTAGCCTCAATTCTCATTTTTTGGTGGATCTAACCAATTGGACCAAAACTGCCTCCAAATAGATGTAGCTGCGGTTAATAATTGACCAACTCGTGCCAATAAAAGTAAAGTAAAGTTAGAAAAATGCAATCATGGGCCATAATAATAAAAAAGCAGCCCGTTGCTACAGCCAAAGGACATGTCAAACCCAGGAAACGTGATGTTATTAAGCGTAGCAGGTTAACCAATTCACAGCTACAACACACAAACAAAAGATTAGCCATCATCGTGTCGGCTTTAAATGTGCGAGAACGAAACGGAACGGCTCTGAACGAGATGAGAGGACACCGAGCTGCCGTTTGACAGCTCACGCCGTCATTTAAGACACTACAAAGTCCATGTTAAATAAAAATGGGCATAATTGTGTGGTTTTCTTTGTGTATTCGCGGGTATATTCGGTAATGTGCTGTGTAGTCGCGTTTGCTAGCAGGTGTTTGCACTGACGTTCAAACCGTTGACAACCGTTACAGAAAGAAACACCAACGGATAGAGCGTGAGAGCTAACGGAAAAACGGTTATAACTGAGCATACCTCTGTTTCTAACTGAGCCGAAGACCGGGAGAACCAGATAGCCGACATGCACTAACACCATCCTGGGTCCTTTCTTTGTTGTAGGGGTAAACGCTGAGCAGATGGTCCATGGAAATGATCCGCTTCACACCATGGCACGTTTCAACAGACACAGCGCTGATCCGGAGGCGCACAACACAGCAGCCAATCCCCTTTCAACAGTTGCTGATCCGGAGGCGCACAACACGCTGAGCATCCCCTCATTCATGCGCAAATGACCGCACTCACCACAGCCTGTCCAATGAGATCACAGCAGAGGCGGGTTTATTCACACAGGACACGGACACTAAAGGACAGCTTCTCCAATGAGACTGGAGCAGAGGTGGGTTTATTCGCACAGGACACGGACACTAAAGGACAGACTGTCCAATGAGAACACAGCAGAGGCGGGTTTATTCACACAGGACACGGACACTAAAGGACAGCTTCTCCAATGAGACTGGAGCAGAGGTGGGTTTATTCACACAGGACACGGGCACTAAAGGACAGCTTCTCCAATGAGACTGGAGCATAGGTGGGTTTATTCACGCAGGACACGGACACTAAAGTACAGCTTCTCCAATGAGACTGGAGCAGAGGTGGGTTTATTCACACAGGACACGGACACTAAAGGACAGCTTCTCCAATGAGACTGGAGCAGAGGTGGGTTTATTCACACAGGACACGGACACTAAAGGGCAGCCCGTCCAATGAGAACACGGCAGAGGTGGGTTTATTTGCACAGGACACGGACACTAAAGGACATCCTCTCCAATGTGAACACAGCAGAGGCGGGTTTATTCACACAGGACACGGACACTAATGGACATCCTATCCAATGTGAACACAGCAGAGGCGGGTTTATTCACACAGGACACGGACATCCTCTCCAATGTGACACACAGCAGAGACGGTTTTATTCACACAGGACACGGACACTAATGGACATCCTCTCCAATGTGAACACAGCAGAGGCGGGGTTTATTCACACAGGACACGGACACTAATGGACATCCTATCCAATGTGAACACAGCAGAGGCGGGTTTATTCACACAGGACACGGACACTAATGGACATCCTATCCAATGTGAACACAGCAGAGGCGGGTTTATTCACACAGGACACGGACATCATCCTCCAATGTGAACACAGCAGAGACGGGTTTATTCACACAGGACACGGACACTAATGGACATCCTCTTCAATGTGAACACAGCAGAGGTGGGTCATTCACAACACATGGACATCCCACTGCTAGACCCAATGCACGGGGCAATTAGGGTAGATAAGTAGATAATACATAATAATACAGTCATTCTCCAATATCTGGAAATAACATCTCATATACTAATAATAAACATGCTACTATACACAATATAATACAGGAAATTTGAAATATGATTTGTAGTTTGCATAAGAACAGCCTAGTCTTATACATGTATTGTTTTCAAGGTTGGACCCTGGTAGTTGTGTGGCATTGATTTCACTTTTAGCACATCCTTGGGGATAAGTAACAGATGGGTTTGAGAAGCCAAGGAGTTACAATACCAAGTCCATATGCCATGTCCCCCCAGCCCTTAATTAAAACGTAACAAAGGGACCAGGTAGGTTACAGCTTCAACCAGGCGTCTCCATTTGTAAAACTAGGTTGGCCTAGACTAGAGGTAGATCTATTTCTATTGTATTTTTGTTTTACTCTGGAGCCAGTAATCCCCTGCTACAATGTTGTTTCTTTAATGATGCTAGATAAAAGGATGCCCCAATCAATGAGTATTTTTGTAAATAATTATGATCTTTTCACTTTTACATGCCTGGACATGGAGCCGACAGCTCGTCTTCTTCGCTGAGCCAGCACATTCACTGCCCTGTAAAAATTAGCATACAGCTGACACAGCCTGCTCCAGGGTGAAAAGAGGTGGCAAAGGGACTGTGGTTTGAGGCAAAGGGCCCCTGCAGACTGCATCACTCTATGGCCCCATTCACATGGAGCCCATATGTCCCTTTAGCAGCAGGTGTCATGGTATGACCTCTGACCTCCATGCCACCTCAGGGGTAAGCACATAAATCCATAATGCTGTTTGTCTAGGCTACTTGGCTTCTTGGTGAAGAAAACAATGAAGCATTTGTTCAATGTAGTGAAAAGTTATTTTGGTCAAAGAAAAAAATATTAAAATACAAATCCATGCAATGTTATTAACAGTCTGGTATAAACCATAAATAACCATCAGCCTACACATAAGCATAAGATACCCACAAACAGAAAAAGGAACTGGACAGTAAATTAAATACTATATTTATTTATTTTTAAACATTTTTTTTTTTTTATCTACCACAACTTTTCAGAGAGGTCATAGGCTGACGAATGCAACAAAACTTATTTTGTGTTTAGGTTAAAATACTGGGAAAAATAAGAATAGTGAAGGAGCAAGACAAACAAAACAATTACATAAAATTTTATGTGGAGTTAACTGAAATTGCAAATCTGTAAATCTGTAAATTGCAAATGTGTAAATAAATTGGTGTATGCTTTTCATAGAAACCCAACTAAAAATGTTGGTGAACTATGTGAAAAAATTGTCTGGTCAGTGGTAAATACACTATTCACACAATTACTTGGATTTCTCTTAAAACGTATAACAGGATTTAGCAAATGAGTGGTAAAACCGAAATAGAGAGACCAAACCTCACAATAAGTAGGTTTTGGGATTATTCAGACCATGTGGTCCTATGTGGGTTTGTGTGTTCTGTGTTTGGATCCCTGGAGCAGCCAGGACTACCTTGACAGACATACTGAATCTTAGTGAGACCTTCTTGGTTAAATAAAGGTTAAATTAAAAAAATAATATATATTTTTTAAAAATTCAATTAAACTTCTTTCTGTGCCCAGCAGAAATTAATTTCACAAAATCCAAACATGACTTCATAATAGATCAAATTATGTTTTAAAGTTAATGTGTTAGAATAGTGTATAATTGATGCTATGCCAATGACTGTCTGTATTTTGCTCCATGAGTATTGGGTTAGAATCAATGTCTTTTCACCAAAAGCCCTGCGTTGATTTTATCCATCTATACAAGTTTTTGAGATAAAAATTTTGAAAAAATAACACGTTTGTTTTAAGAACTTGTACAAAAAGTAAAAAGTGCACATTGTCAAGGCATTCAGGTCTATCTTCTGTTGTAGATTTCAAGGAATTCAAGGAAGATATATTTTATTAAAGGTGCCCAGAGATTAAAGGGGCTTGCATCCACCAACAAGAAGCATGCAAATCCTAAGTGCAACTTGTTCTGATTGTACAGTAGGATGATACACTCACCACACACTGCAAGGGCTTAAAAGAATGATCCTTCAGGAGTAAAGGGGCATGTATTCATGTTTTAGGGTATATGAGATAATTAGTTAAAATAATTACCACATGTTCAGCCACATTATTTGTACAGATAAAGAGGTTTGATAATCAAGACATATTGAAAGACTAGGTTATTCCACTGGCAGATTTTTTTCTTCCCTGATGGCATGTTGTGCCAGTGCAAAAGTTCATCAGACAATGTCACAGCGAATGCCTGTTGTAATCAAAGCTTTGGCTGAAGGTGGTCCAACTCATCTAAATATTAGTGTGCTCCTCACAAGGTCTGTATTCTGGTTTGGCCAAAAAAGTGGGAATCTCTTTCTCCAAAAACATTTTGAGCCCAATAAATATTGAGACTTGTCATCTTGGAATATGTTTGTGCCATCAAAAAAGAAAAATCTGTTTAGGAAATTACCTTGTTCCATATTCAAATACAGTTAGCTGGCCTCTTTCTTTAGATACAATAATGTTGCTCAACATGCAGTCCATGCATATCCTATTACCTTTGCTAAAATTAATCCAGGTGGTGACATTTTGGTCAGACAGTGTTTAGGCGTTTAACTTGGTTCAACAGGGTAATAATTACTTTTCTACTCTCTCCAAAACAATGTTAACAGTACTGAAAACCCAGTGATTAGACTATAATAAAACTATTAATGGTAGACATGTAAAAAGCCATGTCTGCAATCTATACAAAGTGTACCAGCTGCCACTATCTCAACAAAAAAATTGTGAAATATATTTTTCCACTTGTTTTCAATTTAAGATATTGCTCTTTTATCGTATTTTGAGCTGCACTTTAGTGTTGTTGTTTAACTAAGTTTATAGTTAGCAGCCCAATACCAAAATGTTAGATCAGTAGAATGGCTTTAATACATGCTTGTTCAAAAGTGCACAGGAGCAGACAGACTCCAGAGGTTGCAGCCAAAGCTCCAAGTTGAGTAAGAATCCCAACTGTAACAGGAAGGTGAGGCAAGGACTAGGAAGGGAATTGAAAAATGTCTTTAGCATAGGTTTAAAGCAGGTACTTGTGTCCGTTATCCTCGTCTAGGGTGAGGTCTACTACTTCAGGAGGTGAAACCCAGTTTGGCTGTGGGGAAGTCCAAAGCTGTGGCTGATTTGTGCTGGTTATCTGATTTACAGGATTTTCTTTCCATGAGGACAAACTCTTTATCACCCCTCCATACGGATGAGCACTCCTGGGTTCAAAAACAATAATTAGTAAACCCCCAAAACAAAGAAAAAAATTCAATTCAATATCATCTTTACCGTGCTTTCTCTTGCACATCGACAATTTCCACCTCACTGTCAGAAGAGGCGATACTAATCTGGCCCTTGTGTTGGGAACTTTCCTTGTGCAAAAGTTGTGCGTCTGGATGGCCTGAAACAGAAAAAAAGACTGTAAGCTGAGCCATAGATGTGAGCAGCTTTTCGGGCCTTCAAGACAATACAGAATGGAGCCCCCTTTATAACGTATAGTTCATTCATACCAATCATCATTTTAAAAGCCCTGTCTCCTCTGAAAATAGAAAACATATTGATAGATACCGGATTTGTAACTGACCTGAGAGTGAGCTCAGAGCTCTTATACACCCAGAGTGCACTGCCATAACTTGGCCTCTGTGTGTTTTTAGCTCATGCCTTATCACGCTGGGCCGGGCAGCCTCCACACTCATACTCTCCTGGTTAGAATCAGTGCCTGAAATATCATAGTGACCAACTATTGGTGGCCCGTCTGCAGAAAACAAACACAAACACTTCATTATTCAAATTACGCCTAGGTTTAACTCAATAGTGTGAACTTTCTCCATCACTAATATGCCTTTAAGACTCAACAACACTGCTGTTTAAAACATATATTATACATGTACAAGTTGTCGTGATGAGTTATTTTACGCCACCAAAATTGACAGTTGTCTTTGTTATTTATTGTTACGGGCATTTTGTAACAGGATAGTAACTTGAAAATAAAACATGCTTTGGATGTTTGTAAAAGGACATTCTTGGACTTGAGAAAAATACTGGACCAAACTTCCTTTGTAAACAATATATACTACCCTGTTGCTTATTTCAGAAATTTTCTTTGCCAAGCCTCACTGGAGGGGACAAATTTGGGAAGTGTGGGCCTTCTTATCAAAATGACAAAACAAAGCACTGAGGTTAATACAAGACAAACTAACAAAAACTCATGTATACACCTTTTTCTGCATGATCAAAATTACCCTGTTAAGGATACATGCAGAACTTTATTAATCTTGCACACACTTTACACATACAAACTAATAAGACGTTCTATTTCTCAAAGGACAAAGGCCTACATACGCACACTCTTATTGTCACTATTGCAGTGGAGTGTGGAAAAGTGGAAGAGCGCCAAGAAAACGTTTTGACCACAGGATCCAAACCAGAAAAAGGACACTTTTTTGGCCAGTCACAACAGTAGAATAGTTAATGCTCTGTTCCATAGGTTTAAAATGTGAACTGTGAACATATTCCATTTAAATTATGTACAGAGACTGGCTGTCAAGCACAAAACATAACAAAATAAGGATTAAAGAAATCTTAAAAGGCATGCAACTAATTCCCAGAATATTAACATATAACTTAAGCGCTTAATAACACTAACAATATATTCCTAATCTACTTAGAAAAAACAACAACTAAATATTATCGCTCTTTTATACTTAAAAAAGTAGCAACTGCAATTGTGTCTGAATGTAATTATTTAGTAAACATTACACATAGAAAATAGCCTAAGAAATTAAAGTAGTATTTATAGGTAGACTTTTGTATCAGTAAAGCTATGTCACCAAAAATGTTGCAGGTTTACAACCCAGAGCACATTTTAATGGGGACCAAATGTATGCGGTGTTCATTCATTCAATTCACACATTGACAGGATACATGCCAAGAAACCATACTGAACTGTAACTTATGGCATGAAATATAAACTGAAATAGTATTACTCAAAAATCTCTTTCAGATCACTGTAAGAAATCAGAAATCGAACGGGTGAGTTGAATTACTCAAGTAAAACAAGATCTACTCTCACAGTGATTCAGTGCCTGCACAGTGTGTCAGGCCAGTCAACTAAAAACAACAAATGGCCATCTCAGGCCCAGCTGTAGTTTACATGCATTTATTTTGTCTCCTCACACAATACTGAATCTTCTACTTGTGTCTGAGCAGTGAAGACAAGCAGATTAAACATTCAAGAGTCCAGGGTCTGAAACGCCTAGATTTCCATTTGGAGTCACTACTTCATGCAAAATATTGTTGTTCATTGTGGCAGGAGTAAGGCTGTTATTCTCCCGGGCCAACATGTAAGCAGCCATAGTCTCCGCAGACTCTGATGATGGCAGAAATGAGCTGGGAGGGGAAGGGCGTGCATCTTGAGAGGGATTCTGTCCCTCGAGAGCGTCACTTGAGCGCTTTGACGAATCATCTGAATCAAGGTGGGCAAGCCTTTCCATCCAGACCCTGAAGCGTTCTTCCGTCTGGCGCTGCATCACAGCAAAGCGTGTCATGGCCTCTTCCAGAACACTTCCAATGCCGTTTCTATCCCACGAGCTGCTGTCCAAAAGCCCATGAACCTGAGCTCCAACTCTGGATCTCTCCGCCGCACGTCTGAAGCCAGCTTTAAAGACATTGAGGCCAAGCAGTAAGACTTTCATGCTATGGAAGTGGATTCTTCTATTACAGAGAAAATGAATCTGTTTTTGGCTACGTGCAGGTTGACCCCTCCATGCTGATGGAATACAACATGCAGTTGTTGTAGCACTCGAATGTGTGCAGGATGTAAAAATGGTTGAAAAATAATTGGATGCATCTGGAAGGAATAATGGCCTTGTGGTATATGTTGAGGTATGGGTTAAGATATAAAGTTCTAAATTGTGTCTGTCTATAGAAGTTGTTTTTTTGCGCAATGTAAAACTTGTGTTTTTTTTAAGACAGAGTTATACTAGTAGTCAACTCACCCATGTGATTCCCAAAATCAAGGATGATTAAAAGATTGTCCATTGAAACCATTAAAGCGTGCCTATAAATATTCCTACCGCAAGTGCCTCAGTTAATACCAAACAAAATACAGAAGTCTAAACACATATTACTGTAGCTTTCCAATTTCCATTCAAGTTTAACTCTTTTATAAGTTTATTTTGAGTAGAAAAGTCTAGATTTCATGCAAAGCTTTTTGCTACATTCTAATAGAGAAAACTGAAAAGACAAACACAAAAAGATGAGTGAAAATGACAAAAATATTTAAAAAGACTCATGTTCAAATATTAGATTAATACTAAGCTTATGTGATCTGGGTTACTCGTGAGTTAGGCTACATGATACGTATGGATGCATATTAAAAAAATGACAATAGTAAAATGATTGTACAACTTCAAACTAGCATATAAAGCAGTTTCAAAACAGAATGCATCATAAAATTAATCTATTGTAAAATACTAGACTGGACAAACTAAATAATACAGGTAGCTGCCACCACTAAATACAGGTGGCAGCTACTCTACTGTGGTGTTTGTTTGAAATGGCATGTCTAAATGTGATTTTAAGTTGCATTAATAAGTGCATTTAGTGTTGCTGAATGTTACCTGGAATATCTGTCCTGATTGTCTTGCTACCTCCAGAAGTGTCATCGTCTTCATCAGAGGAGCTGGTGCTGGAGTCACAGGTGACCTCACTGTCACTTGTGCTGCTGTCCTGCAGCAGGTTGTACTTCTTCCTTGCTGCTGCCTCTCGTTTTTGCCTGAGCAAACGTATTCTCTCCTTGTGTTTTTGGCTCCGGTGCCCTTTCACCTTTCCCACTTTGCCATTTGTTTGTTTTTCTTGTCCCGTAGCTGCTTCTGCAGTTGTCTGACATCGATTTTTCTTTGCAGCCATAGCATTTGAAGGCATGTCACTCTCTGACCGAGAGCGGCGGGACTTTCTGCCTCCAGTTGTAGAGGAAGATGGCTGGTCAACTGTCTGCTCTGAATCAGGTAAAGCTTCCATGTTGTCTTCACCTTCACATGCTGGAGGGGCAGCTACTTCTTCCCCTGACGAAAGTGTGTCTGAATCAGCAAGGTGCCCACTAGAGGATGGGGACAGCATACAAGGGTTTGAGGAGTCGCTTTCATAAACACGGTTAGACACAGCTTTGTTGTCACTACTAGAAGAGGCTTGATGAGACCCTGCTGAGTCTCTCCGGAGCTCCTTCATCAGGCATGGCATAGACAGCAGGCTTTGTTCACTCTCTGTGTGCAAAAGGCTGTCCCCATCCTTATCCTTTTGAGTGGAAGTGATGCTGGTGGAGGTCTCACTCTTTTGTTGATCTTCTTGCTCTTCTTGAATGGATGCTGTGACCGTTTCTGCGTCATCAAGGCACTCAGTGGGGCACTCAGCATCGACAAATTCTCCTGTATTTACTGAATCTGCCATCTTCATACTAGTCAAGCCCAGAGCCCAAGGTCCAAATGATGTGGACCGTTGTGTCTGGACAGGAACTGACCTGAAGTAAACACAACAAAAGCCACAATTAATTTTAATATCACTTTAGAATATATCTGCAAAATTATAATAGACATTGTAAGTAAGAATTTCAGGCTATTATGGTTACCAATTGAACAGACTTTTGTGAAATCCATGTATGTCCTTAGGGTGTGCACAGTGAGCTACAACCACGGTCTGTGACGACGCTAATGTGCCATGTTCAGTTTCCTCTTGTACCATAAAAGGAATCGGACGCAGCTTAAAACGTTTCAGGGCTGAACGTTGTAACTGAAGTTAAGTGTCAGCAGAAAACTAATGCACCGATCAACTCGTGTGGAGTGAAACAGCAGGCTACTTACCGCGGCGGCGGCGGTAGTTTATTCCTCAGTCCCGATCGCTCGACATCTTACGTAAGTTAGTTTCTCTGGAGCAAACCGCCACAAGTCGACTTCAGATTTAAACCGCACGAGTGAGCTACAGAGTGGATGTGTAAAGATTGGGGCCAGTACATTGGTTCTGTGTCTTTCCTTTAGTGCGACTTTAGCTGTGTATTATTGTAAAATGTCTTCAACAGTCTGCAGCAGCGAATCGTCGTTACAAAGTGTACATGCGCCACTTCCGGTGCTCTGGGGCCAGTGGAGTGACCCCTAGCGGACGGCAGCCAAATTCAAGGTGAACGTTTACAAATAAAGTCTCTCAATTAATGCATTTTAAGTATGCATGGAAATAAAAACGCTTTTTGGCTTTTTTGTGAATTGAACACACACAGGGTACGTCGCTCAGTAACAAAAGTTATTGAGCAAGGAACCAGAGAAACCAGCACCAGATATTAGAGCTAATGGATTAAAGCATATTCCATATTCCTCACAAGGTATAGCCATGTTTTTTGTTAGGCAACAACACATTTACTCAGATTTATTAAAATAAAATTTAATAAATTATGAGCAAACAGCCGTTTAACCTTCAAGCCTCCATGGCTATTGAAGATCAGGTCACCTACGCTTCAAAGACTTGACATTTTGCATCACACTGTGACGACAACTAGATGCTCTGGAAGCAACAAGTCAAGTATGCTCAATGGTAACACCTCTTGTAATATAAATATATTTATTGTGCATAAAAATAATTTTCATGTGATGAAATGTGTCATGGTCACTGTTGGCAAAAAGTGATTGTTATTCTTAATTAAAGTGCATTTTCAGTCAACAGTTGTACAGGTGCATAATGAACCTAGAACATTTAGTGGGTTTGTGCTTTGAACAATAGTGAACTCAAATCTGTGATAGTGGGGTGGTAATTAGAAATAAATAACATAATAAAATATTAAATAAATAAAACTTTAAATAAATATTTAAAATCTTACATTATACAGGAATGGTCAACTATACCCAATACTGTTTTGTGTGCAGTACTGGTCTGTGAAGTTTCTGTTTTGGGACATTATTCTGTTTGACATAGCATGGGTCATAATAGTCCCACTCCAAGGCAGAAGCAAGCACACCGTTGGACAAACCATCACTGTCTGCAGAGAGTATCCTCAAAGACACGCCTGAAAATGCAGTCCAAACAAATTTTACTTGTAACAACATTAAAGACCAAGTTACACATCATACGACTGGTCAGTGCATTAGTACTAGCTCAAAGAAGATGTAAAACCTGCACTGGCACCAAAGTCGCTGTCCAGTCCAGGGCCCACTGCAGACGTGACGATACAGGAGACTTCTGAAAGTGCGTTTGAAAGCTCACACTCCATGTCCACTTTGTCAAACGGATGGACTGCAGCAGCTGTGTTAAACTCTGTCCTCATGTCATAGGGACTGCTACTACAAAGTTGTCCCCCATTTTCTGCTTCCTCCTGCTGTGAACAATACAGAAGTTTATACACCTCTTGGCAGGTTCAGTACTAGGGCTGAATTATACATGTACAACACCATACATGTAAATGATTAATGTAAACACAGTTTTTAAATACATTTAAAATATAAAAGTGATTAGCCCATTTGTCTTGGTTCAGTCGGTTAGTTTTTATATGATTGCTGTTGGTTGAAATAACAAACATTAAACATAGCCATCGAATATTGCATATTTTTATGTTGTGTAGCTACATCCTGATTCTTGATCATCTGGTTGTCCTGGACAGTCACTTAGGCCTATTTCCCTCGTCCCACTTATTTACAGAATGTCCCACCTTCTCACTGATGCTTCATGAAGTAAATGAAAAGATTTACATAGAACACATTTTTTTTGTTTCTCAGAAATAAATCAACATTTACTGGCACTGGCACCTATTGTTATTCTAATATTTCTGTGTTATTATTGATAAAAACTGAAAATCATATGGTGTTCTGCAGTTTTTCTAAGAGTTTAAATTTCCCTACAGTTTGAGGTGGTGTGCAGCCCTGCCCAGTAGAATAATATCTCCTGGCCTAAGCTCTTCAGATGTACTGGGCCCCATCAGCCACAAGGGGTCCCCCCAAACATAAAACATTTACTACATTTAATCTAAGAATGTGGCATTGCTTTTTCTTCTATTGACAAGAAATAAATAATGCCAGTGAATTAGCCCATTCATTTATTTGACAGAAACATGTTATGGAAACTATAAGTCTGCAGTTTTCACAAATGGAGGAGGCATAAGATGCAACTTTTATTAAATTTACCCAACACTGGTTGTTCTGTTTGTGTTGTTCATTTGGTTTCACTCTAGTCACAAAGTTACAGGAGGCATGCAGTCGCACAAGAGCTCTTGAGGGGGTAGTATTCATATTAATGTGCTATGTTATTGTACACACAGAACCTGAAAACTATGGATTCATGAATGCACTGACCATTGGGGAGTTGGGAGGCACCAGGTTCACTCTGGTTTCAGCCTCAGAGTCTCTGGACCGCGGCAGGACAGGTGCACTTCTGCACCTCGCACTTGTGCCATAAAACCCGGAGCGCAGGTCCAGTCTGGGAGAAGCCGCAGAGGAAGAGGCGCGGATGGAGCTGGGCGCCTTCAGGGACCCTGAGCCGGTGGCGCCATCAGGCCTGAGGAGCCGAATCCTGTGGTCAAAGCCTGGCTTCTCCTTAGACGAAGCCCTAGAAGAAGTGACAGGCCGAGGCAGGACGGGCTCTGACAGGGACATGTAAGCTCTCCTTCCACTGTGCAGCTGAGGAAATGCCACGTCTGACAGTCTGGCCCCGGGCAGAGCAGACTGTAAAAGCATTGCCTCCGTGTCTTCGCGCCTGTTGGTCTTCTTTGACAAAATTAACAACTTGTAGCCCAGAAACAGACAGTTCAAGAGCAATAAAATGACCACACATGGAATCAACAACAAGACAACCAAGGTGAGGTTTGACACCGGGCCCTCAGGCAGGGCTGTGGTCTGATGGACCTGCGACATCTCATATCAATGACATCAACAGTAAAAGAGCTGCTCTCACGTGTTTGTGTGTCTGTGCACAGCTGGACTCAAGAGCCAATTATCCTCCAGGTTCTGTGGTTCAGCCTTTTCCCCTGAGGAGTGTATCTCTATAAACAATGTCATCTTAAACTTTCCACTGCAGTTTATGTATTAAACTCCATCCTGAAATAAAGTTATTTATCAAAATGGCAGGCTGCTTTAGTCTCCACGTGCAGGTGTGTCTTATTAGGCTTTTTACATCCTTCACTCCAATGTGGAGGAAACACAAGAGGGCAGCAGTGGATGTAAGACTTCTGTTACATTTATCTGTCACATTTATCTGTTACATTTATCTGTCACATTTATCTGTTACATTTATCTGTCACATTTATCTGTTACATTTATCTGTTACATGTATCTGTCACATTTATCTGTCCCCAAAAACAAGATCATTCAGATGAGATTTTTTTTCAGTTCATATTTATTTCAAAATGTACATAGTTTAATAGGCTACTCTTTATAGTCTTCACATTGTAGGAATGCATTATGGGTAGCATATTACAGAATCTATACAAACGTCTCAGATCATTCAATAGAACATTTCACACGTGAATCTCTCTTAGAGACAGTATTGTTGTTTTTTGTACACAAAGTAAATCTTTGTACACAATTATATCAGCATTATTTTAAAAATAGTCATATGAAAACCATATAACCTCTGAAAGCCATTTCCTCCCCTCAGGTTTAAGTCTACACAGACTTGAATAGCACAGTCCTGTTCTGTGAGTGTACTGTATAACAGCACAGATCAGACACACTGGAGGATAAGCTAGAGATGCAGCAGAGAACATTGTTTCTAAAGTCACTATCATGTTCCCCTCACATCATTCCACTGTGCTTTCAGCTGTAGCATTCTCCTCTCCATTCACGATAATAGGCTGTGAATGGTTACAATACTAGCACCCTTGTGTAAGGCTGTGATGTAACAACAATGCACACATGGCGACCCTGTGTCATGTATTAAAAGATGAGCTAGCATTTGGCTAAGCTGTGCTTGATTATCTCTCGGGACTGAGGTGGGATCCTGTCAGGAAAGAGCACCTGGAACTCCACCACCAAGTCCCCTTTCTGTGATGGGCTCTTGGGCAGAGGCAGACCCTCACCACGCAGACGTCTCATTGCACCAGGTTTAATAATGTCACTGCAGGGCAAAGGCATCATTCGGCTGTCAAGTGTAGGCACATTAATGGTACAGCCACACAGCGCCTGGAGAGAAAGGATTTAAAATTAGAAATCAGAACAAGGTTCAATAATCAGTGGCCTCAATTTAATAAGAGTATAGCACATAGGAACCACTATCATCCCAAGATCCTCTGGTCTGAAGCACAGTTATGTAACTGCAATCTATTGATTGCCTGCATTCAAGATATGCTAATCCGTCTCAATTATGTAATAGTATGGTGTTACTGATGTTATAAATGTCCCTCTGTTTGCTAAGTGTAGGAGTTAAGTACTCTGTCAGCCCACGAATGATGGAAGGGCTCCTTGAAATGTCAGCCATTGAGTGCTGTCCTATTAATCTATGTGTGGGCTGGTAAGTGAGAGCCAGAAAAAGAACTGCCAAAAAAGCCTCTATGTAGCCTTACAACCTGCTGTGTAAAAGCAGAGGAGTCTGCAGCCAATGACAGAGAGGCAGGTCCAGTGATGGGGGTTGTGAGAAGTGAGGTTAAATTTAGCTCATGCTCTCTTACTCTCTGCAGGGTTTATCGAGGTAATGGAGGACTGTGTGTTACTGCTGCTGTGTTTGTGGGCATTTGTGGAAGGCGTCTAAAATGAAGAAACTAGAACAGGAAATATTTACCTACTATATACTAGTAAGACTGATGCAACTCACTGTGGTTCCTATGTGTTAATTATATATAAAATCACTACAACTCACCTCCTTCAAGGTGATTTTGGCTGTGTAGACAATATTGGAGCCATCTCTCCTGTACTGTGGGTGCTCCTGGTCTTTCAGAATGAATGTGATGTCAGCAGGGCCTTTGTTTGGTGTTTCATCTCCTTCTCGAGGGAAGGTGATCTTTGTCCCGGCTCTCCACCCTTTCTTCACCACCACATTGAGCACTTTGTCTTCAGATCGCAGGCTGCGGCCGTCGGGATTCAGACGTTTACGGGTGATCTTCACATGCTTTGTGCAACCTTGCATCACCTCCTCCAGAGTGACTAGCAGCTCATGTAACTCTGCCTTGCTTTGGTGATGCTGCCCATCTTCACGACCTGTGTAACCCCCCACATGACTGAATGTGAAGCGCCTGAACGGGTTGAACAGGTCTTCATTGTCTTGGCCAAAGTAGATGTCAAAGTAGTCTGAGCCGTGGAAAGAGGAAGAGAAGGAGGGGTCCATCTGGAAATTATTGCGGAAGAGGTTGCCTTTGTTTGCCATGCCATTTTTGAGACCTACCAAGGAGACAGAAGAACATATAAGTAAATTTGGTCTGTGTTCATACATTATGGTTTTGCAATAGCACTTAAAAAAAAAAAAAAAAACAAAAAAAAAATAACCAAAGCTTATTCTTACCTTCCTCTCCAAATTGATCATAAATGTTCCTCTTTTTGGGGTCAGTCAAAATCTCATAGGCCTCAGCGATCTCCTTGAACTTGTCCTCAGCCTCAGCGTCACTGTTCTTGTCAGGGTGAAACTTCAGAGCCAGCTTCCTGTAGGCCTTTTTGATCTCATCCTCATCGGAGTCAGGCGACACACCCAGTACTTTGTAGAAGTCTTTACCAGGTGGTTTGATGGCCAGGCAGGGGCTTTCTTGTTCAGACTTGATACTTTCCTGTAAAAATACATAAATATGATGATTACACATTTTGCATTTTTATTGCATTCTGAGACTATAGACAAGACATGCTTTGTGCAGACAGTAGACTGCATAGGGTATGTCTAATAATTATAATTTAAACATATTATCTGAGAAGAGTTCTTCACAATGAAATCAGAAAGCCTTCCTCATGTGTTCTACTGTTGCATAAAGATGTTTTATTGGCTGTTTTAGCAGACACCGTCCCTAGCATTGTGACATAGAATCATTGATGAAGAGGAAAGAGTGACTTCCCCAACAACCGAGGAGCTCTCTGCTGATTGGCTAAACACTCTCCAGTGACATCCACATTTCAATATGAAGCCGGTAAAACTGTAGCATTGACAGCACAAAAAGAGACTATGATGAATGAGGACTCACCGCCGAAGATGAAGAGCCAGAGCTGTCTCCTCTGTGCATGACCCGCACTTTGCATTTCACATTCACATTTTTGTGTTTGACACCGAACTGAGTCCAGATGAGAACCATGATGCTGCTGTAAAGAGCTGTAAGAAGCTGTAAAGAGCTGTGAGGCGCTGTCCGCTCTCTTGTGGTGCTGAAAAGGCTGCTTTCCTGTCCTGAGCTCTCCACAGCTCTGGCTTAAATACTGTGGCGGCCGGTCTTCTCTACTCGCTCTCCTCCCACTCCCGGTGACTGAGATTTCCCCGGGCCCGCCTCTTTGTTCACGCGCAGGGGGATACCGAGTCCCGGGGAGAGAGGCTGAGCTGTGATTGGTGCAGCACGGATGAGCACGCGGATGTTGCAGCCTCCATCTCCATCTCGAGACTTGTTTCCGGAGTTTCTAAAAGCAGCTCAAGCAGACAGTCACGACTCAGACACCACTCTCCCCGAGTACATCAAGAACAGACAGATAAGCATCCAGGTTTGAGCCTAGACACAGACACAGGGCCATTTTAGGACACAGACGATATTATCTGTTGTAAAACCAGCTAAGGAATAA
Source organism: Periophthalmus modestus (assembly GCA_019594935.1). NCBI lineage: Eukaryota > Metazoa > Chordata > Actinopteri > Gobiiformes > Gobiidae > Periophthalmus > Periophthalmus modestus. The sequence goes on from JAIEZT010000054.1 coordinate 40,733,038, forward strand.
TAATATCAAGGAATACAATTCACAATAAGCATCATCAGTGATCAATGATGAGGTTAAGGTGACAGCACCAGCCAAACAACAAGCTCATGTTTGGTCACAGTGAAATGAACATCACCACAGAGTAAAGCAATAATCTGAACACTAGAAATGATAATGCATAAAATGTTGCATGGTCACATTATTTCTGCAGGATGCCCTAAAATGAACTTAAACAAGCTCAAGTGCCTGAAATGACCCTCAGTCCCTCAGCCTTTGTAGGTTTGGTCTAATAAACAATGAGCTTGCACAAAGCAGCAATATTCTCACAGCAAATGCCCATGTTCATTAGATACCTGTTCAAAACACCAGAAAAGCAGTGTACCCACACACTGATAACTTGCTTTGAGATATTGAGTTTCCATGCAAATGAAAAAAAAAATACATTAAAAGATTGTCCTTTTGTGCAATAACACACAGACTGCAATCTCAAGTACAATAAAATCCTTGCTTTTACCTCGAATGCCCTGTAAGAGCGACAGGAGGAGGAGGAGGGGAAGGGGAGGAGGGTCTGTTGTGTAAAGCCAAAAAAAAGTAGTAAAATGAAAATGGTCTATCAGTTTTCTGTCTAATCTTACAAAACATTTCTCATCCTTTTCAAATGTAATTTTACATGTTCCAGATGTATATTTAACATGAGCATCATCTGTGTTAGCTGAATTAGGGGCTTCCTCTTCCACTAGTTTGCAAGATGATATTCTGCATAAATGTACATGTAACACAGTCATACAGTACATGTAAAGTGAGGTCTGTGTGTTTCTGTCTAAGCTGTATCTCCTGTACAGAAATCTACAACCTAACCACGCTTTCATAGGTAATGTATTTTTCTGAGACTATTTTCTATAATCCTACATTGTACTACACTTATAATGGTGTGGTTTTATGAATGTCAGACCTATTTAGACCAGACCAGTTATGTAAATGCCATTTAGATCAAGCCAAGAAATTACAACTTCACATTCAGGAAGCTTCCTCTGAAAGGCTTTTGTTTGAAACTGCATTAGTGTTTTTTCCTTCTCACTTACACCCACACATTTCTGCAGGGTGCATTGTATTAGACACACACAAAAAGCGATTGAAAGGAAGCACTGAAAAGCCAACAGCTGTGGACTGATGGAAAAAAGTCAAGTTATATAATTGAATGTGTTAAAATGCGCGTGGGTGTTAAAGAGTGTGGGGTTAAGTAAGTGTTCCTTTAATTCTTCAAAGACACACAAATTATAGAGTTTAAAAATATGACAGGCAGTTGCTGCTTTTTTTTTCCCATTTCACTTGGTAAGAACTAACTGTGTGGGTCACATCTACATCTATCTGGACAAATTTGATTTTATATTTCATTAAAGTAAACATTTTAGCAATTATAATCTTTTGTTCTAAAGTATATAATTACAGGGCAAAGATTGACTTTAATTAGCATAATTTTCTAGCACAAGCAAAAATAAATCTGCCTTTTTTAGTCACTGTGGCTGAAACTAAGCAGTAAGTACCAGACAAACAGATATGACAATGGCACAATAGGAGATTACATAACTGATAATGGATTATTGTGTACTCACTCCTGCCAAAGGCAGGCTTTTGAAATACTATCTAGTTTTGAAAAATTAGACCTATTTTAAGTTCTACACATTGCCCACGAAATTCTATGACACACTGTGGAGTCTGTTGTGCAGGAGGCAGCGTGCCCATGGTTATGAAATGTGTGTCATGGGGAGCGTACATACATGGCAACGTTTCCTCTGCTATCTTCCTCCAACATCCAATGGGGGGTGGAATTTCCTGGAATTCTCCTGTCGTGGTACAGGAAATAGAGGACAAATTTGGTGTGAACATGTCGAGGTTGAGACGTCATGCCCAAGGAGCTATAATATTGCTTCCCATAGAGGCAGATGAAGTGAATCAGAGTGGCTCTTTCACAACACACATCCTGCCTTCATCTTCTCACATCCACTGAACATGAGCTGCCAGTCTCTGTAAAAGATTCTAATTAAAACGCTGGAATGCTGTTACTGTGAAGCAGCGAGAAGGCTAACACAAAACATGGAGCCTGTGTGTGCTGTGAATCTTTCTCACATCCAGCTTTTAGCACTGCCTCTGTGTCAAATTACCATTAATAACACATCCAAATGTCAGCTGCATTTCAAAGATGCTGTTCCGATTGTTCTGTCTCACCTGCCAGAGACGTGCCATCATCAAGCAACACACCAGTCTTTGTTTGTTTGTCATTGTACTTACAAAAGCTTTGCTCTTCAATTATCAGTTTTTTGATAAACGTGACCTACATAGAACTTTAACCGTGATGCTCTGTACAAGCAATTTGTGAGACATGTTCCACTGCAATAAAAAAATAAAAAACAAAAAAACCCAGAAGAGAAAAGTGGTTCACAGCAAACAAGTTTAATCCCTACAAGTCACTACAGTTACATCATACTACATCTTTGCTCTTTATTTGGGTCATCACTGAGAGACATTTGGGTATATCTCTGTGTACATCCAGGTATGATCCATGCTAAAAGAAAAATATAAAATCCATTAAATCTGTTAAGTTGTAGGTGTAGGGTTGGTGTAAGTTCTGGTCAAATTACTGGTGGACACTCCCTGATATCTATGTGACCTGTACACAGGGTAATAAAATGTATTATGTTTCTTTACTGTGGTGTGTTAAGATATGATAAACTACAAATGTTTATATTATTGTGTGCAGTTTCCCTTCATCTCAGCACTGAATCAGATTCATGCATCTGCGTTCTAGTGAGTGTAACAGCCAGAGAGGATACTGTTTGATCCACTGATTAAATGTTTACTTAGATCCTGTGCTCTTGTGATAGTGGTCTTTGATAGAGCTCGGTCTCAGAGGGCCTGATTTTACTGTAACACTTCACAACGTGTGGGTAAATTAGAAATGAATTGTGATTGTAACAGTGTTTTTTTTTTCCAGATTTTATGCTGATGTTACACTCACAGATGGAGGGCAGGATGTATTTATTTTCAGTATCTTTCTTGTATTTTCATAAGAAACATCCCAAATTAAAGAAATATTCCAAATTTAAGCCCTCAGATGTTGAACCCTAACCCATTTATTGTGACATGCTCTCAGTAACCCATTAAAAATCAGGTTAACAATGTCCGTACTTCTCATCTAATATAAACAGAATGTTGTGATCTGAAACTTGTCAAAAGAGATAAAGGTTTTCTCTAATTTACTGCAAGTAAACCAGTTAAAGTGTGTGTGATTGTTCATTTATGGGAGCATAGACGCCACCTCAATATCATGGTATTTTGTCAGCAATAACTGTTAGTGTCAAAGTAGTAATCCCCATCACTACTTGATCTGGGTATTGAGAGCTACTGCCAAATGTCTCTGAATGTCTCTGTTCTTGTTTCATGCTCTTTTGTTCCGAAGTCTATAATTACAGGACAGAGACTGAAGCGATTATATAAAAGTCTCCCATTTAAACTGTGAACAGCAATCATAATCTCGGTTATATAAGTGGCTAGAAAATGAGACATTCTCTGTTTGACATGTCCCTTTCCCTTGTCTGGCACCTTTTCTCCGTCCACACTCACTCCCACACATGTCTGAGAGTGTGGCTGTCTGCTTTGGACCCAACGAGCTTGTCTAGACGAACAAACATGAATAGTACGAACAGGTGCAGACCTCCAGATGGAACAGCTTAACATTTACCTTCAATACAGTCCTTTTAAAAATCTATTTTCATATTTTATCACATTTTGTTGTTCCTGTTACAATAGATCAAAGCTACAAACTTATGCAATAAAGAGGCTGGGGTATTGATTTTTGATTTCCATTTTATATAATAATGAATAAAAGGAGATGCAATAGATTTTGTATCATTATTATTAATTATATACTAAATTCAAACCCATCTAGTCTTGTTTTGCAAAGGAAGGCTGTAGTATAGTTCACAGGAGAGTGCTGCCCTCTAGTGTTCATTTTCCATAAACTAAACCCTCCTATTATTTTGTGTCCCATAGAAATAATACAAGCAGGATTATAAAAATAGTAAAGGTATTTGATAAAGTATTTAGCAAATATGCAGTATTTTGTTCTTCTTGACTCATATTATGCGTTTTCATATAAAACAATGTAACTGTGGTAATAAATCATCATCTTGTGTCACACTTATATCATTTCTTCACAAAAAATATATGGAATTGAATAGTATATGTAGCTAAAAATGAAATGTGGAAAGGAACACAAATGTAGTTCACTGTTCAGCTACAGATATCTCCAAAAATAGATTTAAAATTTTCATATATCATCCAGTTAAGATATTTAGATGCTGTGAATAATACAGTACACATATAAGTCTGTTTATTATGAGCAGGGACATATTTCTAATAATTTTTACAAAGCAGCTGCATGAGGTCAAAAATACTGGGTCAGACAGGAACAAGTAAACAGGTTTTGGATCCACCACTAGCAGAACATTGTCTTGGCCCCTGTGTGTGCTTTTTTATAAGTTACAGGTGCAACTTGTAACATTTCTAGGTGGCTGACTCCCCTTGCAGAGAAGTTAGTAATACACATTTATGTATCAAATATTTTCCAATAGCTGCATGCAATTATTAGATATCACAGACAGAGGCAGCCTGCAGATGGTCAAGATCTCAGAGGAAATGAGGAGCGAGATGAGAGAGGACAAGCAGGAAGGCCGTGTGCAAAGTGGTAATGTAAGCTGAAAGGGGACGCCACAGGGGGGAGACCGGAACAAACAATATGACACAGAGCACTAATACAAAAACAGTGCATGAAGAGGTTAAACGTACCCTAGACAGCTATTTACTGTGAAAAAGCATCATAACAGCAAGTGTGGTTGGTCTCATATATGTATAAAACAAGATATTTTATGACCAGGCTCAAAAATGTTTCATTTCTACTTTAAGGACAAACACATATTTTGGATAATCTTCATGCTTTTTATTTTTTCTGTACAGCAGTTGAGCAATTTTCTGGTAAAGCACTTTCCTGTCTGCGATGTGCCTGTCAGAGGCTGACATTTGTGCTGTCTCTTCAGGGCTGCTGACCTGGGGCCCTCATTATCTGCACAGAGCACAGCACCTGGGCCCCGCGTGACTCACTGCCAAGACGCAAGCCTCTGCTCAAAAAGAAAATATACAAGCCTCTAACATAAGACTCCATCAGTTATCCAAAGCAACATTTCATTTTAAAAAGCTCATTTGAAAGTACATGTACATACAAATACATGCAATAAAAACGCATGCTGTCTCAGAACCGTCTCAGTCTGTGATCTGCAGAATAGTTATCGTTATGTTTGGCATAATCAGTATTCCCTCAAACCAAACACTGACCCGTTTGATTTGAGTGTGTGTCTGTGTAATTTAATGTTCTTTAAACCTGTATATAACATATTCCAGTTGATTCTATGCTTAAATCAAGACATTTACACATTTACAGTCATTTTCTTTTATTTGTTCAAATTTATGATTATAAAAAATACAAAAGTTACTTTGAGTGTTTTGTTTAAAAATTCATTGTTTACAACTTGCCAGTTTAACATAAAAGTTTTGGATGTAAGAACTATCTCATAACTTACAGATTTATAGGAACCGTAGAAGAGTGTACAAATCTGGTTTAACGTAGGTAATGCCACTTTACGTTAACCTACAGTACAATAATTGCACTCGTGAAAGTTCAGGACCTTTTGTCAGATTTCAGCTCACAGATAAACCAAACTCACAAACAGACAAGTATAAACAGAACCAAGCTCTCATTCATTTGATGTCTTCCTCCTTTCTTCAAAAAGAGTCAACATGCTGAGCTCTGAACTCCTGGAAATCCTCTGGGATCGTGTCTGCGAAGTTAAAAAGGTGAGTGACTTACAGCTCATTTACAGACACCATCAAAACCAGCATGTCTAAAACCAAAGGGCCTTACCATTACAGCGATATTTCAGATTGGACCAGATGATATTTTCTTGAGAGAAGCAGAACACTCCCAGTCTTCCTCCTCTCATGGTGGTATCGATGGTGACACCAGAATCAGCCACTAACTCAGTTCCTTCATAAAACCTCGCTCTGAAACATACACATGCAATTTGCAGCTTTAAACTAGTATTTGTCTTTATTATACTCGCATCCACAGTGTTTTCCCCATTGTTTTTACCTGATGTATCCAACTTGTGGGCGATGTTGCAGGTACCAGCGATAGGACACCTTATCCTTCCAGCCGACATTCCGGGGGTCTTTCCAGAGCAGCCGCACCTGGTCATTTGTGTCTCCCGTGTGCCATAAGGAATTTCTTAAATGCTCTCCTGGGCCTGTTCTGGACTTCACAGCCTGAGAAATGTGAGAGCAGAACGCTGACATGTGGTAAATATGTCAAACGGTATAAATAATCATTTGTTCCTTTCTTTATTTACTTTGAGTTGTATCCCTGGTTCCGCCACTGCTCTGAACGGTGTGGCCTGCCAGTAGGTCTGCTCAGTCTGTTTCCACATCACCACGTAGAAGGAGGAAGAGTCTTGATAGCCAAAGATGAAGCCGGCATAGTCATCATCGGTGACTGTGTTCACATGAAATGTCCCCTCAAAGTCCACTCCACTAAAGGCAGTGTAGCCTAGAACAGAAATCAACATATTTCATTTAAAATTTTAACTTTAATCAACCAAACTTCTATTGTCAATACATGAAGAGGGAAGATCCTACCAACAGCGAGTCCCGGATCACTGTTCATAGTCTGCACAATTTCCATTCCCTGTATAACAATAATTCACTCAATTATATTACATGTAAGGATATAATACATTATGATACTATTTCATATAAAACTGCCACATTATCATTGTCTAAATTATGTAACAATTCCATGGACCTTTACCCTTGTTTTTCAATACCCTTGTGTAGAGAGTATGTACTATTGATACATACAATCAATAAGAGGAGAGAGGTAGAGAGGCCTATTGACAATCTTACCTGGTTCAATACAACCCAGTTAGGGTCAATCTGTGCATCACCTTCGGGGTCCAGAACCACCGTCTGGTAGGCTCTGAAGTCAGTGAGTGTGACCTCTGCATTCTCTGGGCAGTTGTCAATCCGATCGATCACTTTATCCTGGTCGAAATCGGACTCACATATATCTCCTACGCCGTCATCTAACAGGAAACAGAAAATGACATTATATTATTTGAAAAACAAAACAAAGAGAACACTGCCCCCTCAAGTACATCCTTGTTTAGCATCCTGAAAAGTGCTGAGATAGCGTCATTTCATGTTTAAATTACCTTTATAGAAAAGTCAGAAATGACTGCCTCCACTACAGACTAATATCCCCATACAGAAGCCAGCGAGCTGCAGAGCATGAATATAAAGCATCTGAAATAGGCTGCTGGAGGGCAAAGGAGCCGTTACACAATTTACTGAAGGAATGGTGCTGCTGCCTTTGCTGTTTGATGGGCTCCCTTTAATGTTGCCGGTTGTCGATATGTTTACTCAGAAAGAAATTGCTTTGGCTAAATTTAAACAGAATAAACCAGGCACATTTAGCAACAAACTTTTATCATTATTAACTATATCAAGTTAAAGTAGTACATAATTGGCTCCTCATACTACGACAACTTATCCATACAAAAATACTAAAGTCTTTTTACTATTACACAAGTAAAATAACAAAATATGGGGGACAGTAGGTCAGTTGGTAGTGCATTTGTCCACTGAGCCAAAGGTTGGTGGTTCGAATCCCACTCTCATTGTACACATCACTGGTAGAGCAGTCTGATCCACTGACCCACAGGTTGGCAGTGCGATTCCAGCTCCCACAGATGAATGCTGCTGTTGTTGTGTCCTTGGGCAAGATACTTAACTCCCCCTCTCGCCCCCGGTGTATGAATGTCTATGTGAAAGGGTGAGTGGTTCCTTGATATAAAGCGCTTTGTGTGCCTTGAAGGTGGAAAATCACTATATAAGTAGTTGTGGTAATGATACTGAGAGTGATATTTTTATTCCCATTTGAGAAATATAAATTGTTAGAGTAGCCTCATTAGTGTGTACTTACTTACCGATATATTTTTAAATAAAGATACAAAGATTTCTGTCATTAAACCCTTTCAAAAACATAATACTATCATTTTCATAATCCAAAAGAAAGCCTACTTTACATATATTTCATGATACTCACTGTTGTCATCAATCTGGTCAGGGTTGGGGACCAGGCGGCAGTTGTCAGGCCCTGGTGGAATAAGATCCGGGATCCCATCATTGTCGTCGTCATCGTCACACTCGTCTCCCAGACCGTCTTTGTCAGTGTCCAGCTGCGAGCTATTGATGACGAGCGGGCAATTATCCTTGCTATCCTGGTGCCCATCTCCATCGCTGCGTAACAGAATGACATGACATTAGCACTAATTAGAGTTTGGGATGAGGAAAAATGAATAACAATAAACATAATCTACCTGTCTTGATTGGTGTCACACGAGTCTCCCACCAAGTCGTTATCAACATCAGACTGAAATCACACAACAAGGTCATAAAAGTCCATTTGGTACATCCCTTTGGTTGTTGTGAGGACCAGAGGAGCAGACCTGGTTGGGGTTGGGGATGTCTGGGCAGCTGTCACATGCATCTCCAACACCATCTCCATCACGGTCCCGTTGATCTGTATTGGGCACCAGTGGGCAGTTGTCCAAGAAGTTTTTCAATCCTTCAAGTATCCAAAAAATAAGTGATTATAACTACCGTATCTCAATATAACACCAAGTTCAGCAATAGTCAACAACAAATATTGCTCATTGGGTAAAGCTCTAACTGCAAATAGTAGAACAATGAACGTGAATGAAAGGACTCTGCTCTCTAAAATAAATGGGTTGAGGAACCATAAGAGAGACTGGTGGTCACCCTACTGCATACTCGTACACAAATAGGCTTAATGTAATGTGTGTTATTCATATTGGTGCCACTAGGAGACACTGTTGCATTTTCTTTGGCTTTGAATCCTATTTTTCAGCTCCACACATCTTCATTCCTTGCAGGCAGCAGCAGTAGGACCATGAATGCAGAAAGGTCAAGTGGCAGGAATATATATAGAGGAAAGAGACGTTTCTTCTTCTGCCTGTGATGACTTGAAGTGCAATCTCACTGGAGAATGATCAAAGAAAGCATTTGCTCTCCGGTCACATAGTGTTATTTCCAGAATTATATTGACAGCTTTAAATGAAAATATGTATCTTAAAGGCATAAAAGCATATAGGAAGTTTACCCGCAAGAAAAATAGAAAGGATGAATACATTTTTTGAATACTAAACCACATGAAGTGCTTATTAAGAAATATGTCACTTGTTATATAAGGCCAACGTGATGTAATGCCTACCATCCCCATCCATGTCATCATCACATGCGTCCCCTCTGCCGTCACCGTCCGTGTCTCTCTGGTCTGGGTTCTCCACACGCACACAGTTATCACAAGCATCTCCATGGCTGTCCTTGTCACTGTTCTTCTGGTCCACATTGGGCTTTAACCAACAGTTGTCCTGAAATAAAACAATACAATTGCATTTTGTGTTTTTGTTGTTTTATCCTATGTGAATTAATGCACAAATCAGCCACTCAACAAACTAAAACTTTAATCCCACCAACCTGCTCATTTAAAATTCCATCTCCATCTGCATCATTATCACAGGCATCTCCCTGGCCATCCTTATCAGCATCTTCTTGGCCGGAGTTGGGAACAAAGATACAGTTATCCTGTAAAGGAGAGTATGAACAAGACCTGAGTCTTTTCTTTAAACCTGCGCCTGCATCAATCGTAAAAAACATGGTTACCTTTCTACAGGTTGGATCCTTGCATTTAAGTTTTTCGTCTGGGTATCCATCAATGTCAGTATCCTTTCCGCAAAGGTATCCATTACCGGCCCAGCCAATTCCACACTGACAGAGCAAGAAACATTTCACCATCTGCAGAGGTGCGTTGATCTTTGTCTCTATAGAACTTTTTTTTGGGTTGAGTACCTACCTGGCAGGATATGGATCCATCTCTCTCTACACTGCACTGTGCATTTACATCACATGGGTTTGTGAGGCTGTTACCGCAGCTGACCACAGGTTTACAGCCTTTTACTTGATCTCCAGTGAAGCCAGTCTTGCAAGTGCCACAAATGTAGGAGCCCTGAGCAGGTTAAAGCATTCAAATTATTAAAACGTAAAAAATATCAAAGATTTTAAAACATATACAGTAGTTCAGTAATAAGATTTTGATCTTACTTGAGTGTTGTGACAGTGTGAATTTTCCGCGCAGCCTCCATTTTCAGGTCCTTTACATTCGTCTATGTCATTACAGACCTGTATTGCACATAATAGGTCATTACCACAATATTTTTAAGTAAAAAAAAAATACATTTGATTCACTATTGACCTGTTTGTTGGTTTGGGCAAACACAATGCCCACTCCTTCCAGCTCATGTCCGGAGTAACCCAGTGGACAGGCATCACAGCGGAAACCTGGGGCTGTGTTCACACACTTTACTCCGGGGAAGCAAGGGCTGAACTGGCACTAAAAGAAACAAGGGCTTCATTTTAAGTCACACACACGCATTTGGTTCACGTTCAAAAACTTTCAGCTCTCTGAACCCTGCTCATAAGCACTCATCCTTAAAGAGAGAAAAAAAGCCACAAAATGCCAAATACTAGTTGCGGTGAAGAATAAACAAATGACGACTCAAGTGAGTTGTAGGAAGGGAGCATTTTTGTGTGTGAGGCATAGTCATTAAATGCCTAAGGCTCAATTTGACCTTATGTGAACTGAAAGCTAGGATTATTTTCTTCACTCTCCCACTTCTATTAATCATGACCCTTCCTGACGTAGTGTGTCAATACATTTATGTGAATATTTGCTTGGGGTGACAGGAGAGATGGAGACAGCTCAGGAGGGTTTAATAGGTGTAATTAGTAATTGGTGAAGACATCCGATTTCAAATTTCCTTTTATACAGCTATTTAACACATTAACAACAGGCCACCAATAAACCCAGTGCTAGTAATAAAATCTAAAGGTTTATGGTCTAAATGCCAGTGGTGTGTTGTAATGGCTTCAGTTGCAGGCCACAGTCTAGCACTGACCTCATCCACATCATCACAGTTGAAGCCGTCTCCAGTGTATCCATCAGGACATGGGCCACACTCCACTCCATCCGCCGTCTCTATGCACATGTCGTCACGGAAACACACACCTGGACCACATCGAGGTTTCACCACCTCTGTACCACCCAGTCCTGGTACACATAATGACATTCATTATAATAAAACCCTTAACACAACAGGAATGGTATTCATGAGTTTAAGTCACATGACTATTTCCTGTTATGGATGCCATCTTAAGGCATTTGACAATGTATAAATATACTGTGCATGCATCCTTAATAGAACAGAATAATGTGTTTTCTTACCACAGGCCTGGCACTCTGAAATGGTGTTTCTTAGAAATGAAGTTTCCTTAACCTGGAGGAACACAGACATTACACATTCATGTGTTTAGTGAGTTTGTATTAGCTGCATGGACAGGGTTTAAGTGGCTTCAGAGAAAAGTAGTTTTACCTGCTGAATGAGGACATCCTTTAGTTCATTTATCACCTTTGTTAACTCCAGCATTTGATTGGACAGCTGCTTTGTATTGACCCCTGCAGGAAAAACATGTTTAAGCTTTAAGCTTTCGACATACATACACAACACATACACTTGTTGATGTTTTCATCACATGCCAGTATATTATTTATCTTTGACAGATTTGGATACAGTATAACTAAAACATTCTTACCCAAAGTTTGAACTGCGTCTCTTTGTTGAAAGTGGCATCCTTGTAAAGAAGCCACATTCTCAAATGTATCACCAACAACCAGCTTGAGTTCCTCTAAAACTTCCTGTGGGGCAAACAGATTGTCAGTCTGTGTGTGGGCACTGCTTTACTATTGACTGTAAATACATCACAGATGTATGACCTGGTCTCTGGGCTGCATAGTCTTAAGCTCCACAGTGCCGTAGCCCGCTGGGAGCCCCTGGAAGGCGGCAGGCAGGTCATTGATGGTCTCTACCAGTCGACAGTCCAGGTGAAGCTCGATGCCCACTTGACCCTGCTGCTGCAGCCCCTTCAGGTGGAACAGCAGCTTGTGCACCTGGCCGTCAGCCAGCACCAGGTTATTGAAGGTCACTGAGCTCATCCGCTTGTCACTCCGCAAGTAACGCAACACGCCTTCAACAGAGAGCAGAGGAAGAAGAACAGACAACACAGCATGTTTTAGTCACATTTTAATCATTTCATTTTCTTGACTTGAATGTCATTATGCCAGTACTTACCTCTGTTAAGTTTACCCATCACAGTGAACTCAAAGTATTTGCTGTTGTCTCTGGGGTTGAACAGGCTGAATACAGTGGTGCCGGTCTTGGGCTGCAGCTTGAAGGAGGTGAGAATGAATGCTTCATTGACCCCTTGTTCAGCCAAACCACCCTGCAGCAGGTCTGGCAGGCAGTCTGGAGATGTGAGCAGATCATACACTGTGCGAAAGAGAGAGGTATTAATATTTACAAGGCAATTTGATAGTAAACACACGCTGCATGAACAAGGAGACAATGATGTGTGTGTCAATCTGTTGGAGTAAACTTGGCAGACAGACTTGGCACACAGAATTGACACTGATGTGGGAAGAAAATCGACTGGAGAAACTCTAGATATGTGTGCAACACTATCTTTAACTAATTATTATCATTGGCTACGAGGACAACTCCTGACAAAAGCAATAGTAGGAGGGAAATGCCAGTGAGAGTTGCAGCTCATTCAAGTCTTCTTTAATAAAGTGACCTGGGAACTGGACCTTCCACAGAAATATGTGAGGTGAATTTTCCGTGCAATTTGAACACACCAAGAGTGCAGGAGTACGGTACACTTAAAGGAGTTACTGACTACCAGTGTTCGAAGGAAACCAAATTGCTCCCAAATGCTGCAAGAAATTGGCTGTTGTTATCCAAGACTCCAAAGCATAATTCCCAGATGAGGTCTTTTTTTCTTTCCTTTGTCTCTTGTCTGCAGGCTTTCTATGGTGCTTATTGTGACATATGGTGTAATTCAACAGAACACAAGGCTGTAAAACATAGCACTTAAATGAACTAATGCCTGTCTACACACTCATGTCAACAACACTTTCACCAATTTAGACACTTTGTGTTAAGTACAAACCCCACTCCTCTGGAACAAATTAGGAATCCATTTCTAAACCAATTTAAAAATCAACAGACTGTGAGGAGAGGGAAGACAGATAGTCATGCCACTTTTTTTTAATAGATATGAACGAATGGAAATGCCTATAATCACAGAATACAAAAGAGTCAAAGTCGTCACAGAATATAGGTCAATATTTGTACAGAAAGCAGTTAGTTAGTGATTTGACTTGAAAGAAAAGGGAATTTACTCAAAGGTTTTTCAATCACTCCAATATTTGTGAAAATGTAAGGTCATATAAATGTTAATTCACTATCCTTTTCATCCAGTAAAGGCCTGAGGATCCCTGGTATTCCTTAGTTAACCTCTTTTTTCAGGCCTCATAAAAGAAATTTGATCTTTTTTTTTGCAAAATTATAAAAGTTCACACAACCCCCTTATGTAGTTAAAGGCTGTGCTTCATTTAGCCCGTTTCTATATTTTTCCCCAGGTCTGTTGATGAGGATGTCCTTTCAAAAGTGACGTGCATACACCAAAATATTGAACAACTTTAATAATGAACCCCACTGAGATGGAGCTGTCTGGATATGTTTTCATTTCGCTGGGTCAAAACACCATCTCCCTCATCACACTGGCAATCATTTAATTTACATTTTTACAGCTTTATATTGGAATGAGTTTTGTATTTGATTCTACATCAGAATTTGACATGTTACTTAAATAAATAAAGGTAAAAGTACAAGTATGGCATTATGCTTTTTTCACAGATATATTAAAATTGTTCATGTACATACTGGGCTGATTTCAAACTACACAATGCACAGGTACACATTTATTTCTGCAAGAATTTTGAAACTATTGCAAGCTATGCCTAATTGTATATGAAAAAGGGTAACTTTCTGACTTACCCAAAAACTGTGCCTCCACTTGCATGCATAGTTTCAGGAGCAGATGTGTGGCTAGAATCAGGCCTGTCCACAGACCCATGTTGCCCAAGTTTAACGGGTCCAATGCAGTGAGTGGAAGTTTCCTGGGGGATTGCTGGTGTTCCTGTCGTCCTTCCCAATCAAAAACAGAACCGAACCTTCATCATAAGCCTGGGAATTAAGAGTGGATTTGAACAGTCTTCTGTAGGGGAGGAGCATCATGCCAGAACGTGCCTTTAAAGCTTCCCGAGACAGCCTCATGCTGAGTAGGAGTGACCTGGGAACAAGCCCCTGCACAGGCTCCTAATGCCTATTATTTGACACCAGGCTTTATGCAACTCTTGAATGCACGGAAAATGTTAAAGCGATAAAAAATGAATGGTTAGTAGGACTGCACTACTGTATGACTATGTGTGATTGCTGTGTTCAGGTATACCACGGCACTCTTTCTGAAATTCTGTGGAATTTGCTGTAACACACCAGCCCTTCACTTTCCTGAAAAACAAATATTATGAACAAAGCTGAATAGAGCCATAAAGTCATTTTACAAGTTTCAGCCCAAGGTAAAAGTGTGCGAGTAGAGTAATTGTGCTGTGTGACACCTTTCTCATCTAAGCATACCTTATCCCCAGCCCCCTTCTTTCCTTCTCCCCGTTGTCGCTCAGCACAGTCAGGAAATGAGAGCTGTGGCCCAGTGTTAACAAGGCATGTTAAGCGACCAGTAGAGCTTCAGACAGACGGGCTCACAGGGCCTCCGTCAACGTCTGCTCCCAAAACATTTGGCTGAAAGACGAAGTCTTAATGGTGTTTGCATTTCCCCTTTCCACTTGTCACCTGCATCTTTAAGTACTGTTCAGAGAGTGAATGAACTCTGTGTTAGGTAGAGAAGTGGAGCTACATTTGTACCTGACTTTAGTTGGCACACACATTTTGTATTGTCATCAAAGTTGTGCTAATAGCTAACAGAGTGAATTTTGCTATTATTTTGATTTGTATGTTTATCGTGGAGATATATGTGTAGAACCTTTCAGACACAACCATCTATATTTATCCAGGCTTTAAACTGGCTCCAAATTGTCCTGAGAAGTCTCTTTGTCTTGTGGTGATCTCATAATGCTGTTCAAAACTATATTTGTCTCCTGAGAGTGGTCTGTTGGCTCTGCTCAGAATGATCAATCTGGAGAATCTGACCATGTAAAGGTCCAGATGTTATGAATGATGCACGACTCCAAATGGACCACGTGAGTTTGCAGGCAAACCTGAGCTGCATGACATCACAGTGGTTGATGAGGTCAGTGAAAGTAGCGTCTGGCTCAAAGATAAACCAAACCCCAAATGTCTCTGACACTATTTCCAAACTATTTTCAGACTGATATCCACCACCCTCAAACAATAGAGCCTGTCTCTATTTATCTAATTACAAACAACATGCAATTCTGATTCCTCAATGAAGCAAAACATTTTAGACATACTGTAGCATAAACATCGATTAGCACCCAAATTTGTGTATTTGAGTTATGTGTTGAAACTAACAGTATGCCTATATGTATTACATGTTAGTTATAACAGTGCTTATATACAGATGAAACAAGATACATTTTATTGACTTTAAGATATACTCTTGTTTTTGGTGTTAATTTCTTCTGAGTAGATCACAATGTGAGCAGCCACAGCTCAGCGTGTATGTAGTTCTTGTCCTGGTCTAGTAGGTCACAGACTCTTTACACAGTTACATATAAAACACACAGAGTTGTCTGTTCTGAAGTACCATATAGTAGTGAAATGACTGCCAGTCTGATGGTCAGTGACATAAACTATCAAACATTACCACACTCCGACACAGCCAACAATGTCCTTTAAAACAAGAACCCCAAAATTACAGTTTAAATGTGCTTAAATGTGCTTCATGTCTTGTTTTAGACAGACTGTAACTACAGCAGAGGCTTTATAAATGGCACCACATCCTGGAAATTTAAACCACAAGCTCTTGAGCCAGTGTGGTATGTCATGGAGGATAACAGTGTTCAGTTCTTTGAAATCATCTAATTTAGCATAGATTATAAAAATTGTACATTCAATATATGTAAAAAGTATCATTAGAATCCAGAAAATCTGGTAGCAAAACAGGTGTGAAAACTAAACAAACTTGAGAAGCAACTTATTGTTCAACCAAAGGAAAATGCAGGAAGTGCATGAGACCAGTATGATTTTGCTGAGATCCCTTTACTTCATTCTCTTGCCTTCACATCGTTCTGTAAAATCACTCAGAGCAGCCTTGTGGATATGGTAGCACAAACTTATGTTATTCTAAGAGAAATATTTCTTCTCAAGACTGCTCATAATACATATTTCAGAGTACTTTAACTCAACATTAAAATCCATGTCAACTATTACTTTCTAAAACAACAGTGTGGTTTGTCTGTCTCATCTGAATTTCTCAGTATTTTTTACTGGGGTGAGACCCCCTGCCAAGCCACAGCAGACAATACTATAGTGATGACTTTGCCATGTGTAAAGTGTGAGTTCATTCTCAGACCGATTATCCAGCTGCTGCCCCCTCCCTCCCTCACACCAGCTGTATGCGTTCACTCTCACTGGCTTTCACAGCTTCACTACACACCCCACACTGAGATAAGGTCCTAAATCATTCATACAGGAACAATGCTCCAAGGTGTTCATGCAGATTAGGGTTTTGCAAGCCTATACAGCGAGTCCACCGCACCCTCAGAGCCCTCATTATAAATATATGCATTTCTGAGGCACAGTTTATGTCCTGGGACTTTCATCGTACCAAGTCAAATAAGCCGGTATTGGCCGATACATTTCAGAACCTGATATGTAGGGCCGCTTTTGATAATTTCACTCAGAATATATGATTTGAAATTTCTACACACTAATTTACTGTCTATAATATGCACGGCTCCTCATAATAAAAGCACAGTACAAAAACAGAAAATATGAAATACAAATAGAAATTAGATATCCACTTGTTTTAATGTAACATTTTGTTCAGTGCCGAGAGTAAAAAGTGCAAATGTCAATTTGTCTCTAGTTTCAAGGGATCTTCTAATCTACAAAGCTTTAAATTAAAACACTTCAATGAGAAAATTTGTGACGATACAACTGTTGAACTGAAACAAGACAAAATACTTCACAGATGTGCCTTAACTAAAATTATTAATGCCAACTTGTTTTAGGCAATTTTAATTCTGTTTTTTGAGATGTGCAGAACCTCCACATTAAGCTGCTCTTGGTGCTAACGGTAGCTGCAGTGCTCACTCAAATTATATCATAATATTCAAATTTCATATTACCAACCAAAAATATGTTGAAATATCCTGAATGAGGTAATATTGCATTTATGTGTTTAAAGTTCTTTTTCCAAAATGTAAACTAGAAACTGTGTTGCTCTTACATAATATTTTTCTAAACTTAAATGATCCTTATTCTGGTCTTCTGGTATTTGGGGAGAAATTGTAACCTACTATTATTTGACGTGAATGTCTTCTGTGTGGGCACTACATGTGCTAAAGTGAAGATACTCAGATGATATACTGGAACACTGACCTGGTTTCAGGGACAGGGACATTACCGTAACATCTTGGAACTTAAATGAATTCTTTTGTTACGTCCACAATTTCGAAACACAACTCTCGATTTCCTGTCCACCCCGATAGAAGAAAGAACGTAATGTTTATTCCAGAGACAGGTGTCTAGTCTCTAAGAGTTCAGACCAGGAAATGAAAAGATTTCCTCCACAATGTCCAGACATACACCTACTTTCAGCATTATGCATTACGTAACATTAAAAAAAATGTCATACATTTGTGGTAAACATGTTCAAATCAAATATAGCTTTTACTGATAACAATTCAAATGCTGATTGAGTCTTAATTAGAAAAACAATGGACATGATGTCCCATGTATTGATGTTATAATTTGGTGTTAGGTTCTCAAGACGATTATCCAATCAGAAAGCAGAATGAGCTTCACATGAGTTTACAGCGGGGTGGGGGGGCTCTCATGGAGCTCAACAGTGACCGCCCACCCCCTGGTAAATAAATTAATTAGACTCCATAGACTTTTTGGGAAAATAAATAAAAAATCTGAAAGTTTAGTCAGGGCCACAAGACCTTATTTAAAATTTGTTTCTGAAACTTTATAAACCGCAATGTTATTAAAACATTTCACAGAGTCTTGAGTTTTAAATGTGGTTCTTGGACTTAAAAAAATGCAATATGAATATGAATTAGAATGTAGTACACTGATCTGTTGAATGGGGTGGAAGAGTGAATACACTGGTCCATATTCACCTGCTGCTAATCTCTCCATGCTGCCCTTAGAGGAGCAAAAGGGGTCCAAGGATTGGTCCCTGGGGCACCCCACAGATCAGGGCCATTTTATCCAAGACACATTTTTTCAATTTCAACAAAGTACTCCCTGTCTTCTAGATAGGATTTTAACCAGTTTAGTGCAGTACCACAGA
The DNA here is from genome assembly GCA_019594935.1 of Periophthalmus modestus. Lineage (NCBI taxonomy): Eukaryota > Metazoa > Chordata > Actinopteri > Gobiiformes > Gobiidae > Periophthalmus > Periophthalmus modestus. The sequence goes on from JAIEZT010000054.1 coordinate 40,751,662, forward strand.
TGCCCACCAAGTCCTCTAACCTCTGATCAACAGTGTCAAAAGCAGCGCTCAGATCTAACAGGATCCAAATTGAGACTTTACCTGCATCAGTGTTCAGGCGGATGTCATTTATCACCTTGATAAGAGCAGTCTCAGTGCTGTGGTGGGGTCTAAAACCTGACTGGAAAACATCAAAGGAGTTGTTCATTTGGAGAAAGTTAATAAGCTGTTGGTAAACAACTTTTTCAAGAACTTTGGCTAAAAATGGCAGATTTGAGATTGGTCAGTAATTGTTCTGTACTGTGGCATCAAGAGTGCTCTGCTTTAGGAGAGGCTTGATTATCGCAGTTTTCATAGCTCTTGGGAAAGTTCCAGATTGAAGTGTTAACTATGTGAGCGAGTGCTGATAGGTGTGGCTGCAGGGTTGCTATTTGCGCTAAGAAGTTGATGCCATTTTTAATGCCCTGAACCTTGTCATTAAAGGATATAGTAAACTCACTCACTCACTCAAACTCACTTAGCTGTGGAAATTAGTTCTAATGGCAGCGGAACTAAAGGGTTTCTGAAATGCTGAAATCCAGTTGGTTTAAACCTAAAAGGGCTCTCTCTGATCTGGATCATCAAAACTAAAACCCCAGGACCTGCAGTCAGTGATTATCAATGCTAGTGCAGCCTCTGCAGCTCAGTGAGTGGATTCTGGAGGTTCTGAGTTTTCACATAAGGGATGACTTTCACATTTACTGAGAAAAACTTGATGTGTCCTCTATCTGCAGGTTTAGGTACAAGCATATCCAATCGTGGTTGTAGTACCTTTTTTAAAACCGTAAGATTGCAGGCTACATACAGTCCCTTTAAGCTGGGACATCAATGGGTCATTTATCTTCTACAACTCCACCCCCTGGTTTAAGTTATTAGGGTTACAGAAAAAGGGCAGAGAAGTGTGTGAAAAAAAGTGATTTACAGCAGCACCTGCCACTGCATGTTTGCCCTTAGTGCAAAATAAATGTTTTGTAAAAGACAGGAAAAGAGGGTTAAGAACAAGGGGCAACCTGAACCTGTGCAAACAGCCTGCAGGTAAAAGACAGCAGTGAGTTATGAGGTCAGAGTGACAGATCTGTGATGTACTAAGTGGAGCAGTTCTGATTCTCTTTACACATTTGGAAATATGTACTACAGACACATCATGAATCCCGATCAATGTGATAAATGAGGCAAATCTGACAATAATAATGAGCATGTTGTTGCCATTAGTTACTTGTTATTCAAAGCTGGTAATGGGAGCAGTCTTGAGTTGATTAATAGCCTGTCTGTAGCATTTTCCTTTTTATGCAGTGGTGCATGTTGGGCCAGCAGCAGTACTGCAATGGGTTAAGCAATGCTCTCCAACCAGAGGGCGGCTGGTTCGAACAACGCCCAAGGGCAAATTGCTGTGCTTCATCCACCTTGTTTATTACTGTCACAGTGTGTGTCTGGTTGCAACAGGAAGGCTGGCTGCCCGGTATAAAAAACCACCAAATCACCATGCAATTGCTTCAGTGTTGTGAACCCAGTAGGAAAGAAAACTGTCAATGGAAAAACAAATAAATACATTTACATCTTGTGCAATGTGTAACTTAAAACATGTGTAATTCACAATCTGTATCTCATTAATATAGTCAGTATTTGTGGAGATTTGTACTTTGCAACAGTTCTGGATTCTTTCTTGCATGTCTTGTGAAATCACAGAGTGCGTACTATCTATAGATCATGTGTGTAGCAGCATGTTACATGTGCGCAGAATGGAAACCAGGTGCTGCTGTTGCGAACAAGGAGGCTCCACTCCATCATCAGCTCTACAAGAACCATAACAAACTCACCAGGAGCCCTCACATCAAAAACTTCACTAATGACTGATCAACTCAATGGACCAAAACAAATAAGACTTCACTGGCAGAAAGCACAAACTGAATTTCAAAATGAGACTTAGAAACCTCTATGTTATCATTACAAAGAAAGAAAACACTGGTAATGCACTATGTGAAAGTAATAAAAAGCCAAGTCAATAACAGAGTAGAAAGGAAAAAAGATGTGAGAAAGAGAGAGAGAAGAAGTACAATAGCAGAAGGAATAGGGTGAGTCACTGTGAAGGCTTTACATTATAGTGGTGACCAGACAGTGTAAGGTAAAACAAATGTCATGACCAATCTTTAGTACAAATAATTACATAAACTATAAAGATATGAACCTAGTTAACAAAATAATACCATACAGATGCATGTTTGTTTGACAATCAATTTTAATTTACTTTGAATTTATGTAGATTATCCACAAAAGTGACACTCCTTGGACATGGTAAAAAGGAATATTTACAAGAAAAATCAAAACGCACAAATAAACTTAATAAGGTAATTTCCTGTTAGTATAATGTCAAATCTTTAATAGGATTTGTCCCAAAAAATCACAGTCATTCCCACATTAATTGGTATGACTGTATAGATATCCCCCCGAGCAGGAAAAACTTGAAGCATTTTTACAAAGGAGTGTATGAAGGTTGTACGAAGGGTAACATATTATTTTCCTCTTTATCAGAAATGTTCAGTTTCTCCCCGTTCACTTCACCAAAGGGATTACTGTTCTACTGAGTAAAAGTTTCCTTTCTCATGATCCACTGAAGCCTCTTCCTCTCTCCCCTTTTACATTAAATAGAGGAGCTCAGTCTTTGGGAGATTAAAAGTGACCTCAGAGTGAGTCACAAGTTTGCACCCGTCCCTACTGCCCCTCAGCTCTGAACGAGGGAGCCAGACAGGGACAAGTAGAGGATTACATAGAGACAGGTACAGGCAGACAGGGTCCTACCATTGACCCTGATAGAAAGAGAGAAAAGGAGGTATCAAGGAAATTGCAGAGGATAGGTCCAGTAATGGGCACACCTTCACAATGTCTTGGCAGCAAAGCCCTGATGTTAATGTCACAGTGTGCTGGTGGTGGATGCAGCCAACCGCTTTCCAATGTAGATCCTACAAAGCAAACAATGGATTACATTTTGAATAGATTTCCAGATTTCCCATGAAATTTAACAAAGTAAGCCTAAGTGTAGTGATAACAAAAGGTGAGGTAAAAATAGGATAATCTGTGAATGCCTACTTTGCTACAGATAAAAGAAAACATTGTTTCTGTGTAGAGAATATATAATACTGAATTATACTGAGAGCTGATGTGTGTGACTCTTACCCGATTCCGAGTGTGAGCAGGTGTGACGCCAAGAGAGAGGGAACCAAGATGAGCAGCACGTCGGAGGAAAAGATTCTTCTCTTCATCACCTCAGTCTTGCGAACACTCAGAGACCTGGGCCGCTTTGGGTGCTGGAACACAAACTCTCTGCATAGCAACAGATGAGAGAGGAAAGACAAAAATGTAAGAAATAATGAGAACACAAGAGAAAAGAACTCAAATAAAACAAGAGTTTCTCTCAAATTAACTTTTTCTAACACCAAAAATACATTTGTCAAGACTTGGTAGTTTAAAAATATATGCAAAAAATCATGAATTTCTTTAGACTAAGGTACAATTTGCTGCCAGCATAAATTCAGGCTCTGTCAAAAAATGTTTCCATATTTTGGTCTGTCTAGAGGAAACTTACTTTGGTGGCATATTTTCAGGTCTACTGGACCAGTCCCACACCCAGTCTGCAACCCCCCGTCGCTCAGGTTCCTCCTGCAGAGAAAAACACATAAAAGTATATTGCCTTTACTGAACTCTCTGTTGTTGTGTAATAACTAAAAGTGACCACTTAAATAGTTGTGAGGCCAAGCCACTATTATTAAACGTCCATTGACTTATATAATGCTAGGTTTGATAACAAATGCAGCAACTTTTCAATATTTAACAGTATTTGCTGTGACGAGTTGTGATCTTTGAGTGTACCTGTATGGGGACACAGTCGCTGTCCTGATCACTGGAGGTCGAAGCACTCGACTGTGGCGTTACAACCTGCGGAGGACTGACCACAAATGCCAATGAAAGCTTTACGTTCTTGAACACAGAGACATTTTATAAAGATATATAAATCACTAAGTACAAAGTGAAACTCATTACTGTGCAAATTCATTTTTACAGCTGATATCAAAACCCTCAACCTCAACCCGAATTGGTTAAATTGGCCTAGGCAGCTCCTTCTTATCATTGACCTAAACGTGCGTCATCATCAGCCATGACAAGAGCCATTCGAATTGATCCGGGAAGTTAGGAAGGAGTAAGGAAAGGAGAAATTATGCTTCCTTTCATTACTTCATAACTCTGGAAGTTCCTAATTGCTGGTAAGGAGCTATGAAGCATCCTACAATTCACAGAAAGTTTCCAAATACTAAGTTACAAGTTATACACTGCAGCAGATTGTTAATTAATGCATAAATAAACTCATCTTTACAACATATTAATCATAACTACTATAGAGCCACATCAGCCCTTTTGATATTATATTATGTTTAATGCAGCTTTGCACATATTTGTTTACGATTTACAGACATGAAAGTTAAAACCACATGGCTCATTTACATAAACTTTAAGCTGAAAAAACAGCTCACTCCTTGTGCAGCTGCTGTTGGACCAAAGCACTCAGTGACGGGGGATGTGTGCTGCTGGTGCTGAGTCTTGTGCTTGTATCACTCACACCACCTCACTATGTTGACGTGGTGCATGTGTAAACTTTTCAAAGATCATACAAGTGCAGGTTTAGCGCAGCTCTTTATTTAACAGCAGTAATTAGGCAACTGTTGTGATGACTGTAATGATTGACAGGTTTAAATAATTCTCATAAGGCTCAGATGGTTCGCTTGTTGTAGTCTGTTTTCTGGGAGTTGTAGTTTTTACTGAATGGCTGTTGTTTCCGCTGCCTTAGCTCTTTCTCCTCACTGCTCCTTACTCCTCCTTGGTCTTTATTGTTGACCTCATGACGTAGCTCTCAAAGGTCAAGGAGAAGGAAGGAGAAGCAAGAAAGAATAAGGAGGTATTTTTGCCCCATTTCGGACTGGGTCTCTTAACACAAACAGCGCATATCTTTACCTGTCTCTACTCCTCTCACACTCCAGCTGTGCCTCTAGGAGAATACGCTCCAGCTCCCCCTGCAGGGCTGATGACACACTGTCCTGTGGTTCTGTCAGACTCTCCCTGCGGCTCACGGCTGCCATCAGATCCTCCAGCTCAACCCATGAGCCTGAAGAGCACAGCCAGAAATAACAAGCTCATAATGAATCTGCAGCAACTTGAAAATAGCATTTCTACACTTCTAATGGGCTGATATTTGCATGTTGGTATATGTTGTAACAGGTAATTGCAAGTGTGTGGACATTGAGTTGATACTTTTATGTTCACTGGAGGCTGTACATCAGGCAGATCAATGGCATGTTGTAATAATAAACGCCTCCACACTGACTGACTGAGTGCCTGTCAGAAATGAATTCTCTGACTGCAATCATTTGATGCTCAGAACAGAACTCTATGAATGAACGGCGAGGTTCATTGAGTCCACAGACAGGAAAGGATTTACACACACATTCAACACACAGCCAAACACTAGGGAGGACTAACTTAGGCTGACAGCGCACTCGCTTATGTAAGACTTTATTTCTGTCAGAGATTAGCCACTCGCCCGCTCTTCTTCTGTCATGTTGTGTTTATGATAGTGAAGCACATGCAGCAGTTACAAAATATCAACAGCTCAGTGAACGACCACAGCATGGTTCCATATCTGCTCTGTGCTTTGTGGCTGTGTAATGCAGTGGACATGACATGAGTGAACCTGCTGCTGGAGGAAGAAGCGAGCAGGGTGGGGGTTGGGGAGAACTGTGCCATTGCCCTAGTTATTTCCCTACAGAGTGGAGGTATGACATAACAACTGGCTTGTTTCTTGTCTGTTGAGTTGGTGCAGCATTAAATCAGTGCTCATTGTGGGCAGAGACAGATCATCTTTATGTAATATGAACAAGGGTTGAATGTGAAATAAGTCAATGAAGTGCATCACACTCCATTTGTCTGCCTTTAAAAAAACATGAATGGCTGCTGTTTGTGTTTGCGAATGTTTCTAATCTAAATCCGATGTGCCAAAACAATATCTACACAGAGAACACTCAAGCTAAATAGGTTAGGAAATCCTTGGTACTTAATTGGCTTACAAAGATACAGGTGAGTCCGAATCAGGTGAGTCATGGAATCCTTTTACACAACCCAAATGAGCTGGCAACAACAATGTAAACTTTAATCATAGACAATTTATTCTAGGTTACACAGTTTTAAACTTAATACATTCGTTTTAAAGTACAGGTCACACAATAGTAACACGTTTTGATACACTTTGTGGTAAGTCATTTCTAAATGCATTATAATGTGGCAAATACACTGTCCTACTATTTAGCTACAGAATTGTCCATTCACATCATAAGCTACAGATGTGTGGGCTATGTGGAGGAAATGTACCTCCTTATGTAAAGGCCTATTGTGTTTCAGGTCCATCCAAACCATTTAAGAAAATAACCTGGTTTGTAGGTTATACACAGACAAAATAATAATACCTTTGTTGAAGTTGCCTAATTCAAGTCAACACAATAACCTTAAGTTTATAAACGTTACAGCCTAAGTCAAATGGGTTTTGAGTTTGTTCAAAATGATTGTATTTCCCTCATGTTAAATCTGAGCGTCCTGCTGTTTCTTACCGTACAGACCGTCCTCTGGAGTTTGCGCCATGCTGCACCAGGGCCGCAGGAGGTGAAGAGTCTGGAGCAGGTGAGTCTTTGACCCTGATCACACAGGAGCAGCAGGTGAGCGGGGCTTCGTGTCCTGGGTGCTTTCTATAACCTCGGTCAGTGTTTGTGTCGTGTTTGTTTGTTATGTGTGTAAAGGGGGCAGAAGCGGCACAGGAGCGCGCACTGCGCTAATCCGCCCCTCCTCTGCGCCATTTCTCCTGCCCCAGCTTCACCCTCACCTCACCACGTGTTACCGCCAGTGCGTCGTAAACAAACCCAGATCAGATGAAATACGAGAAACTTGAAGCCCTGGACACACTGAAGTAGACGAGCCAAGGCCTGATTACTCTGGTTCACTCAGGGGCCATTACTTTTACAGATTACAACTGCACATAGGCTACAAATAGTTTCATTTAGGCAAGCTTTGAGTTCAAAGGGTAAGGCCATCTGAAAATAGCTCATTATTGGATCATTAATGTAGGTCTAGGCTACATTAAATGAATATGTGACAACATCACCCCCTGGTGGATGAAAACCAGTAGAATCCCGGGGCACTACTGCAATCACAAAATAAAAATGTTACAGGTTGCTCATCTCTATGGAGATTGAAGCAAAACTGATTTACCTCCTGTGAGCTATTTGAGAATCCTCTTAGACTAATATGTTTTAGGTGGACAGAGGTCCCTGCATTATGAGTAATGACATCTCTGTGTTTTGGTCGAGCGGCTCTATTTCACTACCAATCTTCTCCTCCATTTATTATGTGCTATTTTGTATCTTACCTTCAGTTTCCTTCTTTCAAGAGGACAGATCAGAGAGTTATTATTTGACCCAGAAAAATGTAGTAAAATGCCCTCCATCCATCAAAGTAAATTAAACCTTCCTGACAATGTCCCCGGCCCGGCTTGGATCTGAGCCTGAGATGTCACCTGCACTCAGCCTTTCACTCATTCTTCATGCTTAAGAGTGAAAGAGAAAAAAGAAACGGTTTGAGGTAATGGCCACAGTTAGATCTTTCATGTGTCCCATTGTACATCCCTGGATTAGCTGTTGATTGATGACTTTAAGTCTACATGAGAGGATCCGCTTAAAATTCATCTTTTGTAGCTCTTCAGACACAGAGCTTGTCAGCCACAGTCTAGTGTTCTTTGATGGGTGTGTAAAAAAGCCTCAGTATAAATAATAACTAGGACTAGAGCTCTGATCTCATTTCAACAGTATAAATCATGTAGTAAAAAGAAAGACTTTCAACTTCTCACTATGTTATGTTTTCAGTAAATTAGGCCTGTACAGTTGATAGAATTTTATTTGAGATCAAGGAAATTAATATGAGAAATATCATTTACTTGTTTTATAAATCTAAATAAATAAATATGAAAAAAAATGTGTATATCACATATTGCCCAGCCTTTGTAGGCACATAGATTTTGATCAGTCATAGTTGTGTCCCACCTTCTGTCATCTCTAAAGCCAAGGTCTTTTCAGTGATGCTCCTCCTGGTGTTAAGGGGCCTCTCTGGGTCTGTTCTCATTTTATTGTCCTCTGCTCCTCCATCTGCTGCTTCTCTGGCCGATTCTGTACGAACGCCAAACACACAGAATCCTTATGAAGCCATTGTTGGTCACCTCTGTGTGTTATGAAAGCAAACATGCAAATCACATAACACAGGGCACACCTGCTTCAAAACTACACAAAGATGTTACTGCTTCTCTGTTAAGATAATATTATATTGTGATTACATTCATGATGATAGTATTAAACCTTCCTCTTAGCCACTTACATTTATTTGCACATATTGAATGAAGCAATTTTAGTCATTTTATTTTATCTTATTAAAATGGTGTTTGACATAAACTTTAACATTTTAACACAAAACAATTAAATTTCCTCCTCCAAAGTCTGAGCTCTGGAGAACCACATGATTTCACTGATTGACTTTGGAGCTCTTGATTAAAAAGGCCAAACGTATCATTGATTATTAGCAATGAATCTTGATCTTAATGATAATGTGATTACTTGCACAGCCCTACTGTTAATCCACTTGTAACTACTTTAATTAGTCATATGTCCCACGCTCATAACATTAATGAAGTCAATCTTTAACTTGCTGCTTTCATTTAATTGTAGTATTATCATTATTATAATAGGGAATAAATAACTAGTGCTGTAAATGTGCGAGATTCAGCTCAAAGCTAAACTGTGACCCAGCAGCTCACCAGCACCTCAGATACCAACTCACTCTTATATCTCACTAACCAACACATTAAAGGTTCATATTTTCATACTTCCAAAGTTTACAGCCAATGACTAATGGGGCCTATGACCAATATACCACGAAAACCAGCTCCAAAGACAAGCTTTAAACTATCTTCTCATTCATTACTTGGTTTTCAAGGAGTTTTCAAGCCAATAATTCAATTGAAAGGGGCTGATTAGCATATCTGATAATAATTCATACAGGAAATCCCTCATACAGCCTCCCTCTGCCTGTCAGATCCTCTCAGTCTGTAGCGCAGTTTAAGACCACACTAAAAATCCACCTCTTTTCCCGGGCGTTTGGTTGTAGTTCGGCAGAATATGTTGGTATTTTATTGTTTTATTGCCTATGTATCGTATTTTATGTATCTGTTTTTGCTTGTTGTTGTTTATGTCAAGCACACTGGGTAGCTTAAGTTGTATTTTAAATGTGCTATCCAAATAAAACTGAATTGAATTGAAAATACATTGAAGCTTGGACCATCCCCTGCATCAAAAACACCGAGGAGCCAGTGTTTTGCTTGGGGGACTAAATAGATGCTTGATGCCGTGCAAATAAAATGAGTTATTTCAGGTAAAGCACACGCCACCAGTTCTTCACGTGTTACACATTGCAATTTATATAACAAATGTGAGACAGTACAGAGACTGCTTGATTGGAGATTAGTGCTGATACAGTGGGATGAGCCCTGTGGCCATCTAGGTGTAGATACTATCTCTCTCTCCAGTACAAAGAGTTTTTGTTTTTCTTTCCCGTAAGACATAGACGCTGCAATGGAACTGACTATGCCCCTATCAGTAATGCAATCTACACTTTTATATTTATGTATGCAAATGACTATTGCATTGGCAGTGGAGCATGTTAACCATCCTTAACATGCCTGCATTATGGATAGCTATTGTTCATACATCTCTATTGTTCTGTCACTGTTCCCTTGACATAGCCGGCCTTGTATAGGAGATATTTGTACAATTAGTCCATCCACCTTTCTGTTTTTGCCTCCTTGTAAATGTATCCTCATTTTTTGCCTGGTCCCTTCTGCATTCCTCTCCAGCTGACCTTGGCATCCTGTCAGCTTCTTCCCATCCACCTCACACACTGCTAGATTTTTTTTTTTAAAGCCCCCTTCCCTCTCTTGTCCCTTGACTCCTCCCCTTAGTTCACTTCCCGTTCCCCTATTGCCTCTGCCGATGCTCTGCAGCTGTACATACTCTGCTTTTTAATTAGACTCCCCCTAAGCCCCACCTCTCACACACTCCACCCCTCTTCTTTCTATTCCTTTTCTTTTTTTAGCCCACAATGAAAATACCAGAGGCTTGCATGGCGACATGGAACCGTGGGAGGAGGTCATGATGGAGAGATGCGAAGAGGACGGGGGATCCAGGCAAAAAGAACAAGGCAGGGAGCATTACAGAGGATAAGTGGCGTCTTGCTCCCCCTCCTGTCCATTCACTTTCACTTACAGCACCAACGCTCTGACAGCTACGCATATAGGCAGCGCAGCGTAGCACTGAGAGATGGATAAAAAGCCTCCCCTTGTGAAGGCATGAATCCACCTATCCAACGGAAGAGGGTGAAATAGCAGAAGACGTCCACATAAAGAGGAAAGACACGGAGGGGGAAGAGATGGACTATGCAAAGGAGGAGATGTGAAGCAGCGCTGAAAAGAGAGGTGAGGATAATACCACAAAAACGCCAAATGGTTTGAAGAATGGCACGAGGAGACTGGAGTTAGCAGCTGGGGGGATGTAGCTTGTGTGTTTTGTGGTGGAAAGAGACAACTGGAAGAGAGATGTGGCATTTGTGACACAGTTGTTTGTCCTGATGGAAGATAGTACAGCAGTAAGAGCCATGAGCATCACCATAGCGATAATAGAGTGGTGAAGATACTAGGGCTCGAGGCACATTAAAACGCAGCACTGTTGTCGATGCATAGAAAAATCACAGTGTTGTCAGTGAGATCCATTGTCCTTGCATGCATGTGTATTGTATGTGCGTGGTGATTTGGGGTGGGAGTTTGTGTGTGTGTGTTTACCTGCATCTATGAGAATTGATTTAGTGCAGGTGAGGCAGGGATCCTTTCTGCTATAACATTATAAGTGTGGGGATGCTCCACTGTTGATGCAGTGTTGATGTAGCAGATTCCAGCAGCTGTTTTTGTATTGCATATTTGTCAGGTGGTTGTGGTGGTGATGAGGGAGTGTGGGAGTGAGGGAGGGGGGCAGAAAGTTTGAGGAGGAGACACTGAGTGAGGGAATTCCATTTGTATGGGTCTTTGTGAGTATGCATGATGTAAAGCCCTGTCATTCTGCACAGTCACCAAAGCAATTTAAGGACTCTTGGGAATAGCCTTTTAAAAATGAATATGCTTTGAATAATGTGGTAGTAATTATTCAGCCCCAGTGTGGCTTACATTTACACTGGAGCAGTAGCATTGTGAGCAAAGCCTGCACATGTAGTCTAATTTACTCACGTCTCATTATTTTTTAAAGTTCTTCCTTTACATATGTAGTTATGATTGGTCTTGTTGCTTGTTTCATGTCTCAGAAGCAGCGTAGCTCCAGTACAGAGTTCCTGTATGATGTGTTCTCTGGGCATTGCTTTGGACAGGGACATTGGCATGTGACTCTGACTCTGAAGTCACCTATGGGGGGGTACATTGCCACTTAACATTTAAGTACCTGCTTAGTTTTTTTTTTTTTTTTTTTTTATGATGACGATTTAGACACAGCAATTTGTATCTACTGGATAAATGACGCCTTTCTATGCATACAGAAATGACAAAATTCAAGTACAACTGTAAAAAACTGTTTATAGGTTGATATGTTTTTTGTTAGAAAAGGTAAAATACCAGATGATTATTTAATTGTAATAAGTTAAAAATGAGAGAAAAGATGATCATGTTCATTTTAACAATACTCCACATAAACCACAGAACTGAAGAGCAATGCTAGATTATGAGGCTGAAGCTTTTAACTTACTGTTTGGCTCAGATGTTTGCGGATGTCATCTTTTCAAACATACTCTGTGGGCGCCAGTAAAATACGGCCTGCTGTGATGGTTGATTGTTATCAGCCAAAATCAAGATGCCAGTACATTGTTGTAAACAAACAGTGTTAAACCCCCTGGATTCTATTGCACCATGGTCTGATTGCAAAACAATGCCTGTGCTCTACAAATATAAGTTAATATAAGTGAGTTTTATATGTTTGCAATTGCATTTGCTCTTAAGATTTTATCAGAGAAGCTAAATGATTTACTAAAACCCAGGCATCACACAGTATCTTGTGTTATAATTTTGTGATTGTTGATGATAGTCTGTACTTGAGGAAAACACTGACACTGTGGAGTAAACAGGGAAAAGAACATATAATGCAAATAGCAGACAACCAGATTTGAAGGTAGTAGAGGTGCGCAGCCGATCAGGATTTTTGCAGCTGATTACTGATCAGCCGATACCGATCACAGCAGACACCATTCACGTGACCATTGACCAAAATCTCACTAGTTATGGCAAAGGAATTTTGTTGGCAATTTAAGCCAATAATAATAATGTGCCTCTAGCTGCCCCTCAGCACACGGTGATCTGTCTGATCAGTCCATTTTGCCAATATTTGATCACGTTGTGTTTGCCTTGATCGGCTGATCAATGATCGGAGCACCTCTAGAACGTAGGTCTCACTTTTGAGCATTCTACTGTGGGCAATGAATGCTTTCTACCAAATGTCTCTTTATGAGTTCTCTATTTCTGCAGTTTTAAGAGATGCTGTGTAAAATTATGAGAGGGGTGGATTAAAATTTTCTCCTAAGTGCTTGAGGGGCACATAACTTATCATACATATTTTGGGTTTCTCTCCACTTCCTCTGTAAATGGCCTGACACCCTGATGGTGCTGATTTTCCACTTCAGTGAACCCTAACCATGACATTTCTAGTGCTGCCAGGGGTGGTTCCCTGACTTCTCCTGTCCCCCAGCTCTGCCTTTCTCAGCCTCTCCTGCAGATAACTCCCTTTGTGCCTAGTTCGGAGCAAAGAATATGTTGTTTTTGTAGGTGGGTAAAGTCAGTTATGATAATGATGTACTTTACTATGACTGTGGATTTCTTATCGTTCTAACTGCACATCATGCGCTTGAATCCACAAGTGTAAGGTTAAGGTGAAATTATGAAGAAATTTGTCTTCTGCATTTGACCCATCCTTCAATGCCACTGTCATAATTTATCAGACACTGTAGATAAGCCAGTGTTTGTGCTCCAGGTTTTGCAGGGTAGAAAGAGTGCACATATTATATTGAACAGAAGTTAATGAATAGTATTTTGAATAGAGCAATAATTATCATGATTTTGCATTCAATTCACTGCAGAGCTACAGGAACACGTCTTCAGACTACCTTAGCTGAACGATTTTTTTCGCCTATTGTGCATGTTTTAGGCAGATAGTCGTATATTCTTAGACCTCTTGCTGGAGAAGGCAACAGCAAATGAGCTAGTAGTAAATCTTAAATAATACCCACAAAGAGTTATGACCCTTGCTGACATTATGCAGTCGCACACCTTCCTCCTTCCGTTCACTGATTTATCTCTTGTCTGCCAATAAAACTCAACATGAAAGTGTCACATGTATGGGATAGGTCTGGCCTTACAGATTTATGAAGTCAATGCAGCATTACACAAAAGAAGTCAAATTTAAATGGAAGCTACATTTTGATTAGATGTAGTGGATGTGAGACAGGACAGTGGAAAGAATGGTCCAGAAATGAGCATGAACACAGCAGGAGAAAATACTGAGTATACAGAGCCGCAGTGATGCAATAGCCTCTCTCTGTGCGAATCATTGTGTGAATTTCAATTATGACTTAACTAATCATGATTATTATTTTTTCATAATGAAGCAGCCCTACAACAAATGCCACTAAGTACATGATAGTGTTTGTGTTATGAGAACACTGATGGGCATCAGCGCTCAGTGCAGCGGCACGCCTTATTCAGAATTCTTGAAATATGATTGTTATATATATTATTTATCTGTGTAAGATAAAGGTCTGATCCATAGCAAAAGACGAAGTTTAAATCTGTCAACTGGACAAATGGTTGTTGGAGTGAAGACGTTTCGCTGCTCATTCAAGCCGCTTCTTCAGTTCTGGCCATAGCTATGTCCACAATCAGAAAGACACTAGAAAGATTTTAATTTTCTTTTCTGAGGAACAATACTGAATCTCACTAAATTAGCTCCTTGGTCAAGAAAGACAAATGTAAAAAAAAACAAAAAACAGTACTAACTTGAGCATTAATATCAACATTTTCACTTGATCAGGACAAAATCTGCCTTTTTAAACGAATACTGCAGCATTTCTTTATTTGATTTTATGTGACCTTTGCTGACCCATTTTGTGCATGTTTAAAATAATATAGTAAGTAAGAAATAGTTCCAGTGTATTACACAGTTCTCCTCTTTGTCATCTCTTTTCTGTTATCTTTGCAGAGCTGGGAGCCATGAGAGAAGAGCCTTAAAGATGGACAAAGAGATGTAGCGATAAAATCTGAAGTGATGGAATTATGATTGAAAGAGAAAGACTATTTTGGAATATCATAGACCCTAAAGTGATACAGTTTCTATTGGACCCTGAGATTTGCAGGAGACAAGCCAATGAGATGTGAAGAAAGCATGGCCTGGCTGCATTCCCTTGCTTCCTGTATCTTGTGTGCAGGTGATCGCACGTTTTGGACACTGAAAAAAGAATGGAAAATAAAGAAGCAGTGGTCACACAATTGACAACTCTCAAGACATAAAGAAGAGTTCATTTGGGGATTAATTTTATACAAATGCTCTTTCTTTGAGAGGGATGGGACTATAATTATTTTTAGGCACATGGTTTCATTACAAATATGACTTTAATCTTGTTAATCCATTTTCAATAGCCTTTTTAAAAATTTTGTGAATGGCACAATCTCCAATTAAGAGACAACTATTTCCCTGTTTACAGTAGAACAGGTTACTTATTGGTGCCACATGTAAAGGATACATCTCTAGTTAGTGATGTATACTCAAACAGGCTCTGATTACATCTAATTGTGAATGTTAGGTGACCAAGAGAAACAAGAGAAATGGTGAGCAAGGAGCCGAGCCACTTGCTCACGGGCCAAACAAATAGTAAGAGCACCTTGGCAGATAAGCTGCCTGGGACTATGACTGTGCGGTCTGTACTGCTCAATCGAGACTCCCCTGATATCGAGAGCCGTCTTAAGAAGAGACGTAACCGTACTCACCAAGTCCGCTTTAAAGATTTGGAAGATGGTAGTAGCAGCAGTGGAAACAGTGGAACAGGTGAACACAATCAACGGGCTTCTACAGATTGTTCAAGTCCACACCCTGTGCGTAAACATGGAAGCAGGACTCCTCTGCCGTGGGTGGATGAACCACACATTAGCAGTCTACCAGGCCAAACCTCTGTGGTTGGAGCGGTGCGTGGAGACATGGCAAGTACCATAGAGGTAGTGGCTGCTTTCTTAGCTAGAGCACCACCTCACCCATTAACACCAGGTCCAACACGCAGATGCTGGACTCCACCTCAGGCCAATTCATTAACCTTGCCAATGACACGGAAGCCCAGCACCAGCACAGCAATTCAGACTTCCCCATGTCTAAAGAAGCCCCTCTCCACTCACACACGTAGCCACAGCTTCGGAGACTCTGTTGGGATTGATGGTGATGACGAACATGACTCACAGGATGAAAACTTTTTCCACAATCACCTGTCGGCTCATAGACCCAAGGATCTTAATGGTGCATCTGCATGTTCAGAGCGAACTACCATAGAACGGAGGTCAAAATCTAGGACAGAAATGAAATCTGCTGTTACTGTTGTGAAGAATTCAAGGCACAGCGGCCCACCTTCGGTCAGTCACACTGAGCCCTGTCACTGTTCCACTGTTTCATTACAAGGGGGTCCCAAGCGCCCGGGTAGCAGCACCCCTTCATTAGTCAGAAGGAGAAAGCGCTTCAGTCGGACCACCAGTGATCCTGGAAAGGAGGTGCATTACTGTACTACTCCTACACAGACTGAGAGCCATAGTCTGTCTCCACCTCGCTCAAGTAAACTGTGTACAACTCAAGTTCAAACAGAGACTCCATCTTCATATCCACACACTCCAAAGTACTCCACCACCCAAAGCCAAACTGAATGCCACACTCAGTCCTCACCAGTAAATAACCCAACCCTACCTCCTGACCCTAAGAAGAGTGCCACCCAAACACCAACAAAGTCTTCTTCCTGTCACACTCTCACAGCTTCGTCAACTGAACCTTGCACTACCCAGCCACAATCAAAGAGCCCATGTGCTTCCCAAATTCGGTCTGAGAGCCTCAGTTCTTCACTTGTGAAAGATCGAGAATCTCTTCCAAATCAAACTGTGCCTTACAATTTCACTAAATTACCATCACGTTTACCATCACATATTACTCCCCATAGTGACAATAAGGTTTCTTTCTCAGTAGAAAAATCTACATCCTCCAATTCAACAAAACAGGTTCTATCCAGTCCTTACTCTACTGTTTCCACTGCTGTTACAGCTCACTCTGTAACTCCTGATGTTACACAACAATCTGTGATTACAGATGTTACACCATATTCTGTTGGCCCTGTTGTTACATCACACTCTGTAACCCCAGTAGTTACATCACACGCTGTTACCCCCATAGTTACATCACACTCTGTAACCCCGGCTGTTACAGCACACTCTGTAACCCCGGCTGTTACATCACACTCTGTAACCCCCATAGTTACATCACACTCTGTAACCCCCATAGTTACATCACACTCTGTAACCCCCATAGTTACATCACACTCTGTAACCCCGGCTGTTACATCACACTCTGTAACCCCGGCTTTTACAGCACACTCTGTAACCCCGGCTGTTACATCACACTCTGTAACCCCCATAGTTACATCACACTCTGTAACCCCCATTGTTACAGCACACTCTGTAACCCCCATTGTTACAGCACACTCTGTAACCCCCATTGTTACATCACACTCTGTAACCCCCATTGTTACATCACACTCTGTAACCCCGGCTGTTACATCACACTCTGTAACCCCGGCTGTTACATCACACTCTGTAACTCCCATAGTTAACTCACACTCTGTAACCCCCATAGTTACATCACACTCTGTAACCCCCATAGTTACATCACACTCTGTAACCCCGGCTGTTACATCACACTCTGTAACCCCCATAGTTACATCACACTCTGTAACCCCCATAGTTACATCACACTCTGTAACCCCCATAGTTACATTACACTCTGTAACCCCCATAGTTACATCACACTCTGTAACCCCCATAGTTACATCACATTCTGTAACCCCGGCTGTTACAGCACACACTGTAACCCCCACAGTTACATCACACTCTGTAACCCCTGTTGTTAAACCACACTTCATTGCTCCCCCGGTAACACCACACACAGTAGTACCTGTTGTAACAGTCCAGTGTGTTGCCCCTGTTGTTACACCACACTCTGTTGCCCTTGGAGCTCCTGTTGTTAAACCACAATATGTTGCCCCTCCGGTAACACCACACACAGTATCACCTGTTGTTACATCCCAGTCTATTGACCCTATTACTGTACCACACCCTGTTGCCCCTGTTGTTACACCACACTCTGTTGCCCCTGTTGTTACACCACACTCCGTTGCCCCTGTTGTTGCACCTCACTTTGTCGGCCCTGTTGTTGCACCTCACTCTGTTGCCCCAATTGTCACACCAGACTCTTTTGCCCCTGTTGTCACATTACACTCTGTTCCCCCAGTTGTTGCACCACACTCTATTGCCCCTGTTGTCGCACCACACTCTATTGCCCCTGTTGCTAAACCACACTCTGTTGCCCCCCCAGTAGCCTCTGTTGTAACTGCACAGACTATAGCCGCTGTTGATACACCATACTCTTTAGTCCCTGGTGTTCCTCCACATCCTGTTCCAAATTGTTCTGTTGTGTCTCCCCCTGCTGTAATTCTGCCTGTTTTTTCTTGCAGTACTTCATTGTCAGTGATCCAAGATTGTACGTCACCTATTTCAAACATTGATCCACCCACTTCATTAACATGTTCTACCCCGAGGCCCCTTCCACAAAACTCTCCTGTCGTGCCCCCAAATGTAACAGATATAACAAGGCATATACCTACCCCTGTAAATGTAATGTCTCTACTGCCAAATGCAACATCTCCTGCAAATGTAGCTCCTTGTACGTTTGTAACCCAAACTGCCATATCCTGCACATCAATATCCTATTACACTACTACACATCCAGTTGGTCCCGCTGGTCCTCAATCACACATTTTGCCCCCAGCTTATGCCACTCTTGTACAAACTGTATCACATTGTAACATACCTTGTCAGGTTTTGCAAAATACTGTTAGCGCCAAAATAACCCCTTTCTCTTCACCAGTTCCAAAACTCAAATCTTGCACATCTCAACCTATACTAGTGAAAACATACACATCCAATCTTCCAATTATGCAGCAGTGTGTAACGCCAACTAAAACTGCTCCCTTATACTCTTCCACATTTCGCGCTGCACCACCTTACACTCCCCCCTTTCAGACTCAGGTAAAGAGGGGCCTACGGCTTCCGCCTCCACCACCACCTCCACCTCCCTACACCCCACGTAAAAACACAAATGATCAGCCTGCAACCCAAACCTCTGCGCTCAGGACAGACAACAAGACCACTGAGAAGGACAAAGACGGAAGCAAAGACAGTAAAGCAGATGAAAAATGCAAGGATTCGCCCAAGCTGAGTGGAAGAGTCAGCTCTCTGAAACAAAGGGCCCAAACTCCACCAGCTGCTCTCATGAAGGACAGGGGCTCTCCTGCTAAGGCCTGTTTCAAGTCCAGCTGTCTCAGTTCAGCCCATGCTCAGCTCGGAGTCCTACACAAAATGCTCTGCTCAGGCGCTAGACCTCGGCCCAACACCCCCTGTCAGTTTCCTCTTCCTCAAAGTCAACAAGGCTGCTCTAGGGTGAGGAGGTGCTCTGTTCCCGCAGAACGCTCTACAGCCGGACCATTGACTCCCGCCCAAGCTGACACACTAAGACAGGTCCAGGAGATTTTGGGGGGCTTGATGTCTGGAGCCAAGTGTAAACTGGATCCAGCTAAAGTGACAGAAAAGCTACTGAGTCCCAATGGACCTCTGCGTGACATTCGGAGTCTGCAAACCCAGCTTCAGAGCTTAGAGGGAGTCCTGGAGACGAGCCAGAATACCATTAAGGTCCTGCTGGATGTCATACAAGACCTGGAAAAGAAAGAAGCCGTGCGGGATGGGTGAGGCAATATTTCAATTTAATTTCAGTCTAATTCAAGATAACTGTATTGGTATATTGATAGTCCTGGTTTCTTCTTGTTACATAGCTATAAGAGCAATTGGAATTATAAACCTGAGGCTAACAGGGGAGCTCAGCCTAGAGCCAGTTGTGGTTGTGTGTCATAGCCATGTGCTAATCTATGTCAAGCCTTGAAGTATGTGGTTTTCTGATTCTGATATAACCCTGGATTTATGTTGATGCTAGTGTCAACAACTGCACACATAGGCGCAAGACAAAGACTTAATTAACATGTATTTGTCAAATATCACATAGAGAAAGGCAGATGACGTGTTACTATCATCCATCACAGGATCGTTTTTATCAGTGAAAAGCCTTGACTGAAATGTGCTTCTGATCTAAATCTCCAGTTAATTTAATTACTATATGCTTGGTTAAGACATGTGACACAGAAAAAGCATCTTGAGTAACTATTTAGTGTTGCTTGTAAGTCTGATGCATGCACACTTGACTTTACCTCATAAGCATTATTTTATGCCTGGAGAGGCATAGTGAGTCATGGTTTATATAACCCCCTGAGCTGGTTGGAGCTGGAGGTATCGTCCATTGAAAATGATTCAAGTGTTGATTTTGGCACATTTGGAGATGTGCAGCAATACACTCATTTGTACAGGAAGGGAATTGTTAATCTTAGTAAGTCAGCACACGTGTGAGCTTGTGAACACAGAGACAGATGTATGTAAAAAAGTGTTTCGTTTACCCCTGATATGTCATCTCTATCCTTGTCAACAGAAGACATTTATACAGAACAGGACAGGACATTGAGAACTGTGGCACCTGCAGAGACTGTGCCTGCATCATCTACAGGTAATGCAATCTTTTATGTATTTAAAAAAAAAAAAAAGAAAAAGAAAAAAACATGTGTTTATAAAACAGTGCAGAAAAGAGAAAATGTGAAGAAGTGTATTGAGAGAATTTAGGAAAAACTCTGCATCAACAGTTCTTCAAAGATCTTAATATGAACATGTGCTGGGTATTGCTTTGAAGAATTGGGGCAAAACACCGCTAAAGCCTTGGTACAGCTAAAGAAGCATGACAGAAACCTATTTTATGTGCGCATCTCCTCCAGCGGAACAGGCCTTTGTCATTGTTCACTGCTGACATGACAGGAGGAGATGGTTCAAGTCTACATACCATATGACATCTGTAAGGAGGTTTCCTTTTAACGCAGAAGACATCTGCAGAGATAGGAACGTGGAAAGAAAAAAATCACTGATAGACAAGAAAGGCAAACGTAAAAGAACTAATTATGTGTTCTATGATGCAGTGATGTCAAAGATGGGGCAGGTTTTTAGAGTTCCCTCATGGGTTAATGCCTGCCATGTTGAGTGACAGCAGGCAGCAATATATATAGAACTGAATAAGCCACAAGTGTTAATGTAATGAATGAAGTCTATCAGAAAACGTTTGTGTGAATACTAACTCAAGAGCTCAAGAAAGTTAATGATGAAATGCTGTGCGCTCTGTAACATAACCGTAGCAAGTCTCCATATTGATTTAATTATTATTATATTATTATATTATTACTTATGAATTATTGTGAATTATTGTGAAATCAGTCTTGTGGGTTGTAGGCGACAACAGAATATACGATACACATTTTGCGTTTTGTGCCTTGAATATTACAGATTCAGTGAAGGTTGGTGTTTCTGGAGGTACTTTTCCAAAGTTCTTACTTGCATAATTAATGTGCCAGTCTGATTATGTGGTCGTGCAGGAGTGTTAATTAGTCAGTGAGGTGGTGATTTTCTGTGTTATTCTTTTTGCTAATGGCATATGAGCCACATGAAGCAAAACAGGAGCTCTAAAAAGGAACTGTTGGTGTGAATCCCTGTGGAGTTTACACAGACCTAATCAGATCTGTATGTGTCTCCATCATCACACATTTTACTGGAGGGGCTTCGGAAGAAAAGGGGGGCACTGAGGGGGTGCACGACTCCGGACTCAAGGCTCGCAGCTGAAACATGAGGCCACTGCAGTTTCTTTTAAGACAGGCCGCTGTTCTCTTTTCTAAAGACCAGATCATTGAGAAAAGTGTTGCTGATGAAGCAGTCTTGGGTTCACTGTTTTCTCCTAGCTTAGTGTTTTTGTAGGAATGCTGCTCAAACTTGATTTAAATGGCACTTGTATTGTTTTGTTGAACGTATTTACAAGCTGCCAAGGCTGTTTAAGAATTGGTCAATAAATTCCTCCCCTCATTACAGATGGGTTTTTTTGCGGTTCTGGCAGAAGGAAGAAGTGACAAGATACTATCTCTTACTATCCCGCACAGCTCTTCTGACTGCAGTCTACAGTAACAAATCCTCACTCTGTATTTTCACACGCCCACCCATGAATCAGGAGTTTCTGACGGACACCATACTGTATGATAGAACAGTGTGCATGTTACTGGTGTTCTGGGAATATTCTGAAATTAAAAAGTGCCAACTTTGTTCTCATAAATCCTACCTTTTTTTTTTTCTTTTCTCATTCCGTTTCCAACTTTATAAATGCATCAAATATTAAACAGCTTTAACAATGAACGATCGCAGCTTTGTAAGACTTTCAAAAGAGCTCTGTGGTGCAGTACATATAAAAAATGTGATGAAATAAATAACTACCAGTAACACAAACATCTGTCATCGTATTGGAATAATTTGCCTCAATTCCAGTATTTTTTAGAAAATATTTTCTTACTAAAATGGAAAAATAGACAAATCATTTTATACATAGAATATTACCTCGATGAATGAATGACCTAAAATCTCTACCAACGCCAATGCATAAGGGACTCTTGAATCACACAGCGAAGAAGCAGGATATGAAAGACAACAGTGCAGTCATCACTTGCAGTGCATCTACTGAGTTTTCTTAGATGTTTTTAAATCAGTGTTTCTGAAAAAAATGCTTGATTCAAGTCTCTTCACAGCCCCAGTATTGGCCTATGGTTGCCTGAACTCATCATTGTTTGAATCAGGAGTCTAGCGTTCCACAGACATCAGACAAAGGCACATAGATTGTCACTTCTTATACCTATTCTTGTCTCCATACTTATATATGGCACTTATAATATAAACAAACCTGTTCTACACTTCAAAGCGGTTGAGGAGACGTGCCGTAGACTTGGAAAAATGAGCTCAAAAAGAACAATTTTAGCATTAGGGTGAGGAGAGCGAAACAGTCTGACATTCCCTTCAGCAACAAAATGAACCAAACCCACTGTTCCTGTGCACTATGTTCAGGAGATCCAGCTTTTGTACTCTGATATGTAAATTAGGAGAAACACACTCAAAAAAAATACTTGGTGTGCACGTGTTTAGCCAAGCTCCAGTGAATAATGAGATCTAAGCAACACACCGTATATACAGATCATGATACTGCCATTCCGCTGTTCTCTACTATGTTTACTGTAAGAAATGGAAAGATTAAAGTGGAAATCATTTTAGAAACAACCATGGCAGCTTGCACGAGGCTTTATATTTATCATAATGATGACATGAGTCTACACAAACTTGACTAGTTTCTCAAAGCGGTCCATTAATCCAATATTCATTCACTCCACACACTTGCTGGGGGTAAGCTACTTATAGCCACAGCTGCCCAGAGGCTCACAAAGACATGACTGCCCTCACACCACATGCACCATTCATGATCTTCTGGTTAAAGAGGATCTTCTGTTTAAAGATGAGCACTTAATCACCTGAGCCACTGATCTGAGCTGGTCAAATGTAAATGTCTTCCCTATAACATCCTATCCTCTTTTCTCAAGGCTGAAGTCAAGGATTTTGTGACGTAAGAGCTTGTACAGTGAAGTTATCTCTCTCTCTAGTGGCTGTTATGCAGAGAAAATACTATATTAACAGATGTTCATATGCTGTGGATGTCCTCTTCACATGTATTTGCTACATTTGGAAAGCATGATGAAGGAAAATGGAAAACAGGATCCGTTTGATTTCCTTGAATTTCAGTATTGCCCTTGTGCCCTCTGCCTGTTCACGTGGGCTCCTCCATTGTCATTTGAGTTGTATTATTTTGTACGGGGCTGGCGATTTTGACTGCAAATAAGTTGTGTTCGGACTACAGAGCCTCCCCTGAGAATCTCCCAGAGGTGTTGATTTGTTGGTCACATGAACATAGAACATTTTACACAAATCAACACTACTTTGTATCATATTTTTGAGGTGAAACTTTCCCCTGAATTCGCCATTGAAAAGAATGAAAGAGCCACCACAAAGAAAGCATGGTTTGGAGCGTTTTGAGGCAAAAGTGGGCAGAACCGAATAAGGTCAACTACAACCACATAATTGACTATGAGTGAACAGACTGATAAGTACTTTATTGAGTAACATTGGGGAAAATAGGAGATTATAATGTGGTTTTTAACCCAAGCCAAGACTATTTATTAGCTTAAATGACTTGCATTTGGCTTTTAGGGAAACCAAATGCAAAGCCAACCTTGTTTAATGCAGCCTCGCCCTCTAATTATTCAAAAATGCACGTATTGATTCCAGGGGTTGATTTCCTGCAGTCAACATTAGCACATAATCTGTCAGCTGTTCAGCCCCAATCTGCTTTTGTGTGATCTTTCCAATAGCCACATTGTCTGAATTAGACAAGAAATTGATCTCAATGTGTCAAGCACTTTTTATAAGGTTCCTGCAGATAACGGCTAAAAGGGTGGATTTTGAAGTCAACGAGAAAGAAAAATAGACATTGTTGTATGAAACATTTAACCAGATATGAGAGGTCTGGGTTTGTCTAAAGAAGATTTGACAGATTCTTGACTCTGACCTTTTGCTAAGAGCCCTGTCAGAGCTTTACGGAGCCGTGTGTGCGTATGCGTGTGTGTGTTTGTGTGCTCGTGTTGGACAGAGAAGAGAATAGAGAAGAGGTGTGTGTGAGATGTGTAAAGGGCAGGCTAGGCAGTTCTTCTGCAGTAATCCATCTTCACTTCAGGGCTGAGCCGAGGAGCAATAGGCAGCTCACAGGGGACGAGCAGGAAATACACCATAGGCACTGCTCTCATTGATGTGCGCACTACACAGAGGAAACCTGCAGCATGGGCCTTTCAAATAGGATAAACAAAAATGCTTTCTTTTTATTGCTGACAATATTTCTGTTACAGATATATGGAGTGTGCAGAGGTAGCAAAGATGTGCTTACCCACAAAAACATCCTTTTCTTTGTAAAAAACTTACGTATATGTATTCTCACACAAGTAGCACTGATTCACAGTTAATTATGTGACACACAGTAGCCGAACTTGAGGTTGTGTGGTTATATATATTTTTTATCTTACAGCAAACTAAGCTTTGAAAATGACACCCGAACATTACATGACTATTGTCAGACTACTACTCTGGTGTAGGGTTATAATTAGAGCTTAATGGCAGTAATCTTTATGTGTATGCACTATATATGTATATTAATCTGGCTTATACTGTCATCGTCAATCACTAATTTTGTATTCATAATGCTTGCGTATGTGAGTTTCAGTTCTGGTCTCAAAACAACAGAATAGACACACAGGAAGAGGTATGAGAAGTCTTGTCCATTTGGCACTAATCACACAGCCTGAGCACTGGTGCCAGTAGTGAGGCCAGATGGTGCCCATCTCTGGTGCACAGTGTCTTTGAAACGGGACGAGAGAGGCAGATCAAGAGTGGCATGTGGCACAGGAAAGCAGGGCCTAATGTGGATGATGTGTCATATAAATACTAATCAGGCTGGTATCACACCCACAGCTAAACCAGATCCCAAAAGCTCTTCCACAGGCACCCACTCCAAACCTATGGCTCGCTATGGCTCGCTCCGGCTCACGCTACGCCTCAGCACACAGCCTTTTATTTGAGCAATCATTACATATGAATTGCAAATGCAGAAAATATTTGTTTCGCCAGTGTCTGGAAATATTTATCTATCCAAGCAGGCAGTGATGAGGCATTAGGGAGATGAAGGCGTTCAAAGATTACACATGAAATGATATAAAAGAGAGGCTAGTCACGCTATTGTCAGACACAGTGTGGTGAAAATCTGACAGTAACATTATACCAGCACATTATACCATATTACTCCAAATATATCTTGCTACACTTTTTGTTGAAGTCAAAATTATAATTGATAAATAATTAGAAGAAAGAAAAATCTATGGCTTTGAGATCTTATGGCTGTTTTACACAGGCTTCCCTCCACAAACTGTAACAGCTCTAAGGTTGTCATGTTCTTATTTGCTACAGTACTGAAATATTAGCAAAAATGTGACAGCTTTGTGCTATTATGAGGCAGCAATAAGAATTGATGGGCCTTGACTGTGAGCTGTTTGAAGCGGGCACAGTGCCACCTTGGCGTCACACTTCTGTCTCAGTTCTCTTCAGTAGCTGCCCATCCATCAGAGCCTTCCGCTTCACAAGTTATCACTCAATATCTCTGCAGTGTTCAGGACAAACAGGTGCTGTGTGTGCTCAGCCCTCTTTCTCTTTTAATTCACCACAAATAATGCACTTTCAAAATACTGACATTAGTTCACAGGATTTTCTAGACTTTTTGTATAGAACAGGGTTTTCTGTACTGACTGCATGTAAGCTGTCTTTCTTATAATACTGTGATTTTTTTGGTTTATTTTTTCTGCAGTTTTCTCTTTTAATGTTAATTTTATGATGATTAGTTATGATTACTTCTGTTTTGATGTGTCGTATTGTGATTTTAATATCTTTTTTATTCTCTAAAGCACTTAAATTACTTTGTGTATGAATTGTGCTATACAAATAAACTTGCCTTGCTTTGCCATTTGTATATTTGGCCATTCTCTTTATGAAGTCTTGGAACTAGTTTTCTATCCTGAAATAGCATAATCACTTATGGAAAAAGCCATTGCCGCATCTCTTCTATGAGTTAGTTTTTGCCGTAGTTAGTATATCAAGTAAGCAGCACAACATGCATTTAGTTTTAGGGGAGGTTTGATAAAAGATTCACACTTTTTACATTGTTCTGTTTAGTTTTTACATTCTTAGTTCATACATTTTCTCTCCAGGTAGAGCCAGTCTCTTCAGGTGCTGCTAGTTGCACATTATATTTGATAGTATTTTGTTTTTTTCTCTGATGCACGTTTCTGCTTTTGACCTGGTTTACCTGTATTTCCACATGACTTATGCCTCTTCAATGATCAGTATTGACCTTAGTTGCTCATTTTGACGCAGGAGGCTTTTCTCTGATCTTAAACCTCTTCATCTGGCCTATGTTTGCTTTGAGATGGCTGCTCTCGTGTTGATGTTCACTTCAAAATGTCATAGTGGCAAAGTAATCACATCTGCACTGGTTTTGAAGATTTACACATTAAACCCATGGCATAGACACAAGTGAGGGAGTGTTACCATTCTACAAACTCAAATCTCAAACAGAAATCTCCTCATGATTGCTCTTAAACATTTGGATTTTGATCAGAGGCAGATTTGATCGTATCTCCATCTCATTTTTAACCTATGGCTTGATGAACCAGAGTCAAACTTGTGCCAGTTACAGCTCTCCAGTCCTTATAACTGACCTATGCATATCTGCTTTTACATTTAGTTTAAAGCTATAAGAATTCACAATAGGACCCACTGAGAGAGCACAGTTAAATAATAAGAAGAAATGTCTGTTTAAATGAGGTGAACTTGTTACTGGTGCTCAGACTTGGACAATGAGGACTTAGATTTGGACTTGGACCATATTACTCCAGCTTTATCTTGCTATACTTTTTTGATTGAAGTCGAAATTATAATTGCAAAGAAAGATCTAGGGCTTTGCGATCTTATGGCTGACTCGGACTCAAAATATTGTGGCTAGACTACACTCTGCTCTGACACACACACACACATCCACACAACAGAGAATAAAGCTGTCCAACGTTACGCTTTTTAAAACGGTCGTCTACACCTGTTTTGATTTGAAAGGCTGTCAATCACTTCAACTCTTACTTATGATGCTAAATGTGTCGGCGTTGAAAGGTCTCAAGCTTAAATTTTAACAGAAGGTGACTGTGTCTGAAGCCAGAGTGTGCAGGATGTCACGGCTGTAATGATGCATGTGCGCTGGTCACATTTAGGGAACATTTTATTGCACAAACTGCAAGCCCACTACAAGTAGCATAAATCATGAGCTTATGTTTCCCTGAGTCATGTTTATAGTGTCACTCTCACGTCAGCAGAAACAGTGTATCATGTGGTAGAAATTGTAGTGCTGTGTGTTGTTTTTTGCTTGTCCAAGATACACCAAGGTAACTTTGTGTTTTTCCATTCACATGTCTGCTCTTTTATTATGTCTATTGTTTGATCATCCTTACCTCTACTCAACCCTCTGCTCTGAGCTAAGAAGGCCAAATGACCAGCGAGAATGTCCTAAATGCAAATTGTGCTTGGGGAAGGGCCTTAGACAGTCTTTAAATGTTGTTACCTCATTCCTCTGGGCCCACTGCAGCAGAAACTCTGTCTGTCAGTAATGGGACCGATTATTTACTGGTGCAAATGTAATAAAGCAACAGAGACAACATAGTTATAGTCTTCTTGTATGTTTTGGCGTTATTTTACAGATCATTTCCACGACAGTCATCTTCTATTTTGTTTCACAATTCCCACAAATACAAAACTTGATGATTGGAGAGCATATGTCTGTGCCAAGACACTGGTGCAATGGTAAAAAAAAATGGTACTCTGCTCCCGACCTGCTCTGATCTTAACATCTCTAAACACGATCTGAATTCATAATCGCCCAAAATGGTTCATAGGATTGTGAATTGCAGTAAGACACTTGAGTTAACCACATTTTCCACACCCTTGCATTGGACTCTCTCTCTGCATATGCGATATCAGTGCTTGTGTATTTTTTTTAACAGCTTTTTGTCGCACTGTGCTGACACTGCACCACATCTCTGTTTATAGTGAGCCAAAAAAACAAAAAACAAATCCGGCCAGTGCAACATCGATCATAACTGAAATGTTGTTTGCAATCTTTTTTATACCAGACACTTTTTGAAGTCTATTTCCATATTTTAGCGTGTTCACGGCCGTAGTGATTCTCTCCAGAGCCATTTCAGTCTCTGATTTGGCTTAAGCTATGTAATTATTTCACTATTGATTCAATGGCTGCTCATTTATTCAGCTTGAAACGCTCAGACAAATCCTTCAACTCCAAACATCCATTGGATTTGTTGGCTGTTTTTTTCTTTCTGCAACTTTTTGATTAAATAATATCTTTTCATTTGTATGTTTTTTCTGCAGTACACGGAGGAGGAAAATGATTTCTCTGGTTCAAAATCAAAATCCACTCTGCTACGCCATTGTTCTGAGATTGCAGGGTAAAATTACTTGAAGCCATTATCAGCGTTTACACATGAAAAGCATCAGCCTATATAAATATTTGACTTATTTTTGTTGCAAACGTGTCACTTGCAATAACATAGCAATAATAATACAGTTTTCATACATATATATATATAATACATTCATGTTATATTTATATTTACCTGTAAAACCCGGCTCAGTTCACACATATTTATAGCCTCCAAAGTTAATACCTGCATTTGTGATCAGGCTCAAGGCACATTTTTCTTACTCATACTTGATATTCTTTATATTTGCTCTTAAAAACACTGAGAATTATTCACAATATTTCCCTTTATTTCCCTTTATTATGTTCTCTGAGAAAATTGCACCGATGTGTTGAGTCGGCTGCTTTTGCTCTGCTGTATTTCCAGTGAAAATCTTTCGTTGCCTCTCAGAGCAGAGGAGTCTGGGGAGTGCTGATGATCTCTTGCATCTGCCACCACTATATGAATGTTTAAAGCCAGACAGAATGAGAAACAGTCAAACCCTGCTCAATATTTATGTGGATATATTTTTTAAGATATACTTTTTGTCACCTGTTCTGCCCAGCCTGCTCTGATGATTTTTTTCACCCTTTTTTCCAAATGTTCCATTTACTACTACATCCATAACTGATACAACCGATCAATACACCTGATCAATGCACCTGATCAATACACCTGATCAATACACCTGATCAATACACCCAATCCATGGGACTTTCAGTGCAGTCTTATGGACGAGTGGAAGCAGTTACACATGACTTGATGAGTTATTTTATCTATAATGTTTCTGTGTGTTGTGTCAAGTGTTGGATTTGGTTAGTTCTTCTGGAACATTGCTCTCTTCTGTCTTAAGCTGATGAACAATGTTTGTACAGTGAATCCTAATTTTTTTTTTTAGGCAAGATAAGTTTAGTTTAGTTATATTCACAGCTAAACAGAACCGTTTTAAGCCTGGATTTAAACATTGTCAAAGTAGAGGTCTGTCTCACATTTTCATGAAGACTGTTCCAGGTTTTAGCTGCATAAAACTGAAACACTGATTCTTCATGTTTAGTCCTGACTCTGGGACCAGCAGGAGGCCGGTCCCTGAAGTCCTCAGAGTGTCAGATGGTTCATGTGGCTCTAACATGTGGGAGATGTTCTTTGGTGCTGGTTCATGGAGAGACAGGCAGAGCTGATTTAAAGTCTATTCTCTGAGCCACAGGAGCCAGAGACCTGAGCGCAGGACACATGTGTGAAGAACTTCCTGGTTCTAGTCAGATTTGATTTATATCTTTGACATTTGGGGACTCTATTGTGTGTTTTTAGAGGTAGGGGAATAGGGCATGTTTGTAAGGCTATAGTTTTGATGTTTCATTATTTACAAGAAAACTGTTGCTCGTCTCTCTGTAACTCCTGCTGTCAGACTCGTCATTTGGTCTTAAAATGTTCGTATTGACCCACTCTACATGATCCTGGTGTTTTTATTTCGCTGTTGTATCTGTAAATCAAGATATGAACATGAATAACAGACGAATCAGGCTTCTTTTTTCCCCGAGATCGTAGGAAAGGGCGTTACCTTCAAAAGCTTCACTCCCGATTGGCTCTTTGGTTGCTGTGATACTCGGCTCCAAATTCATCCCGTATAACTGCGAGCCTCACTGAGCTCCGTTTGACTGGAGCCGAACGCTATGGGTGACGTCACACTCACTTAGTCCGCAGTCTACAGCTACACAGAGAAGAAAACAATTTATTTTTTTTTTAAGAAAACATATGTTCTGTAGTCCTAAAATAATTAAAGCAATAAAATCAAGTACAAGCCAAACCATAAAATATATCAAATAAATGAAAAATGCAGAAGACTAGTGGGATGCTTGAAATAATTAAAGTGTCTTGCCTATTGGAAAACCAGGATCCCTTTATACTGTCTTTCCTTTCTAGGACTTTGAAACATGCCAGCCCTTAACATAACATTGAAATCTGCAGAGCCTTATTAAATGAAAGAGGAGCTATAGAAGGGCAGAAGTGTGGAAGAGCGGAGGTGGTATGTGCTGCAGTTTGTGGGCTCAGTGTGACGATAATTAAGTCTGAGGCTGGACAGATCCCCATAGTGCCAGTGTAGTGCCTTCTGCCTGGTTCCTGGAGACTCGGACTCTTCATTCCTCAAAGGGAATCATGTGACACACTTGAGGCGGCAATCACACAGGAACTCTGTAGGGAGCTGAGTGTAAATAAGCAGGCTATGCAAAGGATGAAAAACCTGCTTTAGTTACCAGCAGCAAGTAGCATCTCACACATGCTGAGATGATGTAAAGAGATGAAATTCTCCTGAGCATGTTCTTCTATACCCGTAAAACTCATGCATATACTGGTCTCTGTGGTGCCCTCTATATGTTCATGTTTCATTTTGTTCTGCATAACACCAGCTCATTCAGTGAAGTGGCAGTAGGAGTTTTGTTTTGGTTCGTTTTTGGGTTGTTATTTTTGCCAGATGCAGGTGGGTTTGAGAATCGCCATTGTTCCCGTGGCCCTGTTTCCTCTGCACCACTCCTCTACATTCTCAACTTAGGGAGTCCTCTTTATTTCTAGCATCTGCGCTGTGATGAGAAACACCAGCTAACTAGGGCACTGCATAATAAGGAAGAATAGCAACGACGTCAAAAAGAAAAAGAGAGAAAAAAAGAACATGTTCTCATAGGGAAAGCTTACCCAACCCGTGCGTTTGCTGACAGAAGTAATTCACAGAGCTAATATTGTCCACATGCCTTTTATTGCAAATGCCTTCATGTATTATTGCTTACCTATCGCTCTCTGGCGGAGCTGCATCAAAGTTCACGACTTATATCCGAGCCCTGAGCTATAAACTGTCATGTGATGGACAATGCGGCTCGCTGACCGTAGAGTTTGGCCTGTGTGTCAAAGGATGAAATGCAAAAAGCTGCAGTGTTTCTGTTATAGTCAGCATTCTGCAGACGCTTTGTTTCATCACACCAAAGTTAACTCGCGGAAAACCTGCAAAGTCCAAGCTGCATCTGATGAACAATAACAGGTGGAATTATTTTTAAGCTCAATTCCTGGTTCTAGTCCGGACTTGAGCAGTGACAGTATTATTATTTTGAATGTCCTATAAAGCTACATACAAATTTCCACAGTGCATCAGTTTCTCTCAGTCTAATCCTGGTCTACACTATCTCTCGCAAATGAAAGTAACTGAACAGTCTGAAAATCAAACAGTGAAACAATGAAATGGATTATTGACCGTCCTTCTCAGCAATGAAGAAAAAACACAAAAACGCTGGTGAAAAATACCTCAAGAAACACATTGAGGGAGAGGTGAATCCCCCTGGATGTGTTAGCTGTGGATGTGATCATGACTGACAGCCCATCCATTTGCAGATAGACTTCAGGAATCCTAAGGTCCCGTCATCGCTGGGGCCTGTAGACAGCAGGAGAAAGGCTGAGGGAATTATTCAGGCAGATGTGGGGTTAGGGAAGCCTCCTGTGGGACAGAGAGACAAGTTGTGAAAAGAACTGAACAGACGACAGGTGTACTACATCCTTTACCCATAATACCTTTCATATCTAAAGAGACCCTACATGTCTTAAGATCTGTTAGTGTTAGCAAAAGGGTTAGCTTCTAGAAAGATGGTCACTAATGGTACTATTCTTTCAAAGTAGTGAATCCATCTAACTGGATTTTCTGTCACATCTCTCAACAGCGTAGAGCATGATTTCCGTCTCCAAGAAGGGCAGGTGGTTCGCACATGGAAGGTGGGTGACCCCCCAGAGGATCGGCCACAGACCCCCACCCCCCCGCCCTCTACACCCCACCAACAGGACTCTCCTCAGGCCGTGCGACCACCTGTCTCCGCCAAGAAGAACCGGAAGAAGTGCTTCTGGTTCCTTTGAGCCTCAGAGATACACACCCTCCACGAAAAAACAATACAAACTGTGGTAAAGAAATGTGGAAAACTCATGGATATGGCAGTTTGTAGCAAAGACGTGCTGAGATCAAATACAAAATAAACGAATGGTTCAGCACAAAAGACAAGAAATATATAGAAATGTATTGAATATATTGAAAGACTAATAATAAAACATTTATGACAGAAGAGTATGGTATATATAGAAAGAGATGGTTTATTTAATTCGATTTTGGACTAATGAGGGTAAGAACACCAGCTTTTATATTAAGAGACATTATAAAGTTATAATATGTATTTAAATCTTTTATTATGTTGTAATTGATATAAAAATATTATGTCGACACGCACATACAAATCTCACAGTGATGTATAAAAAATTATTTAAAGTATATATAGAGACACAGAGTAAGACGAGCTCTGTGCTTATCAGAGATCAGCTGCTTGGATGCTATATTTCAGATATGGATTAATGCTCTATAAAAGTATTTTACCACAGCTGCTGTTGTGTTGTTTTTCTTTTCATTTATTATTTATTGTCAGAGGTCGAATGTATAGCAGCCACGGTGTTCTTGGCCCATAGTGTCTTATATAAGTCCAGCAGTATTGACAGCTAAATGGGTTTTGATTTTCTTTCTTTCTGCTAAAATAATGAAACACAATCTGTGAGACGAGCCTTTTCACTTTCAAGGTGCAGTCAAGGACAAACACATGTCCTAGTCGAAGCTATTACAAATGAACATATTGCACACAATCTGACTGATATTATAAGTGCCCGTTTGCTTGGTAACACATGAAAGCTGTTTACCATCGCTCATCTTCTCCGAGCATTTGAGGGCGGGTCTGCACATTTGAAATCTCAGCTGAAAAAGTCCCCAATATGACTCCTTGGTAATTCATGACACATAAGCAGCTTCTGAGCCGTGCGGGATCCTGGCCTCATTTATCACACGCTCTGGGAAGTGTTGTCTCCAACTTTTCTGCTTACTTGTTTGTATGTTTAGTGCCAGGATATTTAGGAAAAGGCTTTTACACGCTAGTAGAAGTTAGGATCGTCTATGACTCAAATGATCCTGAATTAAAGTGTTATGTTTTTTTTTAGAAAGCTGGAAACATGTTACTTGTTTAGGTTTTCAGAGTTACCAAAATCTATCAAGGCGTAGTAGGTGTACAGTCCTTTTCTGTGGTGAAATATAGAGTGTGCTGTGTATAGTTTTGCCTAGAATGTTTCACAGTTCAATTCCAGGTCATGTTTAGGTGGAAAAGTACAAATACAAATCTGTCAACTGCACACAAACTTGTAAGAGTGAACTTTTGTCCAGTTGACAGATCTGAAATACTGTGGAACATTCTATGCAATTACATCTCCATAGAGTCAGGCAGGTAAGCATACTGTAGTTAAATAGTGAACGTTTAATTAAGTGCTGTGTGTGTTCTTCCCTGCACTACACAAACCTGAAATATATGCTCTCTTAACTGATACTAAAAATTAAAGCTTTTTATTAAGGATGTGCATAAAAGAAAGTTATCACAATACTTTTAGTGTCTTCTCTCACACTGGCGTACGTACTCATTTCCTGCTAGCACTGATTTAAAACCAGGGCTGTCTTAAATACCACCTTCAGCTCAATCCAGTCTTCACAATTACCCCTTTTCTCACAGACACAATCTCACAGCTAACACATTGTTCTCCAGCCGCACAATACATTATCTCCCCCGCAATTGTTCCCTCTCTCCGCACCAGCAGCAGCCGCAGCCCCACACTGGCTCAGGGTCTGTAATCCTGAGTGCAGGAGGCTTTCAGAAGGCAGAACGGGGATCAGCCCTGAAGAAAACAAAAGAACCAACCCAGACTGACAGTGAATAAAAGCAGTGTGTGTGGACCTGTGTGTCATGTGATCTAGAAACACGCTCGCACTTTAAGGCTCTCTGTTGGTGGGTTTAAAATGACTCCAGAAAATACAGCTTCTGGTCAGTGATGTTTTTGGGTTTATTGAGAGGTTTGGGTCTTTCAACATCATACACTTTTCATACCCTTCAAACAAACAGAAATATCTTGTAAAAAGCCTTGTTACTGTGTTTTGACCTGTAACTGGGCCTGGTGGCATCACTTGCTTGTCTCCATGGAGATAGACAAGTTTAATGCAATATTGTGGAACATTCCAAACAAACAAGTAAAAACGAGTAAATGGCATGTGCACCACCTAGAAATTATCTTTTTTTTTTCTTTTTTTTTTTTTATAGCGGCATAGGGGATCAATGGTCATAATGTTATGGCTCATTTGTGTATGGGGCTTCTGATTAATATATTTTAACCAGAAAATGCATAACTTAAAACCTGTCAACAAATAGGTAAAAAAATTATTAAAAAAAAAAAAAAAAAAAAACATATTTCAAGGGTAATTTCTCAAAATGAAAGAAAATACACACTACCATTCAAAACTATGCAATATAACTTTTTTTTAAGTTATATTGACTACTCGTTCAGGCTCATATACAGGTGCAAAAGGCTTTAACATGCAAACAGTAAAAGAAACATTAAAATCTGTTGACTGGACAAAAAGTTGTAGGAGTGAAGATGTTGTGCTGCTCATCCAAGCCACTTCTTCAGTTCTGGTCAGATCACTGCTGGACTCTGCCTTATATCTGTCTGAAGGGAGGAGCTGACGTCACTGAAACTAACACACATATTGTTTACTCTTTTTCTGTTTGTCAGCTTGGTCCACTGAGCTACACTAAGTGTGAACTGTGCCTGAGTCATACTTTGCATAATCATTTTCACTCCTACAATTTTTAGTCCAGTTGACAGATTTGAGTATTTCTTTGACTTTGGCTCATACCTGGACGACTGAGGGATTACACACAGACGTCTTTGGGATGGAAGAGGCTGCTGCTGTGTCAGTCTCTCACTTTGTTAAATGAGCATCAGTCCACACAAGTCTTTAATGAGTTCTGAAAGATGTGACGCCAGCGGAGAAGCATTGAACACAGCTGTTTTTTTGAAGAAGAATCTCTTCAAAGAATTGTGAAGGGTCAAAGTAAGCTCACGCAATTCAGAGCAAGACTGCAACAACTGCTGGAAAAATCAAGGAGAAAAAATAACAGTGTCTGCAGGCATCAACAAGCATGCATAATGGGCTTGACAAACAACCACGAGTGGCCATGAATGCTGACAACGAGCTCAACAACACCTCAAATATATAATATAAAATGGAGCCAGTCAGTGTTTTTGTTCTGGAAGTCCTGTTTCTGTAATTAAAAAAAATACACTAGCAAATAATAAGTCGAAGCCTAAATGTGCCTAACTTGGTCTCAGTAAGTTCATCATGCAAGGCAATAAACAAACTTAAAATAGAATAGAAAGCCTTTATTAGCATTACATCAAAAGCATGCAACAAAATTTGTCAGCTGCTCTAGAAGTTCCCCCTCCACACATTCATTCAACAGGGAGAAAGTGCATTAAAGTTGTATTAAAAGCACTTGTCTCTCTTTTCCAAGTGTCATATGAGTCTCATTAGTGACTGAATAAAAAGATGAGCCTCTTGATTGTAGACGGGGGATACAAGATATAAAGGATCCACACAGCACAAGGATATTTCCATTTACTCAAACACACACTGCCGGGATATACTAACAGCGTGTGTACAGCGAGCAGGACATTGGGAACAGTAAATAATGAATTCAGATGTGCTCATTTGCAAACGGCCTGTCAAGCTTTAGCTCTGATGGCTGTAGATTGGTTTAATAAAATATGAGTTAATTTGTCCCAAGCCGATACCGTGAGGAGCGGCCAGAGAAATGTAAATACAGAGTGACATATAGACTATATAAACCTGCATACTCCACACAAGGAGGGAAGGGATCTGATGCAAGGCACATACTTCACATTAAAACTTAAACTGCTTTAGCGTTCAGTGCAGTAATCCTGTTTTTTAAGAAGTACTTTTGCTTCTATTTGGGTAATACATTTTGATCACGTTTATTACTTGGATCACTCTTGACAGTGGTGGAAGAAGTACTCAGTTCTGTTACTTAAGTAAAAGTACAGATACCGGAGCAAAAAATACCCAAGTAAAAATAAAAGTATCACATGAAAAAATCTACTTAAGTAAAAGTATTGAAGTACTTGTTTGAAAAAGTACCTAAAGAGTAAAACTATTTTGCACAGATTTAGATGCAATAAAGCTTCAAATGTGGGGATTTTGGTAAAGATTTGAGCTGAATTTTGTTCAATAAAAACAACTGAATAGATTTTTTTTCCATCTGTTTTTATTTGTATATTTCTGTTTGCTCAAATTATGAACGTGTTAAAATTAAAACCCTCAGCCTTTTCAGCAGGTCTCAAACAATAATAAAAAATACTTTTTTCTTTTCAGTCCTGTTCAAAAATTTAGTGGAGCAGAAAGTACAGGTACTGCTCGCAAAAGTAATGAAGTAAAAGTGAAAATATCAGTTTAAGTAAAGCACAGATACCAAAAATGTCTACTTGAGTACAGTATTTTACTACTATACTTGGTAACGTTCCACTACTGATCCTTGAGTACATGTTCTGGCTGCTCTACTCTCCCAAGGAAGTAGTAGTACTAATAGTAATAGTGTAAAAGTATCGTAACATTATGCTCAGTAATGAAGAGTCTTTTTTACCAGTTCTTCCTCTAGGATGAAAGATACTAATAATAATTTGTCCAGACCCTTGTGCTCAAAGACAGATGGACTCAGTCATTTCAGAAAATGTCACAGCATGTTCCAGTGACAGAGGCTATTCTCACTGAGAGCTGCGACCAGAGACGCCACAGTCAAATCTCCAGGGAAAAACTGCATGAAAATATATCAAAATGTATCCGTCACCTTTGACAATAAAAATGGAAGAAGACTAAACGTAAATTTGAGTTTTATTAATATCCCCTTGTGGATGAAGTCATGCAGTGACATCTTTCACATGTTTAATCAGTGAAACATCACACAGACAAAACATTCGACGCATCAAACATGAAAAAGCTATTATGTTGACTTATTTTGCTAAAATCAACAGGTAAGTAAACTAATGACAAGAGTTTATGTTACACTGTGAACATCATCCCCATGACATGTGATGTGTCAGACGCCAACACTGCCGTGAGAATTTACAAAACTGTGAGAGGCAGAGAAGAAAGAAGAGAAGAAAGAGAAGATGGCTGCTGTGCCTGGGGCAGAGAGCACACACAAGAAGACATTTTAACAATTATTCTCAGGTGAAGGTGTGAGTGAGAGGAATAGCTTTCTGAACATCAAAGCCGCCTCTCAGAAGACATGTTAGATCACTTCAAAGTCCTGAGACTGCAGCCAAGAGGCGCTTTCCTATTGTTTTATATGCCCAGAATGGTTTAAGGGCTATTGTTTTATATGACAGTATGTTGTAAGGGCTATTGAGTCAATAAAAAGGAAAACAAGTATCCATTACACCAACACCAGGGCCTCTGTAACATACATAAGCATGTGCAACAATCAAAAAGCATCTCTCAAATGTGAAATTACACAGAGCAATAACAGTGATGCTCAGGTCCCGGGAGCTTGAGGGTTCTGCAGTATCTTTTCTGTTCCTAGTACTGCACTTTTCTAGACTGAGATGTCTGATGTTTTTTCCTGGGGATCTGATGTAGTCACGCCTC
This sequence comes from Periophthalmus modestus, assembly GCA_019594935.1. NCBI lineage: Eukaryota > Metazoa > Chordata > Actinopteri > Gobiiformes > Gobiidae > Periophthalmus > Periophthalmus modestus. The sequence continues at coordinate 40,789,865 of JAIEZT010000054.1, forward strand.
TATTTTTAAAAATTTGCACAACCTTTTTAACTAACAGTGTATTAGACTTGTGTTTGGGACCTGTGTTTTAATGCATGACCAGGTGGATGTGTCAGTGCTGTCACTTCCATAAGGATGTCTACGCCTATAGGTTACAGGTTCTGTGGCTCGAGGAATAGTAAAACTTGATGAGCCAACTGCAATATAACTTCTATATGTGTAAGAATACAGGTGGGAAAGTGTTTTGTTCCCACTGAAGCTTGCTGCACCGTCACACTGGCCCAAACACTGATCCGTGGCTTCCATATTGAGGTGGTCATTTGATGCCATCGACTCCCACACAAGAGACAGTCGAGACCTGCCGGCACTGCTCCTCATGCCACCAGATTATAAGGACTTTGTACCTTTGGGAACTTCACGAGAAGCTGCTGCCAGAGACAAATGAATAAAAACCCTTGAGGAAAACAACGGCGCGCTGGACCTTACTCAGTGTTCAAAGAAGGCTCCGGTCTGTGACGATGCTTTTACTTGTGTTAATAGGTGCTTTTTTTCACTATTGTCACGCAGCAGTCTTCACAAATGAATGGGCCATAAAAATCATCGGGAACCAGAAGATTGTCAGTGAGATTGCAGAGAAATATGGCTTTTCAAATATGGGACAGGTAGGCTCAGCTCTTGGGACCACACCTAACACTTGGCTTGCTTCTAGACTTATTTGATTATGTTTAGTTAAGTTTAATGACGTCATCTGACTCTGAATAACGCAGGACAGCTTTGATTTTCCATTGTCACACATTAGAGAGTGCAGATTGCTAGAAAGGTTCATGTAATCAATGATAATCTTAGAACAATAGCTGTAATAGGCCTTTACGTCTGTACAGCCCATAATACACCTGATCATATGTGTGGGGTTACATCTGTGCCATTCAGTGAAGCATGACGTTCATTTTTAACTTCATTTACTGTACTGTCTTGTAACAGATTTGGGGAGTTCTATATATATATTTTTTTATATTAGTTTTAATTTTTAAAAGTAGGCCAGTGTTTAGGTTTTGATTCTACACTGTTAAATGTAGTCTACTTTGAGATTATGCACATGTTATACCTTTATTTAACTTAGTAGGCCTATACATGACATCATCGGACAGGTGTATGCATAAAACCACAGGCTTTGGCAGCCTCAGGAGTGGCTTGTGTTGGGGTCAGGTTGCCCAGTCTAAAAACCACCGCAGGTATAAGGTAGCCTTCTCTGTGAAAGATAGCAGGGACACATTCATAATTCAAAGGTCTTTAGTACAGTCACAGACCAATGACGAGCATTAACATGTCTCCAGCTAAAATTTAACTCAAATGATGTCTGTGTCGTCAGGTTGGAGACCTGACGAGTTATTACAGTTTCTGGCACAATGAGACGGCAAAACGATCCAGCATGTCTAATGATGGACTCACGTTTATCGTCTCCAAGGAGACCAAGGTAAAGTAACCTGATAAAAGGAGAACGGGAACTCTTGGCTGCATTATTAATCTACTTTGTGTCCCCACGTTCTCAATTAATGGCACACAACACGCACACGTGACCTACGTCTTTACATTGACACTTTCAAAAGTCATATTAGGATTTCCAAACTGTGTACACTTTGAGGAAACATCACATATGTCCCAGATACAGTAGGTTCAGTGTCTGACAGACTAGTTTGGAGAGAAATGGTGTGGAAATGGTAGGTTTTGGTGCCTTGTAGTGAGATTAATCAGACCTCATTTACTTCTATTTTTATTATTATGTATTGATTTGTTCTAGACATCTATCTTTAACTTAGTATTTATTCATTGTAGAGTCACACTACAGTGCAATAACATCCCTATGTAGTCACAGCTGCCCCTAGACAGAGTGGCCATGCATATCAAAAGCCTTTTTTCTTACCACTTAATCCTAGCCCACTAGTGCACACTCGTCTAGATGTCAACAGTGTCCGAAACACTGGAGACAAAGCTTGTAAAGGATAACAACCAAAGGAACTGAGGGAGCACCAATCTACCTCTCATTATGTGACTGGGTCTCTTACCACACATCAAATGCTCCTTTCTCGCAGGTGGAATGGCTTCAGCAGCAGGTTGTTCAGAAAAGGCCAAAGAGGGTCTTTGGGGCCAGGCAAATCTACTCCACAAAACACTTCTCCGCTTTCCATCTGCCTCCAAACCAGACAACGCCTTTACACTTTGACAACCCAAAGTGGAGCAGCCTGTGGTTCATTGTAAGTCTGATTTTCCCTTTTAAAAAATCAAGTATGAAGGAAGTCGGACCGACAGAACCTAAAATAGAGAGTTATTCTTATCTAACACGGATGTCTTGCTTTTTGCTTCACAGCATTGCAGCGACAGGGCCACAGGCTGTCGCTCTCATATGAACATTGCAGGAGCGTGGAAAAGAGGCTACACTGGGAAGGGTGTTGTAGTGTCTGTTGTAGATGACGGCATAGAGGGAGCACATTTGGATCTCAAGTCAAATTATGTAAGTGCCTTGAGAGAGGACTTTTCTCCCAAGAAGGGGAGCATTAATCATAGGCAATTTGGCAGTGCAGAGAGTTTGAAGTATACAAATACTGCATGCAGCTTTTGGACCAAAAGTCTGGACTCAGAGAATAAGCATTAAATATCTCATTTACTTTATTGTCAAAAAGACCAGGTGGCTTTTGTGATTTGTCTTAGAGGAATAAATTGCTGCTGATGTCTCATTTTATGATGTTACTTGTTCCTTTTGCTTAGGATCCCCTCGCCAGCTATGATGCAAACCGACCTAAACAAACAAATCACATCTCTCACTAGTAAGTTTTGAAATTTATATCCACCTGGTCTGCAGTTTCCTTTGCCTATCCAACTATAATTAATCCAACCTTTCCTTTCCATTTGGTAATTACATGTGGATATAGATATGCAAATTCTCTATTCTGTCTTCTCAATGTCTTGATGTAACAGAAATAGCCCATCTTTCGCTCATACATATGCATCTAACCTTACATTCTCCATCTTTCTCTAAAGCCATGGGACTCAATGCGCCGGGATCATTGCTGCTGCAAACAGCTCTCACTGCACAGTCGGAGTCTCTTTTCGTGCGAGAATAGGAGGTGTGCGGCAGTATTAAAAATGTTGTGGTAAAGGACATATGAAGGTCATGACATGTCTGCTGCTTTTCTTTGCTGCTTTTTTGTTGCAGGTATCAATATGTTAAGTGGAGATGTGACAGACATTGTAGAAGCCCGGTCACTAAGCTTCAAACCACACTACATCGATATTTACTTGTGCACCTGGGGGCCTGAAGACGATGGCATCACGGTGGAGGGACCAGGGCCTTTGGCGAAAATGGCACTGCAACACGGCGTCAAAACAGTGAGAGAAACGTTTGTGGACATATTTAGCGTGAACATGATCTTGGATTGTGTTCATGAGTGTGGCGGAAAATAACTCCAGATTTGGTACATTTACAGTCTGCCTTTTGTACTGTCATTTTGAGTTGTCTCCTTCATATAGACTTTGGATTACCACACAAGATTGCTATCACTTGTAACTTTGTTTGACTGGACCATCATGTATAATTGCATTTACATTTTTAGGGTCGACAGGGCAGGGGCTCAATATTTGTTTGGGCTTCGGGGAATGGAGGACAGTCAGGTGACCACTGTTCCTGCGATGGCTATAGTAACAGCATCTACACTGTTTCTATAAGCCCGACTCTGTGGAGCGGGGCCAGGCCTGAATTTCAAGAGCGGTGTCCTTCTACTTTGGCCACAGCCTACTCTGGGGGTGAAGGCAAACCCATGGTGAGAACTGAAAAAATAAAACATGTACTAATGACTCTCTTTCTGTAATGTTCTTCATAAAACAAAACCACAACTTGACTGTTCATAGATGACTGTTGGCGATCATCAGACCTGTGTTACGGCACGTCCAGCCTCGTCACTGTCTGCGTCTGTGGCGGCAGGTGTCATTGCTCTCACTTTAGAGGCCAAGTACGTAACCATCAAACAAAACGGTACATTACATGAAGACAAAAAGGCACAGATAAATATATATTGTTTTCTTTTGTCAGTCCATTGCTAACCTGGAGAGACATCCAGCACATTATTGTCCGCACATCAAAGACTGAGCATCTTGAAGCACCTGACTGGAGAATAAATGGAGCAGGATACAGAGGTTCTCCTACAAACTACATACTTTACTGAATTTAATGCAAGTGTGATTGTTGCTGTTTAATCATTTTAATATTTACTGTATGATACCTTAGTGAGCCATCTGTACGGCTTTGGGCTGATGGATGCAGAGGACATGGTCAAAGAGGCTGAACGCTGGAAACAAGTCCCTTCACAGCACATGTGTGTAGAAGAGGATCCAGTGCAGCAAATCAGGTAACATGTAACAACAAATCATCCCGCTTTGGGCTTCCCTGATCCCTCCTCCTCTGTTTATCACACTTTATCTATTTCTGTCTTGGCGCTGCTTTATGTTCGCACTTGCGCCCTTGTTTTTATATTTTTGTTTTTGCCAGTCTGTGTTTGCAGTTTTTCACTCTCATTGTTTTTCATTCTGTTTGCTTTGCTTGCCTGTTGACAGGACTATTTACCCTGGCTCTGTGGTGACATCTGTGTACGAGACGGCAGGTTGTGCTGGCAATCCTCTGCAGCACGTGGCTTATGTGGAGCATGTCATTGTCCGTGTTACCATCACTCACCGCCATCGAGGCAGCCTCTTCATCAGACTCCTGTCCCCCTCTGGCACTGTATCAGAGCTTCTAGCACACAGGTAACTAACAGTGGGCTCTCGTGAACATCATCTTTTAGACTGTGTTTTATGTCTTCTGATCTGGTGTAATAAAAATACACTAATGGTTGGATCATCATCTTTATATGCAAAATACACATAGATACCTTAAAATGAATACTTTATATTTTTTTATTCAGGCCATTAGACAACTCCAGTGAGGGCTTTCAGAATTGGGAGTTTATGACAACTCACTGCTGGGGGGAGCCTGCAACAGGAAAATGGACCCTTGAAATAAATATTTCATCAAAGTCACACAACATTGCTGAACTAGGTTTGCTTCATCCCTTCACCACATTTCTACTTACATTAATAGACAGTAGCTGTTTGAACCTAACTGTGGTATGTGTGGAACTTGTAGGGGCTTTGACAAAATGGTCTCTGGTGATTTATGGCACAGCAGAGCGTCCATATGTGCCTCAAAAGAGTGTGCGTTCAGCGGAGCCTGTTGATAATGATGTTTTGGAAGAGTATAATGGTGAGTTATGTTCATGATTTTGGTGCTTTGGGATGATGCCTTAAATGTCATTTGTAAGAATAGCTGTTTATGTCTTTACCAGGGCCCTGTGACGCAGAATGCACCAGTGATGGTTGTGAGGGACCAGGCCCACAGCAGTGTGTCGCATGCTTACACCTTTTTCTCAAATTCAAAAATGGCACAAGGTTAGTCTCAGTTTTGATGTAATTATAACTAACTTTTTTCCTGAACTCTGTCTGAGGAGATACATAGATTTCCCAAAGATGTCAAATATAATTTGTGCTTCTCCAGGTTGTGTGTATCAGAGTGCCCAAAGGGATTATGGGGTGACCGTCGTCGTTGCAAGAGGTGCTATGCAACTTGTGAAAGCTGCACTGGGAGTCGAAGTGACCAGTGCACAACTTGCCAATCCGGGCACCACTTAACCGAGGGCACCAACACCTGCACCACCATCTGTGGAGAAGGCTATTATCTCGATCATGGTCGTATTTTGTTAGATCGGTTCTATTTGCATGTTTGTGTGTTATGAATTGCAATGGAAACACTCTTTGTTTGAACTGTAGACTGCCAACCCAAATACAGTGCACTCTTCAAGGAGAAACTGTTATAGGTTTCTCAGGTTGAATCTGACAATTGTATAACATCTTACAGATTTATTTTTGAATATCTGGATAAAACTAACAACAACTTCTGTAAAACAGAAGCACTATTCTCATGTGAAGTATGTGATTTGAATGGACTGCTGGCTGATGAAACAACAGTTGAAGGCCGTGTGAGTGAGAGTGATTCATCAGACTGATGTGTGTTCTCATTTCCTCACAGATTCAAATATGTGCAGGAAGTGCAGTGACAACTGCCTCAAGTGCACAACCTTCAGCATTTGCACAGAATGCAAAGAAGACACAAGGTAAACACAATAACATGATGCATTTGATACATTTAATTATTTGAAAATAGTGCTTCTTTTGTGCTGTTTTTTTTTTATCACCTATGTGCAACATAATTACAAACATGTGAGAAGTGCTTTACTTTCTTATGGCTTAATTTGTGAAGGAAAACATACTGATCATAGGCTTTGTCTATGTCACCTTTCTCTCCATTTTGCCGTCAGCCTGCAGGGAAATCAGTGTTTGCGGAGCTGCCCAGCAGGATTCTACCACGACAAACAGGAAGGCATATGCAAGCCCTGTCACGAAGCATGTGCTACTTGTGCAGGTGGGTATCAAAAGGCCAACTGTGTTATAAATGTTAAGCATTTTACATTTGATGGTTATTGTTGGTTGTGTGAACATGTGAAATTATGTTTAAATTATGTGTCTTTTGACTACAGGCCCAGGGGTTGAGTCTTGCAAACGTTGTGCAGAAGGATATTTAATGGAGGAGTGGAGGTGTGTGCACTCCTGCAGCGCCGGCTTCTATGCCACAGAGCCAAACCCAGAGATAACTTATGGGCAGAGGATATGTAGGAGGTGAGCACTGGTGTGTGTTCAGGTGTGGGTGGTTTGTTTATCTGCTGATTGCAGCCCTTGGCCTTGGCTCCATTGCCTGTGTTCATGCTTGTTTTGATGCTGGAGTTTGCTGTTGGGTGGATGGGAGGAGTTTTAATCCCTTTATGAACTTCTGGTCTTTTTGGGTTTGTGTGCTCTGTTCCTCAGGTGTGACGCCAGCTGTTCGGCCTGTGTGGGACCGGGGCCGGAGAACTGCAGCAGATGTTCCAGTGGTCACAGCCATCAGGGCGGAGTGTGTGTGCTCAACACAGAGTGTGAAGAGGGTCAGTCAACCTGCATCTTTTATCACATACTGAGTTTAGATATACAGCAAACTCTCAGAGGAGATTAAAAATATGTGAATCTTTAAGATAATTATTGTAAACACAAGGTTAGGCTTGTTAAAACACGTATTATTATCATTATTATGTTATCATTAAAAAGCTTAATTTATTTCTTGTTTCAAATCCTAACCATTCATATTTGCATGTTTATTAGGTGAGTATGCAGACAATAGTGGGAAATGCCACACATGTGATGCTACATGTCTGAAGTGTACAGGACCACAGAGTAATGACTGCATCAGCTGTGCCTCTTCACGGTGAGTTGGACTGATTCAGAGTCCGAACAGAGTGTCCTAATGCAATCTTTCTTTTACTGTATTTGAAAAGAAATGGACAAAATGTAAAGTTGTGAAAATCGAAATGAAAGTTTCCATAGCTAAGATAGTATTATGTGTTGCTTTTGGTGACAGATCTCTGGATGAAGGTCACTGTGTGCTGGACTGTGCTAAAGGCAAGTACCCGTCAGGAGGACAGTGTCACCTGTGTGACCACACCTGTGCCACCTGTCAGAAACAGGCACTAACTGCACCAGCTGTGACACAGGTGAAGAAAAGCTTATGTTCACAATGTGTTGGTATTGATATAGTGTCTCTTTAAAGCAGTTTTGAACAGAGCTTAATTTTACTTTTCCTATAGACAAGTTTGGTATGGATCGTTACTTGTTCATGAGCCAGTGTGTGGATGTCTGCCCTGAGTCTTTTTACCACACCAAAGACAAGAGCTGTGAGCCATGTTCTGACCATTGCCGACTGTGCTCAAGCCCCACCCACTGCCTCAAGTGTAACTCCTCCTACTACATTTCTGATGGACTGTGCAACAAGCTGGAGTGTGGAGAAGGTAAACGATATGTTAATCTGAGTTATTTTCTTGTCTCTCTCTTGTTGTTATGTGACTTGGTGAATGGAACATCAGAGTGACCTTAAAAATATTATATTCCACCTGCCCCAACTACCCCATACTCACACCATCTTGCCTTTTTCGTACTTGTTTTCTCAGGGGAGGTGGAGGATCCAGATTATGAGGACTGCATGGCCTGTGAAGAAGGCTGCAAAAAGTGTGTCTTATGTAAGTCACCACTCTTTAACCTTCAGAAAGTTATGAGCTTCAAATCATCCTCCTACCTTGCTGCTTGATTTAATATTGTTGTTCCAGTCTGATGAAGAGCTTGTTTTTGTCTGCATTTAACAGATAACCCTAGGCATTGCCTGTCCTGCATAGAGGGTTTTTACAAGTAAGATTGTGTGCCCTCCGTGTGATCCTCTCAGAACTCGCTGTAGCTCTTACTTTACTTCTATCTTTGAAGAAACTACTCTGTGTGTTTTTCGGATGTGTCTGGAAAAGAAATGCATGTTTCAGTGTTCCCGCATCTGTTATCAGTTTTCAGGATGGTTGCTTCAAAAACTGCCCGGCAAAGACGTACAGCGTGGAAGAGGAGATGACCTGTATCCCATGTGATGAGAAATGTGTGAGCTGCGACGAACATGAATGCTACTGGTGTGAAACTGACCTGTTCTTATCAGGTAAAGCCGTAGGTTAGACGGCCTTGTGCTGCTTAATGTTTGATGCAGTGTTTTCTAGTGCATTCTGGGAACCACAATACAAATGCAATGCATCAAAAGCAGTGTTGGGCATCTTACTTCAAAAATGTAATTAGTTATAGTTACAAGTTACTTCTCGCAAAAAGTAACTGAGTTAGCACCTCAGTTACTTTTTGGGAGAAGTAACTAGTTACTAGGCAAAGTAACTTGCCGTTACTTACTTTGTTAAAACAATAAAAACACAACAGATGTGAACCTTTAACATTTATTTCACTTTAACAGATTGTAATTATATTGCATTTGTTTAAAGTGATCCATATCTGACAACAGCCTGGACACTTTCAGTCACATTTAAACATATGTCCATATCCAATATGTCGCAGTAGTTTGTGTAAAGTTGGAGGAGGAGGCGCCGTGCGTCAGGGCGTCACGTTTCTGATCAAAACACAACTCGGACCCAATCAGCTGTCAATGCACGTGTGACAGGACACCATTTCCCATCATGCATTAAGCGTTTGTAGTCCATGCAGGCGGCCGCCTTGCTCAAAATCTGCGGCCGTGTCCCACTTCGCCAAATGCACCGTTCGATGTTCGAGGTGCGGGTCGAAGTACCGCGCGGTTTAGATGCGCCGTTCAAACGCCGCGTCTAAGGTACTGTTAATGAAAAAACTACGCCGTTAGTAACGCCGTTATAGTTTAACTCCGTTATTCCCAACACTGAAAAGTGTATAATGTCCCAAGTGCTTGCCATGTTTACTAATGAATATGCTGATAATGACAAACATATTGATTCACAGGGAAAAATAAACATAATTACAGTTTACACAGTAACTCAAGACAATAAACATATTTTAAAAGACATTCTTATCTTTTTTCAGAGGGCAGATGTGTTGAAGTGTGCCCTGATGGTTTCTATGGAGACGAGGACTCAAATGACTGTGAGGAGTGTCATTCAGACTGTGTGAGCTGTACTGGGCCAGAGGAAGATGACTGTACATCCTGTGAGGAGGGAAAGACACTGGAAAATGGCCTGTGTGTGTTTGAACATGAAGCCTGCCCCATGAACAGCTATCGCAGCGGTAAGAACTATATTTATGTCTGCTGCTAATCCCACTGTCTGACCATAATGAAGCAGGGATTTGGGCACTTTCACTGGTGCAGCAAGAAATCATTGAAGGTAATTGGTCTGCATGACACTTCTACTGTCAATCATTTAGTTCCTCCAAAGAATTATTTCAAAACTTTAAACAAGGACATCTTAATTATAGACTGGAAAGTGCAATAGTGTAGAGTGGTATTCCTAGAGGCCTTCACATTTTGACTTAACAGTACAGCTTCCTCAATGTTAATTTGATGATGACACTATGATGATTAAAGTAGTTGTTGATGTGTAGAATAAGATAATGGCCTATGCCTTTATTCTCAGATGATGGGTCATGTGAGGACTGCCACTCGTCCTGTGAGGCCTGCTCTGGAGATGCAAAAAATCAATGTACAAAATGTGCAAAAGGTATTGTAATATTTTGAATTCAATGCTGTGTTCCTGTTTTGTTGTGCATGTTAACAATTGGACCTCTAGATACGCACACCCTCATGCACTTACAAATCTTTTCTCGTGTCAGGGCGTTTTCTCAGCCCGCAGCAGACATGTGTCCTGAAGTGTCCTGGGGGATACTTTGCAAATCGGTTAACCAGTGTTTGTGAGGAGTGTCCCTTTGGCTGTTTGACATGTATGGACACTCAGCACTGCACACGCTGCAAGATTACCCACAATGCTCCATTATACCTGCAGAATGGCCACTGTGTCGAACAATGTGTCAGGTCAAAAAACAACAAAACATCCAATTGCATTTTCTTTTACTATAACGTTTAATTCGTATCTATTAATATTTTAATTCCTTCTCACAGGGGTTATCCTGCTGGCTTAGTGTGTCGAAGTTGTGAGGCAGGCTGTGCTTCCTGTGTAAGAAACAGCACCCACTGTCTGAGCTGTGATGCTCCTCTTCTTCTGCACAAGCATCTCTGTGTGGAGGACTGTCCTGCTGGCCATGCAGTCCGAGATGGAGAGTGTCACCGCTGCCCACCTGCTTGTGCAGAGTGTAATCCACTGGGACAGTGCATTGGTATTGTAAATATTTTAATCTCTTTTCATTATGATTCCTTGTAACTTAGCATTAACATGTTACCTTTGCACAGAATGTGAAGAGTATAATTTCCTGCACGAGGGCCTGTGTGTGGAAGACTGTCCCGAGAGGTTCTTTGATGATACAGAGCAAAGGGAGTGTTCACATTGCCACTCTGATTGTAGACTGTGTGATGGACCAAACAACAATGACTGTGATAGCTGTGTGGACCCTCAGGCCACTCTGCACAATGGGGCATGCCTAACATCCTGCCCCTCACACACATATTGGGATGACAGCTCAGGAGACTGTAAAGGTGCGACACAGAAATAACTGTTTATGTTTCATTTTGGCAGTATTATTTATTATTTGACATTTCTCATGCATTTCAAAATTCTCACCTTGTTCACTGCAGCAAATCAAAAACACATTCACTGAAACTGCTTTTCATGTTTTATACAAGGCTCTTCATACATTCTTTTAGACTAGAACTTAAGCTGTCTGCACCAAAAATAACACTCTCTCTGACAGCTGTCAAACCTCACAAACTGATGTGCAGACTGCTCCCCAGAGAAATACACGATGCCCTGCAATGCTATCCAAAAGCAGCTGAGTTTAAGTTGCATATAATGTAAGCACGTTAGAAGTAAAACAGCAATGTTTCAGTGAAGCATAAATGTAGCTTTTTCAAAGTCCTTGAAGTTACAGATATTTTCACCAAATAATCTATATTATACTCTAATTAGACTAATTGCCACTTGACAGATTTATCCCTTTTGATGTTTTCAAACAGACTGTGATGCCTCTTGCCTCACTTGCTCTGGGCCATACAGTGACTCTTGTACCAGCTGCAGAGATGGCTACAGGCTGGAGGGCCATGGTCACTGTGCTCCAATGACCCACTCAAAGTGCACAGTTCACCAGTATATGGACCACAGCGGGGAATGCCATCAATGTCATAAATACTGCCACAGGTGCTCTGGTCCTGATACAAGTCACTGCCTGACCTGCAACCAGGGTCATCTCCTGCTCAGTAAGTCCAAACCTGAAGACCACTGCACTTCCTGTGTCTGTGTCTTACCTGGTTAATGTATCTCTGCAGATGGTACCTGTTTGGATCAGTGCCCATCTGGCTACTACCAGGACGAGATGGGAATAAAATGTGAACCATGTCACCCCTCCTGTGAGTCCTGTGTCGGAAAACACAGCCACGAGTGTCTTTCCTGCAAATCCAGTCTTTTCCGAGAGGCCAAAGAGTGTGTGGAGACCTGCCAGCACGGGTAAATCAACCTCTAATATTTCTTGATGTGCTGTGGTTGATCAGGTTTTATTTGGGAAAAGTCAAATTTAGGTTGTGTCAAGTGTTACAAGCCAGGGGAAAACAATCAGTGAATTAATACAATGTGTGGTGTAGACACTACTCTACTTAATTACAAACCACTACATCTCCCACTGATGCGGCAGGCACTATGGAAACGTGGCCTCCATGATGTGTGAGAGATGTGACCCCAGTTGCAGTGAGTGTCTTGGAGCAGGAGAAGACGCCTGCCTGAGCTGTACGGTGGGCTTGCTTTATTTGCGGAAAGCCGGACGATGTCTTCCTGTGTGTCCTGAAGGATACTACCATGATGCAGTGCACGGGACCTGTGAGCCTTGTCATCCCACCTGCAAAGCCTGTTCAGGTTTGTAAAAAGATAAAAAATAAAGTGATTTGATGACAAACTGTAATACAAAGCACACATAATAATAAAAATATGGTTATATATTGCAGTAATTCATGATGATTTTTGTTTGTTTCTCTTTAGCAAAAGAATCACATTCATGTCAGGCCTGCCATGTTGGATACAGATTGGGGTCAGATGGGGTGTGTGAATCAATGTGCTACAGGGGCCAGTATCCTGTGATGGAGGTACAGTAACGCTAATAGTATTTTGCAATTAAACATATGCCATTGTCCTATAGTAAGTGACATAGGACACTGTTGCTTGGCTTTTTACTGTTAAAATTGTGTAAAAAATGCAGTCTTTCTTATGTATGTAACAAAAAATGACTGAAAAAGTTGTGTTGAAAACTTCAAGAAGCAGCACATTTTTATTTCAGTGTCTGACACAGTAGCCTCATTTGTTCTCATTAGGGCCTGGAGCTGGCTTGTGAAGACTGTGATGCTTCGTGTCTGGAGTGCTGGGGACAGGGCCCAACCAGCTGCACCTCCTGTCCTCCTCAGGCTATGCTCGAACCCGGGGGGCGCTGTCTGCTTTGCTGTAGCCATGACGATGAGGAGGGGGCAGATAATAAAGGCCAGCAGGACTGTTGTAATTGCACCGAGTCTCGAGGTATGAAGAAAAACTGTTTGGCTAAATGGTTTATTTTACGTGCAGGGCAAACAAGTTAATGTACATTATTCATTCATTCTTTTTTTTTTTTTTAAATCCAGTTTTTGTCACTTTGCTACAACCTTTTGAGTCTATAACCTATAATCTGTTGCATTTCTTTTCCTAGGAGAGTGTGTCCTCAGCACAAATTTAGCATTCAAAAACGATGAAGGAGAGGAAGAGCGAGGGAACTTGGCCGTATTCATCACTGCCTGTATTCTGCTGGTGATTGTACTGGTGGCTATAGTCTTCCTCATTAGGCACTCCCGGTCGAAAGGCGCAGCCCGGGACATGCCCATCCGCGGCTATGAGAAGCTGGGCTCGGGGGGTTTCGGAGGCGGGAGCAGCAGACATGGCTATAGTTCATCCTCCTCCACGTCTTACAGCGGACACACAGGCTCATCCAGTGGCCGCTTCCAGGAGTCCCAAATGGTGGATTTCAGTGACCGACGCTTGGGGAGTAAGAACGATGACGATGATGATGATGAGGACATAGTGTACATGGGCCAGGATGGCACTGTGTACAGGAAGTTCAAATACGGACAGCTGGGAGATGACAATGACGATGAGCTGGAGTATGATGATGAGAGCTACACTTTTCGATGAAATAGGAGAATAAGTCATATTTCTTTCCATGCGTTTTATCGGTTTCTGGCCCGAGGGAACGGCCTCTTTATCCCTCACTGAATATGAATCTACTAAATGAGGCATGAAAGGCTATTTATATTCTATAGTAACTGTGTACTGGAGATGCAATACACCTCACAGTATGTATTAACCCCCGAGTACTCTTTGCAGTATCGTGGTGAAGTTCACAGAAATGTTGAAATTGTACTTTTTTTCTTAAAATAACAATAATATTTACTATACATATCAAACCACGTTAGACCAACTGTGTATAAACTTTGACCTGTCACGGTTGGTCCAGCTGCTTTTTACAATGCAGCTGCAACAAAACAGTTCATGGAGCTTCAATATTTAAAGAAAACAAAACATGTGACTTGAAATAGCATTATCAGATGGTATTGCTGATATTGTTACATTCCTGTGGGTCATGTGCCTTGTCACATGAGCCACAGCATTTATAAACGGCACCTCATTTTGACAACTTCAGTATTCATATGAAGCGTTGTGGTGTTAGGTTACTGTTTAAATTGTGAGTTTCATTTTTGTGTGTTTACTTTTAATTGTTTATACCTTCAAATGTCCCTGGACAAACTGTATGTAAATGCTCACTTTCCAACTGTTAATAAACGTCATCAAAAACACAAACAACATGGTCCACGCTTGGTACAGTTTTATTGAATTACTCGACAGTCTCTATTTATGTCTTTGCACCTCCTCCACACCTTACAACAGTAAAACAGTGAAGAGACATGCACACGTCTACAGGAAACACGCCAACAAGGAGCTGAGATGACATTGTGCTTTACAGTCCCTGTGTTTATTTTTCATGATGAGGTCATTTCGTACGTTGGCATTATTTAATTACTGGGTTCAGGAAATGTCTAAATCACTAACATCATTTAAATATTTATTATAAAAAATAAATTAAATAAATAATTACAATAATTTTATAGACCTGTATTTGTTTGGCCACAGTCATTGGCACAAAGGTACACTACACCTCGTGCTCCTCTACTTCAAACTCTGCACCCGTCTAACTGAAAAAAAAGTGTCTTATTATTGCTCCACAGCTTCACATGCTCACAACCGATATATTCTAGATTCAAATGAGTCAGTGCAACGTCTGCAATTACTGCAGTTACTGTTTTCAACCACACATCAAACAACAACAACTGCTGTGGCTGACACTGAGGTGACTCTACTCAGTGTGGTGACGTACAGATATATAGTAGAACTACATACAGTGCTACAGCAGCCATAACAATGACACAAGATGTGTAAACAGGCACTATTAGTAGTGAATGGAAAGTTATTTAGGATGCTTGGCTTTGGGAGTTGCTAGTCGCAGCCTCCTCTGCCCTGAGAGAGAGGGAGAGTAAGAGAGAGAGAGATGAAGAAAAAACAATAGACATTAAAAAGTGGTGAGTGACAGACTTGAGAAACAAGGCTGTTTGTCTTGTGCGACTGCGTTTAAATGTGTCAGAGGAGGACTTACTGTGTCCTGTCAGCTGCTGGCTGGTGTCCCAGCAGGAAACTATTAACTCTTGGATAAAAAACAGAGATTGTTAGAGCAGAATATATTGCTGACAAATGCTAAAATTAATTGGTAAATTCTATCACACGTGCAAGTTATGATTGAATACACAATTAGTCAGTCTTCTGCTTGTTCTTGGCATTAAATATCAGGGCAATGGATCACTCGATAATAAAGCCTCATTTAAGTTTATGATGAATGAGGCAAAATGGATCTAGTTAACATTTTGGAAACTTTTTCTCTGCTCTTCCAGTAAATACAATTAATGACAAATTAAGTTGGTCAAGGTCC
>JAIEZT010000054.1:40810449-40919765 GCA_019594935.1 Periophthalmus modestus
TAGTTTGCCCCTGTTCCCACCCATCAAGCATTAACAGCAAAAGTATAGCCTGCATTCAAAATAGCATTATTAGTCTATGATTCGACATATCTAACAACAATAACAACAACAGATATCATTAATAAGACACAAATATCACATTTAAGCTGCAGGATACGTTTCGATTTTACAGTTTTTGTGAAACCAGTCCAAATATATCCAATCTATGTGTGATTATTGTGAGATATTAAACTTCATAATAGACATACAGTATGTACAGAAATATGTATGCATAGAATGAATTCATCTTCATCAGGATAAAAACTTATTGATATGGCAAAACTAGTTTGAAGGTACTGGCCTGTGGCCATGAGGCAGCACCGAGAGCTGCAGATACAGTAGAGTTTTTGAACAATAATGAGTCCGATACAGAGCAGCAAATCGTTACAGTGGGATGAACACACCCAGGACATCTTTGAACAAAGTGTGTTTCACATTTTTAAACACCTTGTCAATGTTTCCAGTGTCGGTGGCACACGTGTAATGTGTGTATAAAGGTTTATCCCGTCTGCCCTGGCGATCCACAAACATTTGTCGTATGAATGTTTTTGCTGCTTCAGCATTACAATTTGGCCCTGAAAAAAGAGACACTTGAAAATAAAAAATACTGAAAGAAGCTTTAATCTGATTTGAATCAGATATTCATCATACTAAGGGGAACACAAAATTGCATTAGCCTACCAGTGTACTGAGGGAAGTAAGTTTTCAAATGGGACTGGCCAATCTTCTCTTCTAGTAAATCAATTTTATTTAGAAATAAGATGGTGGAGGACTCTTGAAACCAAGGATATGAAAGAACAGTACTGAACAGAGCAAGACTTTCCTTTAGTCGATTCTGTTGAATTGAAGACAATATTATAATATTAGAGTTACAATAATAAAGGTAATGTAATGTAAATGGGATACATGTAAATGGATTGTTCTATATATATATATATTTATATCTATATGTCTTACATCATTTTCATGTTCATAGAGATTTTGGTCATATTCACTTAGTGCAGTGAGAAATATAACTGAAGTGACATTCTCAAAACAGTGAATCCATTTCCGTCTTTCTGATCGTTGACCACCAACATCAACCAACCTACCAAAAACAGAGCAATAGTAAAGGCCCTAATTAATGAACATTCTTTCACAACAGCATCAGCACAATGCCCTCACTGGACACATTATTAAATTCATCTGCTCCAAATATATTCAGATTAGAACACTGCACAAAGCACTGATCATCATGATTTTCACACAGATCTTTATGGGCCAGTCTGGGATCTGAGCTCCTCCTGATGACACCAAGTCTAGGGTTAAAGGTCACTTTGTGTAAACCAGAGTTGCCAAATAAGTTTTCTTTTATATCATAAACATGAAGGTAGGCTGCATATCTAATAATATGACCAGTGAGAGTGAGGTTTTTTTTTTTTGTAAAAAGCAGCACCTAAAGGTAACTTTTAAGAAGTCGAAGGGATACTCTATGATTCCTGTTGTGGACACTCGAACATTCAGGATGTCTTGGACAGTTGGGATGTATGAGGGAGTCGTGATCCTATCCAAATCTCTCAGGTAACTAAACAAAAACAAATCATATTCAGTACAGTGCAGTGTAAATAATACAAAAATAAGATGTAAACCTTACTATTTAGCATTGTCATTTATCTGGTATTCCCTTCTGCGTTCATAGCACATTTGAGCACCGTGGTCATTCCACACTTTTCTAATGGCCTCCACCTGCCAGGGCTCTAACGTGGACACTGTGTTCAACTCCACTTGGGACAGTCTCTGTGAGTATGCCTGACACACACAAAACTGTCAGAAAACCACTTTGTGCAGAAGAAGACATGATCATGTTTCTTACAATGTTGTTGTCATCAATATAGTTAATGTTCAAGATCCTCATGGCATTGACGAGTGCCTGGATGGCTGCCATAACATTCTGATGCACAACACGTTTAAAGCCTTTCCTATCATCTTCACTGTATCCTTTACCATGGATGATCCTCATCTGTTTAATGAAGGTGCTTTTCCCACTTTCACCTGTGCCTGTGTAAAAAAGAGGAATCAGAAAACACAGAACTGCTAACACCACAAAAACAGCAGTACCAAGGGTGAAATCACAAGCCTGTTGCTAGAGTCCGGTTTGTGCAAACTCCGAGTTTTCTGTCACTGAAAAGAGCGTTGGTTCAGTGAGAATCACCTCATTAGCAGACTCCACACAGCTACCCTGCTCAGGGTAAGGTCTGGTTTAGCGAAAAAACAACATGGACCATTCAGCTGTGAGCTCAGGGACATATGACACACCTTAACTCAAACTTTTGGGTTAGGACCTCACTTATTCAAAAGAATTCATCGATCAAGGTCTTAATAAAACATTTTATATGCACAGTACATGTCCATGTATTTCATAGATTTGAGTAAGTTCAACAAACAACAAGTCTAATATTGAGTGAAATTCACAGAGCCAGTTGAAAGAATGCATCATGTACATATGACTTGATTATTGTCTGTATCTTGGCTGTTATTACCTACACTTGCGCCCCCCCCTCTTCCCTCCAGCCCACCTCCTACAGGCTGAGCCGTGTCTCTGTCTGATCTGTCCCGGAGCAGCTGCAGTCATCAGTGGCTCTGGGTTTGACAGAGAAGGTTCTATGCTTCAACCAGCACATAAATCTAAAGTGACTCAGTTTGCATTGGTTTGGTTTTATCAGCTCAACACTAACTCAAGTTACTCCACAACTCTGAGTAAGTTCAACCGGCCTCTAGCAGCAGGCCTCAGGTAAAATGAGACACTTTTTGGTTTCTCACCTGGGACAATAATTGTAAGTAATGTTTGGCACTGAATAATGCTATTACAGAAACTAAGGACTGATATTTTATTTTGGGATGAAACAGAGGAAATAAAATGCAGTTGGTTTGTTCCAGAGATTTTGCAGGGGGAGCACTTTTCTTATGAGAGATTTTTACCTCATCTGGTAAACATTTTGGTGAAGAGTCGTGTTCAGGTAAAATAAGCCACGCTCAGCAGCTAAAACAGGTTAAAGAATCAAATTGATGGGGTAATATGTATTGTTTTGTATGATTTTATTTTAAACAAACAAGCAAAACATTAAATGAGCAGGTTAAAGTGCATTAACTACACACAGCTCCCCTTGAACCACTGCAGCTCCCTCTGCTCAGCCTCCTCTGGTGCATGTGTGCAGCTTTAGTCTGTGCAGCTCTGAAACTGTGGAACACTGCGCAGGGCACTGTGTAAGAACCACAGACCCGAGATGAGCCTCATGGGCCATGCCTTCTGATAATGCTGCTCTAAGTTTGGGTGCAACAGTTTTAAATCATGATTAAGGATATTATAGTTATGAAAGAAATAGAATCTCAAAGATATGATGTCTAACTGCTGTACACGGCAGTGATGAAGATGCTGCACTCATGGCTCTAATGTAGCCTAACACATTAATCTGTTAATAAACCAGGCACATGTCAATATATATACAGATAATAAACTCTGATGATGGCTCATTTTAGCTGAAAAGCCTGTTTTTTTTACCTAAAAAAACACCACCATCATTAAAAAGATCAACCTTCTCATTTTAAAGTAAGAAGAACCTCCTCCCATAATAATCACCAAACACCAATCAAATGCCTTGTTTTTAATCAGCTCAGAAGAGGCAACAAACTGAACCCTTTGAAAGGGTAAATGTTTAAAGAGCAAAGGGCTCAAACTTTAGTTTACTCATTTCATTCAGTTGCCTGACTTCATTACTTCAAACACTTTCACATATAAAAAGTGCCGTCCTCAGTTCAAAGCGTGTGATTTGTATTCTTAAAACAGCAGCAGGAGCATGAAAAGTTTTCTATCCATCATAACAGTAAACTGTTTCTTTCAGAGACACGTTGGGGAGGTGGAGCTCACAGCGGCTACATGGAGAGGAGAAGGCCCCTGCTTCAGTGCCACCAGAATAAATGATCTATGCCAGTGAATTATTATAAATATGGCATTTCTAGTCACAAAACTGTTATTTGTCTTAAAAATGTTATGTTCTAGCCTGTTCACAGATCCTCTATAGTCTACAGTCTGGCCAACAGAGAGCGCTGAGGATTAAGTTACACCTCAAAGAAAAGGCTGTCCCGTATCTAAAGGAACACACAGGTAAGACCTCATTGTATTTCGATTAGCCCAAGATAGTTCAGTAAAGTTAAGTGTCTGTTTATTTGAGAGAGACACAGCAAACTTAGATCAACAGGTAACATGTAATCCTCTGATGTAAACATCACTCTCACACCAAAATGTGACTCATTTCTGATTTCTAGATCTTAGGACAGGTAAACTGCAGTTTGAAGTGAGTAATTTCTGATCAGAAAGAAATGAAATGATTTTGCAAAAAAACCCCAAAAACATAATAAAGTAATAATAATTAATACACTTATTATCTATAATAAGTTTGGACCAGGGCTATTTAGCCTGTAATGATCCTACTGCCACAAGGACATTTAGAATAGAATGAAAACGTAATGACATCAGATAATCAGATTAAGAATATCTTAATGTAGTGGCAAGTTTTAAGACCTAGATCCACGGCAGAGATGGCCCCCAGGCGCCCGACACCACCTATAATAAATCAGTCTGTCTCACCTAAAAGCAGCAGCTTTAGCTCTTTGTGAGAGTTCTCTTTATCCTTCCGAAGTTGTCTCTCAATTTCCCGGTGAATCTGAAGCCGTTCACTCTCCTCAGCAGACAGACAGCACTTATCCATTACGCCCCAGTTCAATGTGATTCAAAGAAGCCGTTTGTGGTTCAGCCAAGTGAATCCTGACTGTAACCTCTGGTCTGACCTCACAGAGCTGCTCCCGGAACAGGTGAGCTGGAATTCTTCCTCATACAGGATCCAGTTCGGGTGCATTTCACATTCCTTTGAGCCGGAGAGGCAGGGCAGTGCAGATAGGCCATCTTAATATCTATTCTATAGCTCTGTCTCTAGGGACAGGGTGAGTACAGGTAAAGTGGGACACTAAGCCAGGTAAAGTGGGACAAATAAAAAAAAGAATGCATAAAAGCAGATGCATTTACTCCTGTTTTTACTGAAAATTATTTTTGCTTTAAGCCAGAAGACTTGAAATGCCTAAACTCTTCATTCAACACCACACACACTGTCATTTTCATACACATGTGTAAACATGAGCTATCACTAACCCTGATCCTCTCAGGCCGATCAAAAGTGTTGTTTTGTACACATGGTCTGGGTGACAATTTAGCACTACAATTCATGGATGAATCTTCAGTTTTCAGTGAACCACCACTGGACTTGATCACATCTAAACATGCTCATCAGAACGTGGTCTAAAATGAGACACACCCAGTTCATGAACTTATAGATCAGGTCTATCATGAGATTATAGATAAATAGGTAATTCCAAACAATAATTAACCCGATGAGGACATAATTGTTTATAGATTTGTCTTTAAATGACACAAACTCAGACTGCAGACTGCCAGTGCATTGTCAGAGGCAGCCTGTGTGTGGTAGGCCTACACTGTTCCGCAGGGAGGTCAAGACAATGCAATGTAGTAAAAAATAAACCTTTTAATTTTCCAAAATTAAAGTACCTTCAGCATATACAGTCTGACAAATACTCAATACTGGAGTGAGCGCTGCTGTAAACATTCATGTCCCTTAGCACTGGGAGCAGGGATCTTAATAGTTTGACCAGTCTTTAAATTAGCATCAAGTAGGCCTAAATCATTCTCTACTTTGAAGTTAATTAGAAATTTACAATACAGGACAAAGAACAAAAAGTGAAAAATACAATAAAAAGATCAAACAGTGGATATTAAAATTAAACTAAATGTGAATCTGACAGCTGTACACAAATCTGCACAAGTGGTGGTGTTATTAGTGTTTCCATGACCCTGTTGCACACAGTTTATATTTCTATTAGTATCCCCACTTTTACAACACAAAACAGCATATATGAGCACGGACGGAGAACACATCTCTCCATCATGGTACACAGTGGTAAGAATACAGTGCAATGGGAAAGAAGTTACTAAAGAGACAAGCTTCTAATCAGAGCAAAAACTGCAGCTCAAAGTAAATCAAAAACAAAACGCAAAGTGCTTAGTGATGAGCATTAGAAATGTTGACTACATCTTTTCCAACAAACTAAAAATTCAAAAAGTTAATTTTGGTTTGCATTATTGACAGCATATGGGGCAGAGGTGAATAATTTTATGCACAACACCTGACTGGCAATAAGTGGTACCAGGTGTGACTTTGCGTGTGACAAAAGTTACTTGGTTCTTGTACATTTTCCCTTTTACTCAGTCGTCATGCTCTTATTAGAATACTGAAAAAAATTAAACTGCATAATTGCATAGTGCATACTATAAGGCTAGCTCCTCATCTTTTTGTTATAGAGAATATCAAAGAATAAGGAATATGAAAAATACAAAGTACATTCATTTCCTGCCTCAGATAATAGTGTTCAGCAGCTATAACATGCAAATGGAAGAAGTTCAGAGCTCCTCTATCGACTGCTTTACAAACTTAATTAGATCACATAGTTACACTTTTAAACTAAGTTGTACACACTTAGGTTGGTCTGCAAAATGTGATCTTTCACTACACTGAAGACAAATCGAATATTGTTTGTGTCGGTGGCACAGGTGAAGTGGGAGTAGATCCTTTTCTCATCTGGTTGAAAACTAAGATACATATCTAAAATAAATGCACTTGCTTCCTTGGCATCTTGCTTTGGCCCTGAAACATAATATGCAATCATAAAACAACATCAGTTACACAGAACTGTAATTTATTTTGAAAACCAAATAAAAGAAACAAATGTAACTCACCAACATATTTAGGAAAATAGTCAGCTAAATGTGAATACATGATTTTCTCTGTCAGCAGGTCGACTTTGTTGAGAAACAACATCACAGAAGCAGAAATAAACCATGGACTGTGCAAAATTGTCTGGAACAGAGCCATACTTTCTTCCATTCGATTCTTAAAAAAATACAAAAGCAAAAACATCATACACTTAAACAAAGACGAGGTGCAATAAAATACAAGAATCTGTGTTGGATATTGCATATACACAAAATAATTTAGATAATCCAGTGTGAAATCAGCACAAGTAAAGTGCTCCCCCTGCAGATAAGGACATAATACTACCACAGTGACAGTGGAGCACTTTGCCCTGTGTGTAAAGGAAATGAGCCAGAGATGGACAAAGTACTACATTTCATTACCTAGTATCTGTAAAGGTGCAGATACACCTAGTGAAATATACAAGTAAAAGTCGTTCAGAGAAATTATTATACTGCTGTAAGAACTAATGATATATTGATGTATACTTTTCACATATCATTTTAACTAAATAATAATAATAATAAATAATAAAATAATAATAATAATAACTTCTAAAGACTAAGATTTATCCCGTTCAGTCCACTTTACTGAAAGCCAGCTCCAAACGACCCAAAACAAACATGAAGATGCCGACAAACGTACTTTGGCCTATTTAGTAGAAATATAGACTTATGTGCAGAGGAAAGTGCTGTTCTTTTGTGAATGGGTAAGGTGCCTATGTTTTTCTATCAACAGGATTTAACTAAAGTTTGATTTTTCAGCTTGTTCTGCTGTTGTGACGCTTCGACCAATCAGGTCTTGTTTGAACACTCTGATCACTGGGTCCAAGTGGTTTCAGCGAGAGCCATCCAAGACTGACGTGTAAAACTCTATTCAGGGCACTACACAAATCAATCTGGAGAGAGCCGGGTTATCGAATGGGTAAATGAATGGGAATAAGCACCCCACTGAAAGCTGGTTGGAACTTCGCATCATGTTAATGACCCCTCCACAAAAGTACTTTTTAGGAATGCAGTGGAGTAGAAAGTACTGCGTTTATGTTTCAAATGTAGAGTACACCACTAGACAGAAGAAGATCAGAGAGCACAGGTGAGCCTGAACAAAGCCCAGCTGAGGGGAGGGGCAGCAGGTTTCACATCTGCCAAAAATCTAATAAACTTACAGATGGTAGCTTTAAGTACAAAAATATAAGTGACACTTATGTCATTTTGCATCGAATGTGCACCATTTGCTTCAAAGCAAACATGTTTGTTTTAAAAATGTTCAGGCAGGTTTTAGGTTAACAGTCCTTAACCATTTGATCATACAATAAAACTTTTTTCTGGATGTTGTGAAATAAAGAATCTGATGACATTAACTAGGGTAATAAACCAGTGTCTAAACCAGGGGTGTCCAAACTATGGCCCAAGGGCCAAATGCGGCCCTCAGACCAGTTTTTATTGGCCCTCAGGCCTCCTGCTGAACCAGCCCAATTTATCATAAGCAGTACTTTTAACAGCAGATTAAACTATTTCTACCACTATATCCTCAAACATCACATTGCAGTGTGAGACAGACCTAAAATGAATGTGTTTCAAGCCTTATTAATACACAGCGGCTCTGTCAAAGCTGAGTATAAAGCACTGCATTGATCACTGGTCTGTGGCCCTCTGCTTCGAGTATGTTTTTAGATGTGGCCCTCGATAAAAAAAAAAGTTTGGGCACCTCTGGTCTAAACAAATACATGCAGTGCTTCTAAGTATAAAGAGGACAGATGTGTTGTCTTACCACATTGTCTGATTCAATGAGAACCTGATCGTACTCGCTGAGGGCTGCCAGGAACATGATGGACGTGACGTACTCAAAACAGTGAATCCACTTCTTGCGCTCTGAACGCTGACCACCCACATCCACCATTCTACACAAGTTAAAGCATAACTTAAAGATCATAAAAAGCACAGGTGTCACCACAAAATCAGTGACTCTTTCTTAAATAATTATTAGTGCTGTACACCAGAGCTGTTCAACGAAATTTTCCAGAGGACCAGATTTTTCGAAGGGCCACTACTTTTACAACAAAATATCCCCAAGTAAATGAGAGAAAATAGTTTAATAATTGGCAGGGTGGCTGTAGATTAGATTGGTTGCAGTGCTTAATCTGGCTCCTGGGCTGTAAATTAAATAGACCTGCTGTCAAAGACTACACCATCAATACCTGCTGTACACAGTCTGAATGTATCGAGGAGATCTCACCTGAATACCACTTTCTCCACATCAAAGACATATTCAATAATACCGGTTGTGGGAACTCTGACCCTGAGCACATCCTGCTGAGTTGGCACATAGGCAGGGTCCCCGATTCGGTCCAAGTTGTTCAGATAACTACAGAAACACAACAAATTAAGACAACATGAATTCACGAAGAGTATGTCCCATTTATATTTTTTGCTAATGCATGCAAAACTCACTATTTTGTAGAGTCAGAAAGCTGATACTCTCTCTTTCGATGATAACATTCTTGGACCCCAGGGTCACTCCACAAGCTCTTTATGGCGTCTAAGTGTAGTTTTGAGAATCTGTGTATTTTTTCGATATCCACCTCACTCACTACTTTTGCATGAGCCTGGAAAAACAAAATACATCAATAATATCCGATCACTGCAGCTCCAGAATCAACAAACACCTGGAGTCAATGTAATGTGTTTAAAGCCCTAGTCCCAGTAATTTGAAATATACCCCTTATAACATTATACAGTAACAAAAACTTAATTGGTCTAACTTCATCTTAAAATGACCTGGTAAATACTTTAATTCTACTGTATGAATGAACCAGGACTCATATGTGTTGTTAATTATCAGTAAAGACCATTTGAGACTAGACAAAATAACAGAACACAACAAAACAGTAGGTGTGAGTCTCATTACTACATCTGGTCTAAAACCAACATCCAACCTTTCCCAACGACAAAACCCACAATGTCCTGGGACTCATCTTGCACGAGTCATTCATGAAGGTCTAATATGCAGGGCTGCACAATTTTGAAATAAAAAAAGGCAGATTTTTTACGATAAGTAGCAAATTATGTGTTTAAATTCTGGTCCAGTTTACAAAGCAGACTTAAACATAAAAGTCTGAGAGAAGAATGACATTTTGACTGTCAGAGTAAAAGAAATCGCTGCTTTTTTCGATGGTTTATCAAGTTTAACCTAAATAAAGATATATAGATAGAATAGCTGGTTGTTTGTAGTAAAAATTGCAAGCTCTGTGATTTGGCAATTACGATTTTGCCTCGATTGCAACCCTGGTAAGACAGGGAGCTCTGATTAGCACATAGCATGAACGGTGTTGTCTCACTGGGGCTCACTGCTCTCACAGTGAATCACAGAGCAGATACATGTCACCACATGCCTGGTGTGTATCATTTTGTTTCTAGAAGACAGTATTCTCTGTAAAAGGAAACCCAGAGAAGACGAGAAGGCTAATCTAAACACATGACAGGAGGACGTGTTCACAATGAAGTACAGACTCTCTTAGAGGCATGTAATGGTGTAATGTGCACAAGGTGAGGGGCTAGTCGTAAATGCGGCAGGCCCATTTACTGAAACAGAGGAAAGTACCTTGTTATCTTCAAACATGTAGGGAATGCGGAGGATATTCATGGCCTGTATGATGGTTTGGATGGCAGTGAAAATGTTCTGATAGACCAGTCTGGTGAAGTCTCTCCTGTCCTCTTCAGAATATCCTCGACCGTGGATGATTCTCATCTGCTTAATGAAAGTGCTCTTTCCGCTTTCTCCAGTTCCTGAAAATCAATAAACATTACCAACTGTAATGCACACATGGATGCCATTTATTCATATAGGCTCAAGGCTTAAAGTACAGCCTCAGTATTACAATAATATGGTAGGTAACGGTCTTTGTTGAGGATTCCCTGTCAAAAGAGGAAGAATGTCTTTCAGAAGGGAAACCAAAACACTACATGCATCATGCAACTCAAACATTGCAGCTATACAAATATTTGCCAGTTAAGTGAACCTGTAACACACCTATTCAGCAGTGTAATACAAGTCTGCAACTGAATTACAACTGAGATGGCAGTCATTTAAACCTAATTTAAACCTAATCTACAAGAAACTGTAATAAAACTGCATAATAGGCTGGTATAGCAGATGCAGGGGAATGGCTGGTCTATCTTTAGGCCACTTTAAATGAAAGTACAGGAGCCAAACTGCTGATGTGGCCCTGTTTTGATCTAAAGGGCTTAGAGTTTATGGTCTATTACAAAAAAACAAACAAAAAGCAGGTAAGTGACTGGATGTGCAGCAGACTCATCACCTCTGGGCGTCACAACTCCACAGTCAGAACCATTGAAACAGTAACATCTGCTGCACGTTTCATTGAGAAAGAATGTAGCAGAATGCGCGTTGAGGTTTACCCAGCAGGAGCAGTTTGAACTCCCGGCGTGCGTTCTTCTTGTCTCGCCGCAGTTGTCTCTCAATCTCCCCGTTGATCCTCCGGGCTTCTTTGGCCTCTGGATTGAGGCAACAAACCCAGGCACAACTCTGGGTCATTATCCCCGAGTCCCGCACAAGTCCCGCAGGTTTTAAGACTCAAAATCAGAAGAAAAAAACAACTGAGAGCGCTGCGTCCTTTGGATCAGTGCGGTGCGGAGCTGTTTTACCTCACTCTCCGGGCGTGGTGGGCTGTTTTTTTTTAGATTTCAAACTTACATACCTCTCATAACTATTTTATAACATCATTACTAATATTCTCACGTTTTCTTCTTCTTCTCAAAGCAGTGAAAGGTCCAGACGAGGTCCTCAGAACAGCAGAAGTGGAGCATGTGACCAGGGCAGCGCGCTAATGGGAAACCACATGGGCTTTTGTTATTGCATTATTGGAAGACATTTCCGGGTATAAACAAACGCGATACCAGCGCACAGTTGTTGCTAGAAACGATTTGAATAAGTTCTGAGCTGTGTGATCCAAAGTTTACTGCGCATCTGTCCTGAACATGTGTTTGGAAGCTGCTTGTGAAACTTTCTGTCACTTTAAAGAAGAAACAGTGAGGCGACAACCGCAGAACAGGCTCATCAGACTGACAGTGGCGCGGGGCGGCCGCTAGGAGGCGGACTAGAGCGGAAAGAGGTGGAGCAGATGTACGGGAACGTGTATGTGCACAATTTACATGGAAAAATACATATGGAAAAAAATATACTGCACAATATATATGGAAAGGTATATATATGGAAAAATACATATGGAATATATATATATGCACAATATATATGGAATGGTATATATATGGGAAAAATACATATGGAAAAATATACTGCACAATTTACATGGAAAAATATATATGAACAATGAAAAATAAATATATGGAAAGTAAATACAAATACACAATATATATGGAAAGATATACATGGAAAAATACATATGGAAAAATATATATGGAATAAATATATATACTGGAAAATATGTATGACAAAATTTATATGGAAAAATGTGTATGAAAAATATCACCTATGGGAGAAAATAAAGGACAATGCACAAATATATATGGAAAAATACCAGGGTGAGGAGCCGGAAGAGCTGGAGGACGTGTCTACTTTTTCACGTGAGGGAAGTCTGGGAGCTCCCTGCTTAGACTGCTGCCCCCCGGATAAGCGGAAGAAAATGGATGGATGGATGGATGGATGGATGGATGGAGGACGTGATATATATATATATATATATATATATATATATATATATATATATATATATATATATATATATATATATATATATATATATATATATATATATATATATATATATATATATATATATATATATATATATATATGGAAAAATATATACACCACAAAATATATAGCGCAAAAATATATATACAGCAAAGCATATATGGAAAAAAATATATAGGGTAAAAGGGATACAGTTTTTTGAGGCTCACAAAGATGTAAAATACCCATTTGAAATAGTCACTGACCATTAGGCAGATGACACTTCATTTACTGTAGCCTACAAAAAATAAAGTGAATCCATCGAGCAAAGAAATGCATCATGGTGGTTATTTATTGTTTTGATACGTTTGAGATTCAAGGAACTGTATAATGTAATATTTAGGTTTTAAATGTCATGACCTAATTGGGTCCCCAGAATTCGCACACGTTCAAATCAAATACAGGTAAAAGTTGTAATGCTGATTTATTTTTAATAGGCTACAGAACAGTCCTTCCTGCTTAAACTGCTGCCTCCGTGACCCGGCCGCCAAATTGTCTGTTATAATTTGTTGTCTTGGTTCTCAAGATTATTATCCAATCAGAGAGCAAAATGAGCCTCACATGTGTCTCTCATTTGGATTTCCAGTTGGATTTCTAGTGTAATCCAGTTGATTAAAACCTAAAAGGACTCTCTCTGATCTGAATCCTCACTATGTAAACACCAGTTTACAGCCTCTGCAGCTCATTGAGTAAATACTGGAGGTTCTGAGCTTTTATGTGAGGCCTGTCCATATACTGAGAATGAGAAAAACGTGTGACTTTTATCTGCAGGTTAAGGCACTGGTGGCCTAGGTGCAGTTGTCCTTGTAGGAGCGCAGGCTACTTAATTCCTTTAAATACATGAAAATAAAAATCGAGTGTATAGGGCCAGTGCTGTTTTAAGCGAGGTCTAGGATTCTGAGTTAAAGAACATATTTCATATTAAGCGTATAGGCTTACACAGCTCACAGCTGAGTACTCCTTGTTGGTTAAACCAGAGGGGTAAAAACCCTGAAAACAGTTTCACACTGGTATGAAAGAATTTGCCCTGAAACATGCTTAAAGTGGCCCTTTAAAGACTTGACTTGAACTTCAAACTCTGCACCTGCAGGTATGTCTGATTGAACCACTAATCAGAGGAGAGGAGTGTGATGCCCTTTAAAAAGCAGAGGCAGAGTTAAACCAGTTGGCAGCATACAGTTTATAAGCCATTCATTACAGTTTAGTTGCAAAACAAATTGGTTTTAGTCTTTAATCCTGCTTTAAATTCTGTTTACAAATACAGCCAACACAAATGAAGCTTATGTGAAAGTTCAAACTGGAGGACTCTTTCCCACCACTAGCACCACCAGAGGATTAATCACTTCTCCCTTTTTCAGGCCTTTTGTTTGAATCATCACCAGTGATGTGACCCAGAGGGAAGAGTTCTGTCTCATATCGCTCTTCAGCTCCAGTGCTCTCTTACCAGGGTCTAAGCACCAAATATTCCTAATACATTTATTTGTCTCAGTGCATACATTTATCTCCTAACGTCTGTCCAGATTTATAATAGACTGACTTATAATAGACTGAAGAATAAGAGTTTATTTGGAGATAGTTCAGTGCTACGAGGAACACTCTAGGCAAAGCATGAAGACAAGCAGGAGGCAGACTCTCCACCAGAAAAATCACATAATACACCTTTAACATGGTTAAAAACTCAAAGTCAAGTTTGTATAATATGTCTCATTTAACTTGAGACACTATAATAGAGGAATGTGATTGTTCTGAATCCTGGGGATTGTCTTGTGTCCCTGTGGTTGTAATAATGTAGTCCTCAAAGCCACATCCTTTGGATAGTGGCTTGATTTGTGACGACCTCTCACCTGAACTATAAGAAAACTAACTACGAAAGTAAAGTCAAGCAGGAGCTAAGGTTCATCCTGAGCACCCTCAGACAGTACGCTCGCTGCAGTAAAGGAGGCAAAGGGCTAGTGAGCGTGAGAGTCACTGTCCAGGGTGAAACATCCAAGATCCATAAGTACATCAAGGACAAGGCCCCAACAGATGACATGTTCAGCGAATGTCTCAGACAGTGGAGTGCAGAGGAACAGGTGCTGGAGGTACCATCATGGCAGAACAAGCCCCTATGTGGATGTACTATTAGAACATAACTGAAGAGGCTGATATCAAAGAACAGCACAGAGGCTGCACAGGAGCAGGCCTTGAACACCAGAGCAATAGAGCCCCAGATCTACCACATCAGACAAGACCCGAGGTGTAGACACTGTGATGTTGGACAAACAGCAGAGGAAAGCCACTGTGATGGTAACATCACGAAGAAGGAACATTTTCATCTTTTCAGACAAAGCACAGTAGTAACCTATGGAAACTGTATCGGAAAAGTGAGCTCCTGTCCCCATATTTTTACAATAACATCATAATAACTGCTGTGGAAGAGATTTGGACATCAATAAGTGTTTTAAGGAGTAATCTTTGATCATATGTCATGCGTTTTGCAGCATTTGGCTATTACTCAAATGTAATCATTCTCAAGCGCAGTAGTATTTACTTTGTTATGAATAGCCTGAACTGGAAAAGCCCTACTTTGATTTTACCTAGACACCAGGATGTGTAACCAAGGAGATATCTGTTGCTAGGCAACAACAGGCCCAGATCTGCACATAAACATAAAAATGCACAGAACACCATCTTGAGTCTGTGCAACAGTCGGCTGCTTTTAGTGTTACAAATTGTAACGTACAAGCTCGTACAAGCTCCCACCGATTCTCTATAGTAACAAGATAATATTCATATCACATCCCACCACTGTGTAACCTGGTGTTCTCCTCTGTCTCTTTTATTATGAGAAAATCTGGAAAGTATAAGAGCAATGTCATCAGAGCATCTGGTAATGTGGTCTCCTATGTGCATAAAAAATGTCTTAACAGTAACTTTATATTCAGTAATAATAATAATAATAATAATAATAATAATAATAATAATAATAATAATAATAATAATAATAATAATAATAATAATAATAATAATAATAATAATAATAATAATAATAATAATAATAATAATACATTTAATAATAATAATACATTTATAATAAAATAAATAATAATACAATTACATACTAAACAAAAGAGTAACTCCCTGAACCTGAAGACAAAGTTTTGGTCCAATACCACCAGCCAAGCCTTGATGGAGGTGGCACGTCATCTGCACGATTCCCTGGAAATAGAAAGTTTACATGGAACTAGAAAACAGAATGAGGATCATTCATGATCATAGCAAAAGGAACAATATTACAATGGAAACAAGCCGGAGGAGGTCCTCCTCCAAATATGAGTCAGATTTGTGGAGATGCAAGCCCACAACACATGTTTTTCAAAGTTTGTCAAAGCAATAAACATAACCAAATTGAAGGAAGAAAAAAAAACAACATGCTTTTGTTTTTGCTTTTTCAAGACAAAAGTTTCATGTGGTCAGCTCCACCTGCAGGTGGATCATCATCTTCCTGACAGACTGGAGTCAGCACGTTCAGCAGGGGAAGAATGTATCAGAGACTTGGACTCAGCACAGGGGCTCCACTGTACTTTCTCCTTTGCTCTTCTTCCTGTTCACCAACTGCTGCACCTCACACTGCGACTCTGTTAAGCTGATTGTGGAGTTGTGGACAGCACCACTCTCATCTGGCTCATCTCGGGTGGTGATGAGTTACCTATAGGAGGGAGATGGACCGGCTGGTGTCCTGGTGCAGTGGCAAGAACTTGCAGCTCAACACCCAGAAGATGATGTGGACTTCAAGAAAGTCATCGCCACTAGACCCCCTACTGAGGACAGTATACTGTGTCGATTTGACATAAAGAATTCAGGATTAGGAGATAAAACCAGTTTCAGCTCTGTGTATTGGACTACACTGTTTACATCTGGACACAGAAACAGGACAGCACAGTGGCACAGTGGCACAGTGGCAATAGAGGCTACATTATAATCAGTGTGTAAAACCGGGGCAGTCCAGTCCACAAGCCCATAAGGTGGAAATCATCCACAATGAGCACATGGTGGTTTGAATGCAAAGTGCCCCACATGTAGAATAGTAGAGAAGTGAATCTACATGGAGTACGGGTGAAGATCGTGCTGAGACTGCTCCACCTGTTTGCGGCTCAGAGCACAGCCTGTGTCCTGCCCAAAGAGACCCAGGGAACGCCAAGCTCTACAGGCTTTTACCAAAGAGGAGTCTCGTCACTCCAGGGGGAGTCATTTCATTCTTCAGTCAACAGTGATTGATGTGTATGAGCAGACAGCTGGCAGCTAAACTGCAGCGATCTGTTTATTCTAATAAAATTACAACTTCTTCTGGCTTCAGCATTAAATTATTACTTCATATATATATATATATATATATATATATATATATATATATATATATATATATATATATATATATATATATATATATATATATATATATATATATATATATATATACACATATATATATATATATATATATATATATATACACACACACACACACCCTTACCCTTATACTACTGTGTACCAAAGCAAGTTCCAAGATAATTTTTGTTCAACTTATTCTAATTCTGATTTAATATATATGTAAACAGTTATTTTAGTTTAGATTATCTTTTCTTTACACATTTTTCCAGTACTAACATGGGTGATTGATGATTATGATTTTAAGGGCTAAACTGACAGTCTTCCAACAGTAAGACTCACAAAAAATATTAAAATTTCCAACAAAAAGTTCCAGTACTATTGTTTCACAGTAGTTTTTAACCAGAACCAGTACAATAATACACTATGGCCACTATGGCCTCCGTACTGGAGCATTGTATAGAATGTAGTGAAGATGGAGTTCAAAATCTGAGCTTGGTTTGTATTAGAGGCATTTTACACAATGACATTAGGTTGTAAGGCTGACTGAGGAGAACAATTACAACAGAAGTTGGGGTTGAGTCCAACAAAACAGAGGGCAGCGCTCACAGGTAATAAAGGAGACTGGCTGACCATTTTAGAAATATGCTATACTTTGTTCAGAATGAAGTGTTGTTGTGTTGTTTTAATTTTGTCCACTTGAGGGTGCTAATTACTAGTTTGTTTCAATGTTCATGCAGAGGTGTTGTTTTCATCCAAGTTAATCCAGACACATCTGCATACATCTCATGCATCTTGGTAGCATCATGGTTTTGTACTGATTGCTTGTTATAATATTTTCATTATTACATCATTATTTTATGGAAAACTCTAAAATGTTAAGTTAGAAAAGGAAGCTACAAACTGATGGTGCGCTGATATTACCTGCACGTGAACTGCTCTGCAGATATTTTAGTTCATATAAAGTGTACATTATAAAGGTGCAATTATATGTTTTATTTCAAGTGCCAATACAGTGGATTTAATTTGAAGTTGAATATGACAAAAATCCAAAACCTGTGCAGAGCCAGCCCTAGCTTTCATGGGGCCCTAAGCTGAATTTGTGTCAGGGGCCCTAGCAGTAACGGTCTTCAGAGTCTTGATGTCAAGAAGGAGTTTAGCTGTCTGTCTACCATACTTCAGCTCATGTACTGAGGGCAGAACAGTAAAACCACTGTTTCCTAGTGGGCAATATAATGCAGTTCAAGCAGGCAGCTGAAAACAACAGCGTCCCACTCAGCAAGTGGACAATCCCCAAAGTACAGCACTTCACCAGCAAACATGGATGAAAAGTCAGTATCATTCAAAGCATGATCTTATGCTTCGACATATGGCCACTGCAGAAGAGCAAAGACTAGAGCAAAGGCTGAAGCCGTGAAAACACGCCTTGCATATGCTGAAGAGGAAATGAGTCTTAAGTTGTAAAAGGCTAAGTTAGAAGCCTTGGAAATGCTTAAGTACAAACAGCAGACAGCAGCAGTTATAGCTGAAGCAGAAGGTCCTGAAGCTGCATGAGATATGAAAAATGAAAGGCGTAGTTGCAAAGCACACTCTTGGAAGCAGCAGAAAGCATAGGTTATTGAACAAGCAAAAGTAATAGAGACAAATAAGCAACTGTGGAATGATGGGCCACCAATGGAAACAGAACCAGGCGCCAGTAGCAATATGCCAACAGTAACTTTAAAACCAGAAGACAAACCTTTCACCCCACTTACGTCCAGCACTCATCTCATACTCATTCCATCTGTGCAGCTTACTCAGCCACTCCGCACTTACGAAGATGAATGCTTCACAAACTTAATGAGGTCAAGTTTCAGGATAAAAATGCCACACCTGTACATCTCCGTCCAACTTATTGTAAGTCATCAAATGCACGCATTGACAGAGGCTTGTCATGAGCTTGTGGTAACAGGCTTGCTCCAATTCAACGGCAACGCAGAGAACTACAGAGCTTTGAAATGCTGCTTCCAGTAACAGTAACAGATCTATTAAACCACTGTGCAAGTGAGGAGACAGATTATGTATTAAAGTGGCTTGGCAAAGAGTCAGCAGAACATGTTGAGCGAATGAGAGTAATACAGATCAATCGTCTAGAAGCAGGTTTGGAATTATATTTAGCCGGCTTGAGCAGACCTTTGGCTCAGCAGAAGTTATAGAAGAAGCTCTATTCAAAAAGCCTGACTCCTTCCCAAAGATAACAAACAAAACCTTTCACATTCTAGGATGACAAAGTGATCTGTTGATGGAGCTTCAGTGGGCTAAGGGTGAAGGAGATGTACTCAGCCTTTCCTTTCCTGACTTCCTTTTCATCTGCAGAAAAAGTGGTGCCACCTACAAGCAGCAAAAACAAGTGTTCTTTAGTTTTGTAGATTTTGTCCAGAAGCTAGCATAGGCAATGATCCAAGCTTCAACTTCATCTCCCTCATGAACACAGCTCCTAGACCAGAAAAGACATTGTGGACAAACAGACAGCAAACCTTTACAGTACATAAGATTGTGCTCTATCCACAAGAAACTGCATCCATTGCACAGCTGTCGTGCATCCAGAGAAAAGCCCATTGAAAGCAAATCCTAACGGAGAACAATGTGTGCTTTAAATGTTCTTCATCACTGCACACCACCAGAAACTGTGAAACCCAAGTTGAAATGTAGTGAATACCAAAGTGAAAGGCACCACACTGCAATGCATCCTGGACCTGGCAGCTCGCGGACAGTGGCTGTGCTCAGTGTGCAGGGACGAGGGGCGGAGCCAGGGAGCAGAAAACTGGGGCTCCCCAGAGAACCACTGACATAGGAGTAAGACACAAGTGATCAGTTTTTCTAAAATAGGAGTTAATAACAAGTATGACATAAAGTGGACTAGTTGTTATAGTCTAATAAACAATTGACTGTTTTGAAGCTTGGAGAGAAGTAGCCACACACCCAAAAGTGATGTAAAGAAGAAAAATGATATTTGCTTACTAAAAACAAACAAACAAACAAAAAACATGGATACGTTCATTTTAAAAGCTATGTAAAAAGTGCCATTTTTCTTGGTTGAGCACCTGCCCCTGAAAATGTCAAAGCAAGGTTTGCCCAGTCTTCTTCAACCATGTAACAACGAGTCAAAGACAAAAGTCAAGCAGCGCAAGACAAAGTTAAGGATCAAAAAATCACACCCAACCTGACAAGAAAATTCAACAAGGTGATCTACTCAAATATTTAAAAAGCCTCAAGCAAAACGTTCATAATGTGTCACCCCCTGTCAGTAAATGTTAAGCCGCAGTTTTCAAAAGACAGTTGCAAAATGTGCAGGACCATTCCAACACCTTTCAGGATCGGTTGCAGAAGAAGTTCCTTATGACACAGAAGAAATCAAGGAAGCATCTATCCACTGATTTGGATATCAAGGCAGGGACCAGAGTTCTCATGAAGTATAGTCAAGTACAACGGCTCGAAAGACCTCTCAAAGCGAACACTCAAACCTTCACTGTAACAATGGCAGAGTACAGGGTGAAGTGAAGATCATCGAACCAAGATGGACTACACCTCTTCTTAGATCTGTTACACAGACAGCTCTATCCTCAGACATTTAATTGTCTGAACAATTGCTTTGGCGTTTAAGGTGTGCAGTTTTAGTTTTGTCCACTTGAGGGTGCTAATTATTTGTTTATTTCTATGTTCATACACCTTGAGTTGTAGGAGTTTAGTCTGTCTTTAGTTGTATTCATCACTTATAGGGAGGGCAGAACAGCTGCGCAAAGATCTGGACAAAAGGATACAAATATACAAAGTGATGCATTGCAAATCTAATTTCTCTGACCCACTTGGTCAGAGAAAGTCAACTTGACTAAAATAGGGTTAGATAGGTTTAAAATCACACAACAAAATTATTTTTTAAAGTTCTTCTTTGAAGATTATTATTATAATGGAATTAAACTTAATCTTTGTGCTTGGCTATGCAAGATGCCACTTGCAGTTTTTCGATTGGCTTAAAACCTTGAGGCACAGGCGGCTCAGGTTCAGTTCAGTGGTTCCTTTTTAAACCAGTGAGATTACTGGCTATGCTCTACTTATAACATATACTCTTTATATCATATACTTTTTGGTTCTCCACACCAGTTTCAGCACCAATAATGAACCATTTTTGTCACCAGTGCCAGAAGGCAGTGGCACTGATGGCAGTTGCAGTGATGTTTGTACTTTTGAGGGGGTGAGTTGTTTTTGTTATTTTTGATCATTTTAGAAACACAAAAATAACAATCTTATGTAAATTATAGGGCATGCTGACTGTTGGCCAGTTCACATTATAGAGTAGTAGTAGTTTAAATTAATCAAATACACAAAAAAAAAACCTTTGTGCGTGTGTGTGCGTGTGCGCGTGCATGTGCACGTGTGTGTGAGTGTGTGTGTGTGTGTGTGTGTGTGTGTGTGTGTGATGACCTCTGTCTGTATGCGTGAGGGTGTCTGGAGGGTGTCTGGAGGGTGTCTGGAGGGTGTTTGGAGGGTGGTTGGAGAGTGGAGGGTGTTTGGATGGTGTCTGGAGGGTGTCTGGAGGGTGTTTGGAGGGTGTCTGGAGGGTGTTTGGAGGGTGGTTGGAGAGTGGAGGGTGTTTGGAGGGTGGTTGGAGAGTGGAGGGTGTTTGGAGGGTGGTTGGAGAGTGGA
Organism: Periophthalmus modestus; assembly: GCA_019594935.1. Lineage (NCBI taxonomy): Eukaryota > Metazoa > Chordata > Actinopteri > Gobiiformes > Gobiidae > Periophthalmus > Periophthalmus modestus. The sequence goes on from JAIEZT010000054.1 coordinate 40,832,169, forward strand.
GGGTGTTTTTGGAGGGTGTTTGGAGGGTGTCTGGAGGGTGTCTGGAGGGTGTTTGGAGGGTGTCTGGAGGGTGTTTGCAGAGTGTATGGAGGGTGTTTGGAGGGTATCTGGAGGGTGTTTGGGGGATGTTTGGTAGGTATCTGGAGGGTGTTTGGAGGGTATCTGGAGAGTGTCTGGAGGGTGTTTGGAGGGTGTTTGAAGGGTGTTTGAAGGGTGTTTGGAGGGTGTCTGGAGGGTGTCTGGAGGGTGTCTGGAGGGTGTTTGGAGGGTGTCTGGAGGGTGTTTGCAGAGTGTATGGAGGGTGTTTGGAGGCTATCTGGAGGGTGTTTGGGGGATGTTGGTAGGTATCTGGAGGGTGTTTGGAGGGTATCTGGAGAGTGTCTGGAGGGTGTTGGGAGGGTGTTGGAGGGTGTTTGAAGGGTGTTTGCAGAGTGCCTGGAGGGTGTCTGAAGGGTGTTTGAAGTGTATCTGGAAGGTGCCTGGAGAGTGTCTGGAAGGTGTCTGGAGGGTGCCTGGAAGGTGTCTGGAAGGTGTCTGGAGGGTGCTTGGAGGGTGTTTGCAGGGTGTTTGGAGGGTGGGAGGGTGTTTGCAGGGTGTTTGGAGGGTGTTTGGAGAGTGTTTGCAGAGTGTATGGAGGGTGTCTGGAGAGTGTCTGGAAGGTGTCTGGAGGGTATTTGAAGTGTGTCTGGAGGGTGTCTGGAGAGTGTCTGGAAGATGTCTGGAGGGTATTTGAAGTGTGTCTGGAGGGTGTCTGGAGAGTGTCTGGAAGGTGTCTGGAGGGTGCCTGGAGGGTGTTTGCTGGGTGTCTGGAGGGTGTTTGCAGGGTGTTTGGTGGGTGTTTGGAGGGTGTTTGGAGGGTGTTTCAAGCAGCACAACAAAAGGTTCAAATCAACTTATCCATAGAACTATAGGAAATTGTCACTTCAAAGCTCAAAATGCATTTTTCTCCCGTTGGGACAAAATATCAGACCTCGAAATATCAAACATCTGAAAGATTGTGATGCATTGTACAGAATGTTGTTGTTACTAATTCTAGGTTTGTTATCTTAAAAATCAAATAAAAATGAGGCTATAATAGTCTACTGCACCGCTCCGAAGATGTCTTCATGTGGAAGAATTCTGTGTGAGCATTGCTGTATTAAAGGTACTGGACAAGTGTGCCACCAGCTGGTGTAGGAGCAGATTGTCACACTGGCAAAACTGAACCCCAGAACAATACTTTTGTTCTTTTCTTTTACGTTTTACGTTCTCAAGCTTTTCACATCATGTAGACTACCACTTCTGAGAAGCACCAAATCTATGTCTAAAAATACAAAGTTAAAATCATACTTATTAACATTCTTTCCATGATGAGTTTTATATCATGTGAAATATTATAGCCAATGGAACAATATTTCATTGGAAACAAGCAGAAGGCCCTCCTCCAAATGCGAGTCAGGTTTGGGGAGATTCAAGCCTGCTCAGACTAAAGGTGTGTGTTTTTCTAGTTTTTTCAGTGCAATAAAAACATCCAAAATGAAGAAACATGCTTTTATTTTAGAAAACACAGTGGTTCTTTAATGTGTGGCTAGATTGCCCAACAGTCAAATTCAGTTATGCCGTTTTGATGTGTTGGTAAATCAAATCAATATAGCCAATAGCCAAGGCTTTGGGAATGCTGAGCGATGTCACTCTTAACTATGTCTGGTTCCGGGTCCAATAGAATTCCAGTATCATTCACTGTAACTGAATTCTGGTGATTATAACCTGCTCCAAAACATTGTATAATGCTGTTAAACTGTAAAACTACACAAACGCAATCGATGTGCTCAGGTTTATCTCTAAGGATCATTTTCACAAGTTATCAAGTTAATTTTACCACAATAATTTAACACCTGCAGCTAAAATAGATGAGGATTTTCAGACAAAGTCCCTATTTCTGCATTTTGTGTCTTTGAAACTGAACCCACTGGACTTAAACAAGCCTTGATGATGTCACACTGAACAGTCACACAACTCCCTGACTACTCTACGTTACCATGGAGACAAATATAATTCACTTCTTGATGTTTCTCATAAAAATGCATAGTCTTATCTGCAACCATAGCAACACTTGACATTGTCCACCAAAGCCTTTTCATTGGTTTCAGTTTCCTGTCATTGGCGTCATTTTTAGGGACTTTCGCCTGTTGAAAAGATAGAATGTTTTCTTTAAAATTGTTTATTGCTATGGAAACGGTCCAACTTTTTCATCACTCTGAAATCCAGAGATGCAATATTCCTTGAACGGCAAATTTCTATGACACCAGTTTGAGGTCAGAGCTCACTGGAGGCACTGCACTGTCAGTGTCAGTCACGTTAGAGTGAGGTCTGGGCTTTGTTTGAACACAACCTGACTGCAAAGAACTGACTGTGATGAAACTAAGAGAGAAGATCTGTCACGATAAACACCAATAAAAATGTGCTAAAAATGTCCTGAAATGTAATTCAATAATGTAATTAGCTTTAAGTTACAGACAAATGTGAAATGAAAGTAAGATCACACACAAAAGTGCAGAAATGGCCTATCTTAATTTGGGTTTCACACATACACATACACATACACATACACACACACATACACAGACACACACTCACACATATAGACATAAATACACATACGAACACACGCGCACACACACACACACACACACACCTACACACACATACACACACACCTACACACACATACACACACACACACCTACACACACACGCACACGCACACACACACATGCACACACGTATAGATATACACACACATGCACACGCACACATGCACACACGTATACACACACATGCACACACACACAGACACACACACACATGCACACACGCGCGCGCGCGCGCACACACACACATGCACACACACACAGACACACACACACACACACATGCTCATGCACACACACATATATACACACACATACACACACAAAGAGACACACACACACACACACACATGCACACACACACATGCACGCACACATACACACACAAGCACGTACACACATGCACACACACACGCACACACGCGCGGCACACACACAAAGGCCCATATAGGCTGTTAACCAGGTCAAAAACATTTCGGTGTAAAAGGCCAAATCTACCAGTTTTCTGTGATGTGTCGTGAACCTGCACCAGCTCTACACCAGTGAAATTCAGAAATCCGCGTTGAGCTTTTAGAGATCAATGCCACAAAGTGTGACAATGTAACAAGAATTTACAAACGGCGTCAAACGCCTTTAAAGCCTCGCCAGTTATATTAAAATAACTGCAATCTTTAATAAGATTGCTTTTCTTTTATCATTAGTTATTCAGTCAGTGCTTTCAGACATTGCCTATTGCCCGATTCTTTTAAGCTTGTGCGTCAACTGTACGTCATACTCAGCACTATATGCCTAATCACAAACCGTTAAAAAGGGTCATGAAGGAAACAAACGTGGCCAGAGATCTTTACTACAGTGCATAGTAAATAAAACACACAAATATATCAATAAAACAATGCAGGTCACTGCGCGTCTTCAAAGCGACTTTGAGCTTTACAGGATCAACAACTGAACTAATCAAATCCGACAGACTAACACATATAATAATGTCACTTCTGAGGCTCCACGGCCGTGTGTCTAAACCCTGTCCGCGTGAAGGCTCGAGGTGCGCGCGCTTCTCTTCGGCGCATCCACACGCGCGTGCAGGTAGAGCAGGCGCATCACCTCGCATCTCCCAGCGCTCTGCTCCTGTTTTCTCTCCATCTGCCCACATGATATTCACCAGGCTTATTTCTATCGATGTCTCCACATCTGGCGCAATACTATTTGTTTTAGGCGCACGCAGGGCGGCGCGCTGAGGCAGCAGCACCACCACCAGGACGGAGCACTTGACACCACCTTGCTTCACGGTATCGATATGCAGTAGTGTGATAGCAGCTCTGCGGAGAAGGAAAGGCCGGTCCATGGCAACTTGAGATCAAACCCGTGGACTCTGCGTAATCCTCAGCACGCAGTCTGACAGGTTATTGTGACCAGTGACGGAACATTCATCTTGGAGACGTTTAAACGGAGGAGAGTGGATCTGAGTGGAACCCGCCATGGACTCAAGAGCAGGGGGATATGGCATGGCTCGTGTCGGGTTGTTTTTGGCTTTGATGGGGCTGTGGAGGTTCACTGATGCTTGCCCCAAATCATGCAATTGCACCATCTCTAAGATTGTTTGTGTCGATTCTGAGTCGGGAATCGAGGATTTCTCTTCTCTCACGATAGATGACATGGAAAACATCACAGAGATGTAAGTGTAAATGTATGTTTTGACATAAGAGGTAACGCTGTCAGTCATGACGTGATTGGATCCTCACGTTTTACAATTATCAACAGGCCTTTAGAAGCCACCTCGTCCGTTTCAGCGACAGACCAGTGTTTACTACAGCCTAATGCTTTTCAGTGTCAGTAATTAGGAATAAATGCCTTTATATTCCTGTCAGATGATGTGGTTTACACCTGCGCTCGTCACAAGTGGTGTGCTTCGTATGTTTGCCTGTTTTACGTGCGTGAGTGTGTGCGTAATTATGGGGAGAATGCGCGTAAGGCGTTTTTGGATTAGCCGTGGTTCCTCATACGAGGCTTTACATGGAGCAGGCCGAACGCTGAACCCGTGAATGTTTTTTTTTTTTTTTTTTTTTTCAACTAGACAAGTATTTGTCAGAAATTACAGCAACTGTGCCGTGGAAGGCCACAGGACACCAGATTAACCAAACTTGGCTTTAGTTCAGGCCTGTGTTGTCATTACCGGCGCCCTCTGTACAGTTCACTGCCAGACAAGTTTGGCTACACTCAACTAGAGTTGACTAGTTGAGTGTTTTATCAACGCACCACAGTGATGGGGGTGCAGATTTGGTGTATTGTCTAGACTACAGTTATGTCCATTCAGTCAAATGAAAGAAGTGTAAAAATAAACATCAACCACAGATAACTCTGAAATGTCATAAAAAATGACCACACACAAACCTTTGTAAGAATGTGGATGTAATGATGTTTTTTCACCCCTCTTTACAGATATATTGCCAATCAGAACAGACTATACGACATTGAGGACAGCAGTTTAAGGCACTACATAAACCTCAGAAACCTGTAAGTATGATACATACTGGGGTGAAGTGGCTGAGTAGGTCTGATCCTCCCTCTGACCAGTGCACACTACCAGTGTGTCATTTGGACATCCAGACACAGATCTGTCTGCTGCCTGCTGAGTGTAACGAAGGAGTGAATCAGTAACACACATCATTTTAAAGTGACTTTGAATACATGATTATGATTAATATTGTTATTATACAACTTAAGATAAGATACATTATTGTTAGTTCATTGCAGGTTGGATTGACAGTGTTGTTTTATGTGGGGTTAAGTTAAGATAAAACTACTAATTTCTTTATTTTTATAGCACAGTTACAAGAACAAAGTTGACCAATATATCAGTTGATGCGTTTTACAACAATACGAGACTGCAGTATGTGTAAGTATTCTTTCACCCCTTCAGTGTAACACATTTGACACACATGACATCATTCACTTGTTTATATTTTAATCTTACAGAGATTTAAGAGACAATAACATATCAACTTTATCATGGAGAATATTTCAGAACTTGTTAAACACTTATTCGTAAGTAAAATGTGGTGTTCTTCAGATAATGTATGTGCTTCAGAATAATGTGTACAAAGACTGATCCTTTCTTTAGGCTCCTCCTCTCCGGTAACCCTTTGGACTGTGTTTGTGAGAACCTGTGGATCAAACTGCGGCCCCAGGAAGAAATGGAAAGCCAAGAGTTGAGATGTTTTGATGAAGGAGGAGTTCCCCACGACTTTTTCAACTTCACACCACCTGACTGCAGTAATGCCACAAAGTCTTTATCATACACAGCCATAGTGTTTTTTTTTTTTACAATTATTATACAGGCGGGAGAAATGAATCTTCAATAAAATGGCATGTTTTGTCTTACCTTGTCTTCTCCAGAGATTCCCAGAGTAGTAGTGGCTCCCACCACAGTGACAGAGATGCAGGGCCGTGATGTTCGAGCTTTGTGTAAAGCCTCTGGTTCTCCAGCTCCTCAGATTGAGTGGAACATCGATGTTCTTTACACGCGCAGTAAAGTCAGTGCTTTCACACTTGTCATGGTTTTAGCCTTCTCATATTTGTCATAACTCATAAATGAACTTTTTTTTTTCTTCAGATTGAGGCGACAGACACAGAGAGCAGTCTGAGTCTCTTAGGCCTGTCTCCAGCTGATAATGGCCGAGTGATCACATGCAGCGCTGAGAACATGGTCGGTCAGTCAGAGGCCACGCTCCAGCTCAACATCCTCTGTAAGTAGTTGTGTTAATTGTTACTGTAAATGCTAATTTACAGAATCATGCTTTTTAATTACAGTTGCACTGGTAAAGTGAATTGATCTAATTGCCTTTGGAGATTAGGCTCCGCACACGTCAGTATAATGTTTTTTCCAGTGCAGTTGGCTCCTATGTTTATTATTGTCATTGCATCTTCCAGAAAATTGTGCTAACTCTCCAGACTTCCTGTTTATGTAACCTCCTCTTGTAGAGTTCCTCATTTCTCCTGTCCTCCCCATCACCCGTTTACATTTGTCTTAATTTAAGTGTCATAATATTAAGTTTGATGTCACACTCACAACTAAATCCAGGGAGCAGTGGATAGAACATAGTATTTTGTACTTTGTACTGTAAATATGAGATCATGTTGAACTAATGTTAATTATTTCTTTTAGTTTCAGTCATTACATTATTTGTAGTTTAGATTTTTCCATCATCAAGTGCTGGTGGGTGAGTGGCCTAGCTGCAGTACAAATGCCAGGCTTGGTGTCAGGCTTGGTGCAGTGAGATTGACAATTTGCTGAATGTCTGCTCCGCTCTTCACTCCCATTTCACACTATATACTGTCAAGTTAGTAAAGCCTAGGGGCTGGGGGGAAAAAATCTAGTAAAAGCAGTATTAAAAAGTTGGTACTGACCTTTGAATTAGAATCACATATCAGCCATACGTTTTGTTCAGTTTCTGAGAGACTGTAAAATGTTCCTTGTACTTCTCCTTTTGTTACCACTGTGTGATTACTCTCCTATTCCCTCCATGTCAGTCGCCCCTGCTATACAGCAGCTGCTGCCTCCTGAACGGGACCACCACTGGTGCATCCCATTCAGTGTAATTGGGAACCCCAAACCTGAGCTGCAGTGGTACCATGAGAACATCCCACTGCAAGAACAAGACTACATCCGCACCATGATCCACGAATCCACAGAGAGTGTAGACCACGGCTGTCTGCAGCTGGTCAACCCCACTCACATCCACAACGGTGTCTACAGACTCGTGGCAAGGAACAAATATGGAAGCGACATCAAGAACATCACCGCCCAGTTCATCAAACCACCCCAACTGGGCTCTCCAGGTACGACTTAGCACAAGTTACACTGCCTGACCAGGATCCACTCTACAAGAGTCTGTACGTATAAAATAGAATATTTTGAAAAAATAAGATACCAAATGAAAAGCAGTCCACTGGTGAATATATTCAGAATAAGAGGTCAGACTGGTTTGAACTTCTTTGAGGCTGTGTACTAATATTATGGTGTGTTGTGTTTCAGATGATGATGATTACTATGGTGAGTACAAACTCGAAATATCCCAAATATTGTTTATCATATTTTTCTGTAATCAAACTGTTTTTGTTCCATCTTTGCATTGAACAAGACGCCACAGGTATGCCTCTTCAAACCTATACAAAATGCTAAAATATTGTACATATAATGTTGTTTTTTTTCCCTTTAAATGTCAGTAACATAATTTTTACTTTTTGCAGATCCCTCTCAGGAGAATGATGGTGTTGCTGTATGTAATTCTTAAATGTATTTGCTTAACGTCACAATATACTTTATCCTCAACATTATCAACACATAGAAACACATAGAAAGAAAAACATACTGTTCAAATGTTGTAGTAGTTTAATGTAGGTAGGTTAATGGTAGTAGGTTAATGTAGGTAGGGGCAGGGCAGGTTGGTGTTAAACTCAAACTATACCCTCACATGTGGATTTAGGCTTGTCGCCGACACATTACCTTCAGTGCCCTATCAGACAAATTATTGACAAATGTGTTTTTTTCTCTCCCAGGTGTACGTTGTCGTTGGAATAGCTGGAGTTGCTTTGACCGGTTGTGTTTTGATGGTGATTATACTAAAATACGGAAGAAACTCCAAATTTGGAATAAAAGGTACTTTTTCCAATGATACATATGTTATATATTACTATCAAAAATAGGAACACTTTGAAATCACACCAGATTTCAGTGGAGAAAAATAAATGGGGGAAATCCATTCTTAGGAAAAGGATTATGGAGTTTAATTTCAGAAACACAAAATGGCACTACCTGACTCCCACATTTAGTCAATAGTACTAATTCCTTTCCTTCGTGAGGTGCACACTCTCCACATGATCGTCATCGCAGTACCTTATGTCAGTGAGAGGGCTCTTTGTCCAGTTCCTCGAGGTCTGTGTCTCTCTCTATAGATGTCTCATCAAAGTGGTAATGCTGAACAATGTTATAGCTAGCATACAGTAACAAAAAGAAATGCCTCTAATCCCCTCATTGCTCTGAATACTGCAAACTTTCTGGTTCTGGGGCATGTTGAGGAGCCATCATGGAGGAGATGGACTGAACCTCTGCCAGGTCCAAGTACCACCTCATGTTCCTTGTAGCCAATCAAAAACATTTGTAGAGGAGGTAAAACTTCCACCGTCCACCTGTAAAAGCACTTCTGCCTAGAGCACATGTTCATTTCATCACCGACTCCTTCAGTTACGAGCCACAATAATATGCGACAACAGACTTTATGCTATATTCAGACATGCTCCTTTATAACATTTGAGCAGCATATTTGGTTCAACTTTTACATTAAACCGTTTTATTATAATTTATTATATTCTGTCAATTTAGTACATATTTAGAAATTACAGGACAAAATATAAACGACTTATGCTCTTGTTTTCCCACTACGTTTTTCCATTCTCTTCATTTCCCTGCTCCTCCTCCTCCCGTGTCTCTAGGCTCTTCCTCTGTCATCAGTAATGACGATGACTCTGCCAGCCCTCTTCATCACGTCTCCAATGGCAACAACACCCCGTCGTCCTCGGAGATGGGCCCAGACGCAGTGATCATTGGGATGACAAAGATTCCTGTCATTGAGAACCCACAGTACTTCCGTAACTCCGGCAGCATTCTGAAATCGGACACATGTGAGTTACTACCCCAGTCGCCCATCGTCGGGTAATCTGCACTTTTTCAGATAAATCCATGCACTGACTGTCTCCTCGTATACATTGTTAGCATATTGGCGTGTCTGCTGCTACATACAATAGACAAATGGCCTGGTCTTTAGAATGCAAAAATAACTGCTAATCTAAACTCTTTTTAGACCTTTTTATATCTCTCTATGGTAAACTCAAAGTGGATATGTTTTTAATCAAGGGTAAACAGTCAAAAATGGGCAACAAAGCACTCATAATAGTATAAACTAATCATTTATACTTGCATAGAGAAACATTTGTACATCATTTTGAGTTGGAGTGACGCTTTTGAAACAAAAACTCTCCATACATTTGAACTTTTATAGCAAATTGCATTGTACAAGTAGATTTATTGTATTTCTTACTCAAAATAAGTGAACACGTCAATAGAAAATTGTCTGTAATAATGAATGTTACATCATGCAGTAAAAAAGTTAGCTCTTTTTGTCTTGAAGTCGTCCAGCACATCAAGAGACACAACATAGTGTTAAAGCGCGAGTTGGGAGAAGGAGCGTTTGGGAAGGTCTTTCTAGCTGAGTGCTACAGCCTGACACCAGACCAGGACAAGATTCATGTTGCAGTCAAGGTACTACTTAAACGATATATGATCCAATTGTCAATACCATTACCGATTTGAGACTAAGAGCTTTTGATTGATGCTGTTGCTCTGGTCCTGTCTTCTTGTGGTCAGACCCTGAAAGAGGCCAGTGAGAGCGGCCGAGCAGACTTCTACAGAGAGGCCGAGCTGCTCACCAATCTGCAACATGAGCACATAGTCACTTTCTACGGAGTGTGTGTGGAGAGTGACCCTCTCATCATGGTGTTTGAATACATGAAGCACGGGGACCTGAACAAGTTCCTTAGGTTAGAATTAAACAAAAAGACACATCGTAACTGCAGTATTATTAGTGGTCTGAAAAAAGTCATATCTGCACAAATAACGAAAGCCAGACACTGTAGTAAAACGACACATCAAATGAAACTTTTACTGTAGACTCTAATGTCCCACATTTAACAAATTGGTAAAGAAACAAGTGAGTGAGAAACCAACGCAGAAAAAACAGACAGATTTTGTGTATAAATTTACTGGAGAAAGTAAATTCAGTAAAATCACAGCCATCTGAAAGTGTACAATTGTTAAGATTAAAAAAAAACAAAAAACGTGCATTGTCTTATGGTAATAAATAGGATACTTTACTCATTTGACCAACAAAATGAATATGAAATTATTGTTTGATGTTATCCTTATAATATAATCTAGTGTTTTACTACTTAAGAGTGATAATCGTGTTACCGCAGCCGGTGTGACTGATCCCTTCCTGGTGCACAGGTCCCATGGCCCAGATGCGATCCTAATGGCAGACGGTCAGCACAGCATCCTGGTGGAGCTCACTCAGTCCCAAATGCTTCACATTGCCCAACAGATTGCTGCTGGCATGGTCTACTTGGCCTCTCAGCATTTTGTCCACAGAGACTTGGCCACTAGGAACTGCCTTGTCGGGGAAAACCTTCTGGTCAAAATCGGTGACTTTGGCATGTCCAGAGATGTATACAGCACAGACTACTACAGAGTGAGTACAGTTCTATGTATTTCCTCTCTCGTTCTGATAAGTTGAGTTTGTAGCTGTGTAAGATGACAGCTTCTGGATTGAATGAATTGAAACCTTGCTGCTTAACCTGAATCTGCCAACTAGAATATACCTTCTCCACCTCATATCCTGAAACATTACTTCTCCGGCTGGTCTCAACTTATCAGAGTTCAGCTAAATGTGAACAGGCCTATAAGCTTCTCAAGTCAGCTCTCCTCCATCCCATCTTCATTTCTGCAGCTACAGCACAGATCCACATGCTCTTCACCACTACCATTGTCCATACACCTAATATGCAGTAATATTATCTTTCCTGCAGGGGGGCAAGCACCAAAGGTTATTTAATTCTAATACATCCATATATCTGTGTGAACAAAAACAAAATAGATCAACATCTGTCTTGTAATTGTATTATAAACACATTGTCATTTTTAGATGTCAGTTTGAGACCCACAATGCCCTCTGCTGGCCAAGAGTATACCTGCACCACACCAGAACATCATAATAAAAACCATTTGGATCCATCAGATAGGCCCGAGGGGAGCCTAGTGAAAACAAGTCAAGATATCAACCTTTTAATCGAATCGAAACTGTATTTGTTGAGACAATTGCTTACTGAGATGTCTCAACTCCCCTAAGTTATAAATATTGAAGCTGATTAAATTATATTGTCTGTATGGGTATGGAAAAAGCCCAGATACAGATACAATCAACTCTTTGGTCAAGTATCTAATCAGCCAATCACAGGCATGTTTTGTCATGAATGTTTGGGTACTTTTAATGTTGTAATCATTCAGAAACTGTTAATGTTGTGATTTTTACTCTGAACTATTGAGGGGGCATTAGAAATATATATATAAAAAAAAGGCCATGTGTGTTAGCGTGTTAGCGTGTTAGCGTGTCTGCTGATCTGCGTCCTCTGTGGCTGTAGGTGGGTGGTCACACGATGCTGCCGATCCGCTGGATGCCCCCGGAGAGCATCATGTATCGCAGGTTCACCACAGAGAGTGATGTGTGGAGCCTGGGCGTGGTGCTGTGGGAGATCTTCACCTACGGCAAACAGCCGTGGTACCAGCTCTCTAACAATGAGGTAACACTTATTCAGCCTGCAAAGGTGTTAGACACAAGTTTATTTTCTGCTTTTTATTGCTGAGGAACCGGGGTCAAAAGGGTCAAAATGAATTCAGATATTATATGAAGTAAGCCAAGCCATACAACTACTGTGCACAAACATCCCCTGTGTAATCTAATGGAAATATATCCTGTATAATAATCAAATAGTGCAATCATAATGTTTGATGTGCTCATACGATTATGCAGAACTAGTCTTTGTAGTGTCAAAAACTAAATCTAAAAGAACTAAAACATTCAAAACTTTTTCTGGCTGTGGGGACTATGATCTGTATACACATTTACATCATGGGGACCGGATGTGAGTGTGTAAAGTCCTTTAAAGGTAGATCAACAACATGATTCAAAGTTCAAATATGAGTGAACATAGGTTAAGATTAGGGTTTAGGCTCACTCTCCAGTAAATAAATGCAACGTAATGTTCCCAAGAAGCATGGAAACCAAACCCTGGCGTATTGGTGTATGTGATGTATAGGACTAGTTGCTGTTGATCCCAAAACTGATTGTAGTTCTCGGCTGCAGGTAATCGAGTGCATCACCCAGGGCCGTGTTCTGCAGCGGCCCCGGACTTGTCCCAAGGAGGTGTATGATTTGATGCTGGGCTGCTGGCAGAGAGAGCCCTACATGAGACTAAACATTAGGGAGATCCACGCGCTGTTGCAAAGTCTGGCCAAGGCCTCTCCTGTCTACCTGGACATCCTGGGCTGAAACGTCACGGGACGCTGTATGTACCTGTGTGAGCGTGTGTGTGAGGGCATGTCCGTCTGCGAGCTCTGTTTGAATGTCTGTTTGAGCCACACACAGACAAGAGCTATTGTAAGCGCAGTAGCCTACGTATGGTGCTTGTGGGAGAATACCTGTACAGTCTCAAGCTGTAAATATAATTGTAAATGTCTATGTCCTCTTTACATAGAGAAAGGCCTTAAATTTAAAGTTATTTTGATTTTCTTTCACGCTTTAAATATGAAATCAAAACACAGACAGATTATGGCACTATTGTTGGCACTTGTATGTTTCAGTAAAAGTTCTGTATAAACATATAAGCATTTTAGTTCACACATGATTCAATTATTAATATTACACAGCAACTAGAGAGGAAGGCATTGATTAGCGTGGTTATGAAAAGATAGATAAACCTTTTTTTTTTTTTGCCAATACTGTCAAAAAAGCACTTTTTAACGGACTGAAAGGGTTCCAGTATAGTTGTTTTTCATGCAGTTCTTATTTTGACCACTAGGATCACTTTTCCATGGTGATTTTATGTATCTAAAGCACACAAATGAGGACTTGTTGAGCTGTGCCTATCTTTGAAGATGAGCACAGTTAGTTTTAATTTTCACCAGCAATGTCATTTAGCATTTTGTTCCGTGGCCCATGTTACGATACGTCTGTCTCTGAGGAGCTGGTTGAGTAACAATATAGAGCATTTGCATAAAAAGGTTAGAAATGGAGACGGTGGAAGTGTAGATAATAATTTACATTTTTTGTTGTAAGTAATTCACAACACAGTAGATTTATTAGACATTTGAAGCATCTTTGCACTGGTGGCCCTCCAAAGAGGAGAGTGGTATCTGTAATAAAAGATTACAAATGTATTTATGTAGTTAACAATTTCTTCCATGGATCTGTCTGAGTTAATATGTCCCTGCTCATACAAAAAACATCATCATTTGTTCTGTTTAAATGCACTTTGTAGATGGACTGAACTTTCCAATGCTCAAGACACTTCCCATCTTCTAAAAAAAACAAAAGAACAACTCAGATTTCGTCTTTGATTCCCAGTTTTTCCCAGTTTATGTTGTCAAATGTACAATAGTCTGATGTCTACTGTATATAAAATGGAGTCCACTTTGTACAGTTCTGATACTTGTCTATATGCACAGTAGGCAATGTTTAATATAGTATAATCTGTTTGAAGCAGATGTTAAAACTGTGTGACATATATGGAAGATTACATGTTATGGGGCACTGGCAATACATACTACCTGTAAATAAGATTTTATTACAGCATTGTATACTTAATTTGTGCTTGTTCATAATAATACGAGTGGGAAAACAATCTTTTTTCATCTGCTAAAGGACTTTCTGCAAATATGTTTTCTTCGAAGATAAAAAGAAAAAACAAAAAACAATCTTAACTTGTGATGAAGTGGCTCAAAGTTTAAGAAAGGGGTGGTCTTATCTGGTGTTTTTACGAGACCAGAGAAACATGCAGATCATCCCTGACTCCTCCCGTCACTGAAGCCTGACTGACTGTAGCCTTTTCTCATTCTTTTTCAAATGAACATCTGTGACTTTGCATCATGAATCGTATATCATTTTGAATGTAAAGGAGTGGGATTGTTATCTTGGGCAGAGTTTTTTTTTGTTTGTGTGTTTTGTTTGTTTTTGTAAATATCTGATGGAAAAAGGAGACGTTTCAGTCCCGTGCAGTCAATGGAGCTGACCTACTCTGTGAATACAGTGTGTGTGAAATGTAGTCAGTGTGCGTTTCCACTGGATGCCTGTGTGTGCGTGTGTGTGTGTGTGTGTGTGTGTGTGTGTGTGTGTGTGTGTGTGTGTGTGTGTGTGTGTGTGTGTGTGTGCGTGTGTGTGTGTGTGTGTGTGTGTGTGTGCGTGTGTGTGAGCTCTCCTGGCAGATTTAATCCTGCTTTAATCAGCCAGATCTATCAATCAATTCAATGCTTTGTGCATCCTGTGAGTAGCTTATCCACAAGTAATGGAATTGTTCCTTGTGATACTGTGCATTTAATAAAGGTGGTTTGTCTAACTATCTCTTGTCTAAGAATATTATTGGAAAATGTTTGGTAACACATCTAGCTAGTTTCTTTTTTGTTGAACAGGTTGGTGACTCCCTTTTCCTTGAGTATTCAGTTAGTATTTAGTGCTTTTGCTCTGGGGCAGTACATGGTCTGTGTACGATTTCAGCTCAACTGCAGAACTGGGGTCTTCTTTACAAAGGAAAGATCAAGATCACATTCGCTTTTCGAGTTATGAAATACGACCATTTGTTTCTAACAATAACCTCTGTGAAGTGACAAGGACAGCTGCCCAAAATACCTCACACAGCCCGCTACAGACATATCAAGTGTGGTTATGCAGTCTGCTTTTCCACCATCAGAGGCCGCCAAAACGACTCTTTATCTTACACTGCATTTTACCATGAATGCAACTTACCTTCTTTTGAGTGTACAGATCTGTGTATTATGCGGTCCTGGGCATGCCACTAGAATGTGCTTTTTTTTTATGGATGTTGTTGCTTCAGATAAGATTTTTCCAAGTGTTTACATTCAGAGGAATTCATCATCCTTATACAATAAAAGAAAAGACAAGTCCACAGGGAACAGCGTCTCGGTTGCAAAAGCAATGTGCAGTTTATATTTATTTTGGTCTAAATTTACAGTTAAAAAAATGTCTGCCCATGTCTCGAATCATTATGAAAGTTAATGCACAAATTTACTTTACATCTCCATATATTTTTACAGAGGATAAATGTAGGCATGGAGGTGGTATTCATTTCAAGGCTCTAAAGAATCAGAGAATAAAGAGAAAGTGCTCGTAATAAGCATAAACAGTCTCCCCTTGACAAACATCTGCAGTGTCTTAACAGAAATATCATGCCAGTGAACGCATGTGCCAGGACTCTGGGCCTAAAGCAACCCAAAGGAGCAGTGGAGTCGAGCATACTCATAATGAAGAAGTGTTTTACAGTATTACAGCTACTTAAAAAAGCAGTAACAGAAAAATATATGATTTATCTGACATAGTTAAAGAGTAGGTAGCGGTCTATGATTACACCTGTTACAATACTACAGAAAATGGCCAACTGGATGCTGCCACAAGGCTGTATTTCACTAGACACTACTGCAGAATACACAAAATGCCTTAATTCTAAAAATATATATTTAAGTGTCAATTATATTTTGGCTTTTGTTATGTAAATTATTGAATTAGCAACGTAATCAATGTAATAACCGTTTAAAAACACTTTTGTATTTTTTCTCTTATGACAAGGTCATTAGATGTCATGCACCCTGTAAATAACTGCATGCAGTACTTATTGTAACCCAACCAAGCACTTTTTATTTTGTAATAGTCATGAACACACACAGCAGCTTCAGTAGAGGAATGTCTGTCCTCTTCAGTTTTTTAATGTGGAGTATTTAGGAGAGCTATATGCATGTCACAGGAAGCAAAGGTCTGCAACAGCTGCCTGCAACAAAAACCTGATAAAGAAAAATGTTTGAAAATTGATTATCAACTTCATATATATATTTAATATATATTTATATATATATTTATAGATTTCTCTTCTTCCATTCGCTCAGTTGCTATAGCGCACTCGCACATTTATCCCACTTGCTCTCATTTATTTTGCTTACAATGTAACAAAATTGGTGACAGGCCCGAAAATTACAATCACCAAAACAAACTCAGAAAATCAGGGGTTGAACAGGGATAAGGACAGAGTGGCCTGCTGCTGTGGCTGCCTATCACTGGCAGTTGCAGCAGAGTGGACACAGTCTACTTGATGCTTGGACATCAAAGAGGAGGCGGCGGAGGCTCCTTTCCCATAGAGTTGCTCTCTCGGAGCTGGAGATTCTCCAGCGCAACATCTAAAGGCATGATATCCACACAGCCCATGGCGCCGAAGTCAGCGAAGTCTCGCCGCTCGTCCTCATCGGAGGAAGAGCTCTCTTCATGCATCAGAGTGGACAACAGCAACTCCTGGACAAACAGACTGCGATCGGCACGCTCCCCTTCAAAAGACTGCCGCTCAGTTTCCGACATTTTCGGTTCATTCAACCTGTGAAACAGTATGAAGGATGTATGGTTAGGATTACAGTGCTGATTTTGCTTTCAGATCCTATTACAATATTGTGGCTGTGAGTTGTATTTAAAAAAACAAAACAAAAAAACAACAAAAATCATATGAGATGATTATGAAGCTCATAGCCTGCAGTGGACAGTACTCACCGAGCTAATAAAAACTGGGAGCTGTGTGATGAGGACGAGGGGTTGCTGTCTCCCACAGTGGCCGTGCTGGTGGCTGTTGTGCTGGGGGGAGCGATGGCGGTGCCAGTGTTTCCTGGGTTGTTGCCACGGCGAGTGGCGTGGCGGCCGGACTCCACCTGCTGTCTGGCTGCTTGAGCCTGTTGCCGCTCCAACTGCAGCTGCATCTGTAGCTGCTGGAGCTGAGACGCTGAAGGTCCCGAGGAGTTTATTTGGCCCCCTGCTGCACGCCGTACACCAGACAGCTGAGACAACAACTCTGCACCAAGCACAAACAGTTAATGACACACAGTTGAGCCACAAAGTGTCAAAGTACAAACTACAGATAATTCCCACCTGCTATTGGGTCCATTGCCTCCCTATTACTAGGTGTGTAAGTTGAGCTCTGTGACGATGAAGAGGAGAGGCCTCCCGTGGAACCGCTAGTAAAGTGCATATTTGTCCTTCGTGCTCTTGGACCACCTAACCCTCGTCCTGGGTGAAACATCCTACGTACATGCCGCACACTACTCGACTCATCGTAAACAAACATTAAGGAAAATGTCAAATGTACAAATTAAAGGTTTGGCACATACAACTGAATTTTCTTTGATTTATCTCCATCTTAGTAGTAAAGGATATTAAATCTCTTGGCGCTCTGTGTTCAAGTGTGAGGTGAGCTGTAAAGTCATCTGTTACATGATTTGGGTCACCACCAGGTAATGCTGCACATATTGGGCAGATCTGAAAGAAAAAAAAAAGTTATAAAAAAATGTATTAATGAATTAATTTAGATATGCATTTCCTTACTATTATGACAAGGTAAATAACAGAGACTGAATCAAAGATGCATGAATTTTATTTTACTGAAAAGGCAGCACCTATTGAAAAGTCTTCCTAGGCTTATAACCAAACAGTTTCTTCAGAATAAAAATAAAAAACTACATTTATGATTATGATGATTACAGTGTGACTATAGTGTTATAATCCAATAATGCTCAGGCTAAAAGATAAGTCAAGATAAACCAGATCAGGTGTTTATGCTGATACTTGCCACTTCGGTGGATGTTTCTGCATGTTCTGCAGTGACATGCTCCTGTAAAGACGTCTCTGTGAAGCCCATCTTCCCACAGTAAGGACAAGTGAATGACTGAGGTTGTTCTACTGAAAATGTATCGCCTCCGTAATACAGATCTGTTGAAAAAAATAAAAAATAAAATAGAATGCATTACTCACTATAACATTGCTCTAAAACTTCAGAGAAGCAATATCAATAGAAGCAAAAATGATTGTATGCTGCAGCGGTGATAATGCTAAAATAACTAGTCTATACATATATCCATAAGCAGTCCTTACCATAGTCTACCCTGGTTAATATACACTGCATGGGATGCTCTGTAGTGTGTCTCGTTGTTGTGGCTCCACTTTCGTAGCAAGATGCACACAGATCATAGTCGTAGCAAATTAAACACTTGAACCGTCTGCCCCTAAAGTTCCCTTTTAAACACGCATCACAGCTAACACCTGCAGAGAAGAGGAAAACTTACTATGAAATGAATTACAATCCCAAACTTATTAACACAACTGATTACACATTAAACAGACGAACCCCTTTAATCGCTAACTTGAGTATACTGTACAATTTACACATTTACAATTTTAGCTGTATGTAACTTTTTAAAAGCAAAAAAAAAAAAAATGTTAGTTTTTTTTTATATTTGTTTTGGTTGTGAATATTGCAGTGAAAAAGGTAGACAAACATGCACATTTATACTGAGAAGGCTTGCTGGGATTTCCATGGAAATGTTTTTCCTTTGGTTATTATTCTTTCACAGTATGACATAAAACACATCTACGTCCATGGAGAATGTCCCAGTCTATGGCTTTAACATTTTACTTCCATACAATCAAGCAGGTGATGTGCCACCTCCAGAAAGTTACATACTGTACCTTTAACTCACTTATACAATCAATCAGAAAAGACCAATAATGGCAGTGTGCAATATATTATTCAGTAATATTAACTTTATATAAGTAGATTATAGAGCTACAGAGTGCATCACTATGTAATTACAAAAACAGCACAGTAATAAACAAACCAACAGACTCCTCAAACCCAAATTTACCTGTCATAGTTTTAGATCTTTTTTAATCAAAAGTAGCATAAGAGACATCCGTCCAAGTCTTGTATTTGAAACGACTCAGATCAAAATAATCTCGTAATCTCGTTATTGTCATCTTCAAAAATATTCACATATGACATGGAAATTCTAACATTTCTACCTCTACCGTCAGCTTCAGCAGCCAGCTGGATAACTCAATGACATGGTTCATGGTATTCTTTCTGATCATGTACTTTCTGATCATATATGTTATGGTCATATACTTAATAATCATATACTTTACAGTCATACACTTTATGATAATGCACTTTCTGATCATACATTTTATAATCATATACTTTCTGATCATACACTTTATAATCATATACTTTCTGATCATATACTTTGTAATAATATACTTTATAGTCGTATACTTTATAAATCATGTACTTCTAAACAGAGGCCTCACACTTTTGGGTGTTTTCTTGATGACAGTGCATTCACCAGTAACAGAACCATCACCTCACAGCTAACGTGCTCCATGGGTCCATTTATATAGAAAACAATCCAATCAGTGTAAAGTGTGTCTTTGGGAATAGTGCAAGTCACTAGAAACATTTTCTGGTTGCACAACTACACCTCCCTGTATTAGCATCATTAGCCTGTTAGCATACAGTACGGCCAATGCCAGTCACACAGCTCCAGAGCTACATGCTAATCATTGTGCTGCCGTATGACTGTCACGAGTAACTTCACATTTTACATTTTAGGGAAATCACCAGGTCAAATAAGTGGGACAGACAGAAGCAGGACACGGACTGAAGCTTTGCCTGTTGAAAAGATGTCCGTTAATAATCTGTGAAAGGCGCAACAAACAACTCACTTGAATGTGCACGTAGCACAGCAAGCTAACAGCTAGCTCCCGAAGAAATGTAGCTACCATAAGAGAAGTTATGGGCCTATGTATGGACTTACCTTCATGTCGGGACATCCTATAAACTGTGGCACAGCCCCTCCTTGGGCTCCCCAGCGCGAAGATCGGAGGACGATACAGTTTTTCAAGCACCAAACTCAAACACCTTCACCTTCGTTTCTTTTTCATGCAAGATGGAGCCCCAGTAGCTCAATATTACAGTAGCCTGAGCTCCCCTCCCAGACTCAGCGGGCACCAGGGGGCGCTCTTCCACATTACATCTATTGTACAGCGCAGTTGTAAAATGATGCTGCCCTCAGTTTAGCCTCGCAGGTTTGTGCACATGAGTAAACACAAACAATCATTTTCACTTCATTAGTTAATGATTACTGCCGGTTACAGGAGCACCTGTCACAGACTAAACCTTCATACGTCTGGACAATCTCATTATTACAAACGATTAAGCAAACACATAGCACAGTGAGTGATAAACTGTTTTTAATTCTTTTCAAACATTATATTGACATAACAGAATTTACATTGTGCTGATGAGGAAACAAACCAGTGCATCACAGTGAAGACTTCACAGCAGTGTAGATGGAGAGGAGCATCCATCACAGCATGCCTTGTCTGTTTTATTTGTGAAAACAATCCCTGACTAGCTCTATCTGTGTCAGTGAACAGAAACTTTAACTTCATCTACCCACTGGCAGTGGTGCCTACATTTTTTTTTTCCTTTTGGTTTAATGGTTAAATTATTATCTAGAAAATCAAAACAAACATTAGGCAATAATGTTTCTAGTCTCAGAGAGTGCTTTGAGCATTGAACGCATTAAAGAATGATTCTGTGAATGTTTCCTTACGATCTTATTAATTGTAGCTTACTGCATGTAAATTTATTTAAAAAAAAAAAAAATTAACAGACATTTTAGAACTATGAAGACTTCATTTTCTGGGGAAGACCAAAAATGCAATTTCAGATTTGAAGCTACCATTTGTAATTAGACTAGTTGACCCGCACCTGTTGTATTCTCACATATGACCACTAGATGCTGCCCAAGTTACTGCTGTCTGACAGCGTGCCAGTTTTGACCTGACAGAAGAATACAGGAGCATTTGATTAATGGCCAGGTGAGGGGAGGGGAGCAGGTCTACTGATTAAAATCAAATTAAAATCAAATAAACTTACAGATGGCAGCTTTAAAGCCCCACCGCGCAAGATTTCAGAAAAGTAAAAATAAAAATATTAATTGAACTAAAGGCATACATTTAATTACATTTTTTTTTCTTATTGCACTTTGCCTGAAACATTTCTCAGTATGAAATGGTTTTAACTTTTCATCTCTATGGAGGCACGCCACCAGAAATCTTACGCGGTGATGCTTTAATTAGATTACCTGAGTAAAATCATGTTTTGAGCACTGTTCACTAAAAAGGTAGAAAAAATATTTTTTTTAAATAAAAAAAAACAAAAAAAAAACATTAACAAAACAATTCTGTACACAAGGCTTTAGAACAACAAGCATCCATCTATTTACATTAACAATAAGGTTTATGTTTAAAGCATAAGAAAGTTCTGTCTTTTGATTTAGGTGATGACAGTTGCATCAAATTTCATACAAAAATATAAATTTTAACTTTGGATCATCTGACTGTTGGCTTACATGTAGTGGGTGTATGAAAGTATGAAGCACCTTTATCATTGAACTAAATCAGTGTTAGGCAAAGAGAGGTCAATGTGCCAAGTGACATTGTAGAAAAAAACAAACACACAAACTGGTAAAATGAATACAGTGTTTCTCTCATGATCAAATCAAGCAGAGCCAAAGTTCATAGATTGTTTGTCAAGCAAATAAACCTTTGGATATCATATGCATAAGACACAGAACAAGAGTCTTTAACCTGTCGGTCTTCCCTCTCAAAGCACCTGAGTTTTTCTTTAAACAAAGTTGATACAACTCCCAGGAATTGGAAAAAAATGCTTGCAAAGGAACAAGCTGGATGGAAAATGACAGAGTCTGTCTCCACTTTTCATAGAAACACAATTGGTCTCTACTGCATGAAGTGAGTCTCAGAACCATTGAAACAAGGACTTCTAAACAGACCCACCCAGGTCAAAGGTCAGTCCCAGTTTTGCTGAGTCCTATAACAGGCATTGACTGTTGTGCATTGAGTTGGTTATGGTTCATATGGCATCTCCTCTGTCTTTTGAGCTGGCTGTTTAAAAACTGTCATTAAGTCTTTGACGTATGGCTTCTAAAGCGGGTGTCACGTGTCAAGTGCTCACTTCTGGGAGGATTTCAGTCCATCATGTCCTCCTTAGAAAACTCTCTGGGTTTTCTTTTAAAGAAGCCCATCTAAAAGAGCAAGAGTATATTGTTAGATATTGTATTTTAAAACAATATTAATAGAGTCAGTGTTAGACTTTGCTTTACCTTCCAAAGGATAAAGATTACAAGTGCCAGTATCAATAGTCCTATCAGAATGCTAATGATGATGATCCAAAAAGGGATGCCTCCTAAAGTCTCTTTGGAAATTTGGATTTTCACCTGATGCACAAAAACATAAACATATTATTAATTGCACACATAAATAACAATTTTAACAATGCATAATATTTATTTACTTACACTTCTTGTTCTGCTAGTACTACTAAGTACAAACAGATCTGTGTTTTTAATCCCAAGTGTAGCATTTACGAGCATGTGCAGACTGGAAAATTCAGCCTGTAAAATATAAACATATCTTGTCATTTTTGTAATTGTAACTAATCATCATGAAGTGTCATATTAGTGTTTAAACACACCGTGATGAATGTAGGTTTCCAAACTCTGAAAGTAACATTGACTTGACTTGTTTTTGCCTCTGGAATGGCACAAATAAAAGATGCACACGGCAGGTTTTTACAGCTCTGCGAAGAAAAAAATAAGTAAGAAACACAAATATTAGCCAAAGGTTTATTTCTACAGGTGAACTTACCACCACAAAGTTTCCCAGAGATTCTTTTTTAGGGTTTGGTTTTACCCTGTTTGGGTTAAGCTTCTCAGGGTTGATCACCGCATTACACTTAACCTTTAAAGAAAATAAAGTAGCCAGTATGAGGCAGGCATTTTGCCAAAATATTTTCTCAAAAGCAAGAATAGTTTGTACCTTTGAGCTGGCTTTGACATCAGTCAAGTACAATAAGTTGTTACTCATTGGAGACAGATGAGGGTAGGTCACTTTCAGATCAAGTTCTGGAGTTTTAATATCACCTGTTTTTTCCACCTAAACATTATAATGAGTTACTGAAACATTTGTTTTCTCATATGGCCCAATAATAAGTCACTGGGACAACTTACTGTATATGTGATGTTGACCTCCTCCCCAATCATTCTGGTGTCATTGAACATGGAGGCAAACTGTTCACCCTCTTTAACAATGATATGTTCATCCACTGGCCACCTGCACATATGGATCATTCAAACTGTGAAAAAACTTTTACAAGACAGTAGGTTTTTTGAAGAAATTAGAATAAAGCACAGCTCTATATGTCCCTGAGGGGTCGAGTCAAACACATAGAGCGGTTCACAGGTCTGTCGATGCCCCTTACAGGAAACCAAACAGCTGTGTGTGTTTTTTTGTTTGTTTTTTATTAGAGTCTACTCACACAGAGAAAATAAGTCCAGCTTCATACTTCACAGGGATTGAAATGTGCGCTGTGTTGTCATATAAGGTGGATTCTAACTCTTCACTGTCACTGAGACAAAAACAAAACATGTTTTATAACAAGTTTGGAAAGTAATTCTTACAAAGTATCACATCTATTAGGCAAGGCAAGGCAAGGGAAGTTTATTTGTATAGCACAACTCGTACACAAGGTAATTCAAAGTGCTTCACAGAATGTATTATGTATGTAAATATTACCTTGTTGCTGTCACATTGATTTGGATTTCATTTTGAATATGTGCTGGATTCACCTCAAACTTCACTTCCAGGTTTTCCTAAAAGAAATTTAAACACGCATTTAAAAAAAAAAAAAAAAAAAAAAAAAATATATATATATATATATATATATATATATATATATATATATATATATATATATATATATATATATATATATATATATATATATATAATTGAACTGGAATACACTTGTTATACACTTGGTGGAGTAGAGGAACATGGGTTTCCTACCTCCACATTGCTTCCCAAAAAGGGGTATCCAACAGCACACTCCACTTTTTGTGTTGTTCAAAGTGCAGTCTTTTTCCGGCTACAAAAATACAACATGCGATGAACTTTAAATGAACCAGATAAAGAGCAGTGTGATTCTCGTACCTCCACTTTGACAAAATTGATGTTTGGCGTGAAGCTGACAATAAGTTTTGTGTTGTATGCATTATCTTTGGTGTTTTTAATGCTGATTTTCACATCTATCCTCTCCTTTGCCTTGATAACCATTCTGGAAAGAACAACAAAGGTGACACATTATGTAATGGACACACTCTTCCTGAGGGGGGCAGTAAAGTACCAAATTTAATAGGAGGAAGAGTCAGACACAAAACTGCAACCTTGACAGTAATATCATATCACTCACGTTTTTACGCTGGGCTCTGCTTTGAGTGACAGATCAGTGATGCATCTCTCGTCACTCCCACAGTCCACTAACGGGATCTGAAAGATAGTTACAGACAGTAAACACAAAATAATAGTTGTGTCTTGTAGATTTTAAAGAAATGATGACCTTCAGATCGGTCTAATGCCTCTGTTGTTTTCTTTCTCTGTTACCTCTGTTATCTCCCATAGCACTAAACAACTTGTCCAACATTTGAGAGTCTTGAATATCACGTACAGCACAATGTCTCAATAAGAAAAAAATGCAAGCTTCCGTTTGATGACTTCCTTTAGCTCTGCGTCCCCTTCTCTTCCTTTCAATAACAAAAACAGACTTTGCTATAGCTCCTTGTTCTACACTGCATACTTCAAGTCACTTGTACTAAATTTTGACAGCTTAAAATGCTTAAAATGTGTTATTTATCAGAGCTTTGTTCTCATGTAAACGCTAATATATTTTTCCACCTTATCAGGACACATCACTCTCACAGCTATAATTTATATGGAATCTACAAACATCTTGTTAGTTAACTATGTCTGCAGGAGTGTGGGAAGACTTTAATGCCAGATGGGGCTGAACACTAACGCTGCCCAATAGAACTGTTGACTGATGAACGTCAGCTGTTGCATGTTCACATGTTGTGGGGATTTTTTTATGTATGCACAAATAACTGTATACAACAATAATAAAACATAATTATTGGTGAAATATTAGCATGCTTACTGTTTTGTTGATAGAACGAGGAAGGCTTTCATCTAATACTGGCCCCTTGTCCTCATTAACTAGTCCAAAATCCAGAGACACCATGAGGGGGTCCCTGAAGTCCAGTCTGGCCTGATTAAGACAAAATAATAATAATGAAGCGTTATTAAAAACCTCTGGAAAGTACAGCATTAAAACCAGTTCAGTCAATTTCTACACAGGTTTGTGTGCAGTGGGAATTCAAGCCTTATTGTTGTGTCTCCCCATTTGGTTTAGTTCAGTGTTGACACCAGAACAGGCAAGAACTAAATCTTTGTCAGATAAAACTACCCTGATAAATATTTTTTGAACAGAGCAGGTATTCATGGAAGCGACACTGAACAGCAGCTGTTCCCACTGATTAGTTACTCCTTCTGGAGTCCCAGTACTGCTAATCAGAAAAATGCATTACCATTTTGAGTGGCTGGAAAAGGAACTTACACTACTTTACATGTACCAAATGCTCACAAACAGATCCCAACTGCAGTATAGGGTCACATTTAAAAAGTTTTGATTCTGATATTACTTTTACTGTGATGTTACACACCCTGCAAGTCCCCACGGCTTTAACACTGCTTTCTGGCAATTGGCCAAGAAAAAAGCTTTAAGTTTGTATTCATTTCTGATCATTCATTTCTTTTGAATTTGTCAGTCAAGCCAAGTACTGCTGTTGCCAAACTGCCAGAGTCAGACTAAACAAGCTGAGACCTCATTAAATGGTACTTGCCGACATCATAAAGGTCTCCTCTAAACATTTTCTTTGTCCGTCACTAATGGTGAAATTGCGGCTAATCCTCCGGTCACTTTTGCCCTCTTTGTCAAGAAACGAGGCCCTGGCTTTGGCCCGGAGAGCATCAACCGTCAGATTATAGAACATCTCTGTTGTATATAACACAAAAATACACATTAGAAACACAAAGATAAAATGACAGTCATCTTGTTCTGTCACTCACCATTGTCGACACTGTCGTCCTTGTTATCAGATTTGATTGTGTAGACAAAACACACTTGTGTTTTTACACACACTGATTTGCGGCCGTTATGTTCACATTGATACTGAGCTTGCTGAAGTCGAATTTTAGGAGGGTCAAAGGTCATGTTGGCATGAAGCTCTGCCACATCTCTGGACCTGTCAATTTTCAGTAAACTCGTCAGGAGTGTGCAGACTCTCTTAACTTAATCCAGACACACAAACCTACACTACATCTCCATTTTCTCACAGTCATCAGAAGTGGGTGTATATAATGTATATCCTTTTCCCTCCAATAGTGAGATTCACAATCACACAGTTGCAATCCCCTGCCAAATGCATTTCAGCTCTAAGCCTCATGGGAGATGCAGTTTTCACACAACTTTGGCAAGAAGAATCTGTGGGAGAGGGTAGGCCTGGGACTCTAAATCACAACATGTGGGCTGATGTTTGAAAACTTTGTGGGCTGATGTCTTGAGGTCTGTCTCCAACAATCTAGCAAGAGCTTTAAGGGAGCGATCATTAGGAAGCTGTTCCTCTCCAGCCTACAAGCCCAAAGGGACAGGAACAGCTGTCTAAACCCGAGTTGGACAATGGAAAACCGGATGCTTAATATTCCGTTTTTCACTAAAGGAATGTACTATTTTGGGAGTAAATGTATTTTACTGTGATGTTACTCACCAGAACAGCGACACTCCTCCCAGACCTCCAATGGTAACATCAGTGATTCCATCTCCATTAAGATCCATAACTCCATGTATAGACTGACCAAAAAACTTGATTTTGTCACCATCTCCGCCTGCGGGAATTCTCTGAAAGACCACAAATACATGAAGTATATTCATCTTATTATATATGACGCTCTTATTCTGACCCTTACCTGAACATATTTCTCCTTGAGAGTGGCCCCCTCACCATGATAAATATACACAGCCCCTTTGTGGTCATTTTCTAGGGGTGCCCCAATGGCTACATCATTAAAGCCATCCAAGTTGAGATCTGATACTGCGGCAATGGCCGTACCAAATCGAGCCCCACAAGGTTCATTTTTATTGGTGCAAGCGTCTGAGTGGGCTGTACAACATGACTGATTTATGGGTTTTAAAGTGAATTCATACTCAAAATGGCCATCCTGTTATTGAGCAAAGAGAAAAATACATGACCAACCTCATTTATAACATTACAAACATTATTAAATTATTCAGAATTACCTCATTGATCTTGTAAACATACACTTGACCCTGCTCGTCTTTTTCACTGCCCATGTACATTGGAGCTCCAACTAACAGAAGATCAGTGAAGGAGTCTTTATCTACATCCACTGTCTGTAGGACACTGCCAAAATACGACCCAATCTGTTGAGCAAAAATGATTCAATCATCACTTAGAGGTTACAACAAGACAGAAGGAGCTGGTTGTGTCCTGCTCAAGAAGTTCCCCGAGTGTAAAACAATAAAACAAGTAAATATGTGTAAACCTGCATGTAAGCCAAGTATTTCTTGCATTGACCTTGGAAAGATAGAAGCCAAATGGAAGTTCGGAGATTTATTGGCTGTGCTACGAGATATTCATGCTACCGAAGACATTTGGACAATATTGATAAGGCAATTGTGTGGAAACCCTGGGAGAGCTGTTTTATTACATATAAGATTAATACATGTTTTAATGCTACCACTTCAGTAACACAAAAGACATAGTTCTGTCACATTGCTGACCTGTTCTCCCCTGAGGATCTGTGAGATGACAATGTTATTGTCCTCATCCAAATGGTATATGACAACACGCCCCGTGTGGTTGTAGCGAGGGGCTCCAGTGATGTACAGGACACCATTGGGGGTCGAGGCTGACTGGACATCGTACCCTACAGACAAAGAACAGGCTGGTCACAACATCTACAGACATCAACATGTGCAACTGTGTGTTCAGTTTCTGAGAATCAAAAAGAGTGAATGAGAACAACACATTATATTTCTAATCTAATGAAAGCGCTTTTCATCTTTGAGAATTTTGCGCTGGAGTTCAGAGTTGAGCCTACCGATGTATCCAGCCAGCTGTTCATATCCTGCCTCAGTCTCTGCGTTGTAGAAACTATTTTTCCCGGGAACTATGGATCCTGTAGCAGTTTGGATCACAACTGTCCCATTCCAGTCATAGGCTCCCACTGCACCAAGTAGCACACCATCCTGTGAATTACACACACACAACAGAGAGAACGAATCACAAAATGTTGAGCTGAATCTACAATAACCACTGAAGTAATAAGATATGAAACACACAACTTAACCAAAATATTTGTCATGATTATCTACACGGAAGAGGAGGGGCACAGAGGATATGACATTGTTCATTAGTCAAAGTAAATTGCGTGGAGTGATTTCCTCTGTTGTAGTAGATTTATTGTGTTGTGTCTAGTGTTGAATGAGTGTAGCAGTAGCTGTAACTCAACAATAGCTTCCAAACATGAATCAGGAGCAGGAAGTGTGTCTAAACAAGCATGTGATTCAACCTCTGCTCCCGTGTGCCTGTTTCCATCACTGAATCTCTCATGCCAAAAGACCAGTGCACAGCAGCAGCACAGGGAGCCTCTCTGTCTACAAACGAGCAAAATGAATCACCAAGGGCCGAAGATGGACCAGAGATAATAATGTGGTGTTCTGTCTGCACCAGAGAATTATTCAAAGCAACTTTCTCACCAATGGGTCTATATAATGTGAGCATCACATCCATAAATGAGCAATTAAATATTCCCTTCACACAAATGTACAGAGACATTTGCTGCTAGGCTTTGATGAAGTGCTGCAGTATAGATAATGTGATGTTTACATTCCCTATAAACCTCTAAGTCCCACCCTGAAATTGCATTTAAGCTAAGAAATAATGAATTTCTCTTAAGAATGCAATAAGAAAGCTGTATGTCTTGCCAGGCCAGTACTGTATGTGTTGTCATTTCATATCACTTACTTTAGACGTGTGAGCGCTGAAGCCAGTTTGAGACATCTCCATCTCAAAGGAAGAGGTGAAATTGCCAGTTGTAGCTGAAGAATGAAGTGAACATACATATATTAGCATTATTACAACATAGTTAAGGTTAAAACATGTACTTTTATATACCCTCCAATGCAAATATCCTGCTTCCCAGAGCATCCACAATGCTCAGAAGAGCAAACTCATCTGATACATTGAAGAAATGGTCATGTAATGGTGGACTGGAGATTGATTCAATTTCCTTAATGAACTTCTGTACTTCTTCTGCACTTTTGTTCTGTCGATTGTAGTCTCCCAACACCTACACAGAAAATGAAATGAAATTACTCTAAAAAGTTGTACTATTGAGCAATAAGTCTTCATTTTGGAAAGTGGCTTTACAATTTGATAAAGTACCAAGATTTAGATTGTACTTACAGCAATGCCAAACCTCTCGATGTCATCGTCTTGACAGTCTGCGATAACCTGCTTCATGTTGTAGAAGTCATGTGACTCTCCGTCCGTCACAGTCACCATGACTTTCTTAACTCCAGGTCGAGCCCCACGCTCGGGCATAAACGCCTCCTTCCTAACAGGTATAGCAGTTTTTGTTTGAGTCTCTTATTATTGTTATTGTTAGTTGGCTGCAGAATATTTAAGTTTCTCATTGATCTATTTAAAATTCTGCTTTTTCTAATGTTGCTCATTTCTGCTATTGAAAAAAATATATTTTGCAATTGTTGGATTAATAAAGTAGTTTTTTTTTTTTTTGTTGTTTTTTTTTTAGAATATATCTTAATATGTTCATAACTATATTAAGTTGCTCACTGTGGGAGGTAAATACTAAGAAACTGCATTTATAGCAGTAACGCTTACTACCACAACTCTTTTAAAAGCCTCCCTTGCATGAAAGCCAACCCAGCAGCCTGACCACAAAGAGGTGTGTTAAACTGTTGGTTAGGGTTTTAAACATGCCAAGTGGAGTAGCACAGTCTGGGGTTAATTACCTGGCCGTGTCAATACCCAGAAAAGTCATGGTCTTGAAGCCTGTTTGCTGGGGAAGCTCTTTCACAAAGTTCACCAGATCTTGAGTGTTGTCAAACTGACTCAGGTTGACGTTGTGAGTCACTGTCTCACCATAAGACACGATGCCCACCTGGAAAAACACACAATTTTATTCTTATTATTAAACAGAACAAAATTAGAAATGTCATTGACTTTTCCATTTGTCCCTCGTGTCGATGCCTTATGGTCCACGCCTGTTCTGACATTGTGCAGAGGATGTGGGTGCGTCTGTTGGGATATGTATAAATGTACTTAACAAAGTGTGCAGAGGACTGGGCACCCATGGAAGATGTGACTTACAACCACCAGAATCAGCAGTGAGACAGTTTTCCAGCCTTGCCCTCTGGAAAACTGCAAACGCTCCAAGACGATCAATGTAACCATAATAAAACCTAACCACTCTGCACACTACTCTAACACAAGCAGACAGAAATGCAGCCGACTTGAATCAGTGAATTCACTTAAGGCACAGTTTTCAGTCATTATGTCAACCTCATTCATAATAATGTAGGATATTTAAAGTCTGGCTATAACTTACTTGTGAAACTTTTGGTCCGATGGCTATGTTTGAAAGAAAGCGCACCAGAAATTCAGTTATACTCGACCAGGGGTAGATACTATTTGATCCATCCAAGACAATTACAATATCCAACTCCTTAGCACACTCTGAAATCAAACAAGACTGATTAATATATGATTAAAACAGCTTTGTTAAAATGTTGATTTGTTTTGGGTAATTTGTTATGTTAAAAAAAAAAAACTAGGAACTGTTTAAGCATTTGGATTTTTTTTTCTGTGATTTATTCTATTTCTATTTTGAGATTTGGTTCAAACATTTACAAACATGTGAGTGTGCTGTTGGGATGATCCATGGATGATAACAGGAATGTGAGAAAGAAAGACAGCAGAGGCATAGACTGTTTACACTGCGCTGCTCTCTGCGCTGTTTCCTTCCAGGGAAACACAGAGCAGCCCCAGTAAACTGTCTCCAAACTTGGGCATATCGCAGAGCACCACCATGGCGGGCTGGGGTCACACATAAGTTTACATTAACAAGAACGCTCTAATCTTTTGCACTGCCCAGACAGAGTCACGTCGGGGGTCTTTGGGTGGAGCTACTGCCAAGATAGTAATCTCCTATTCCTGAGACACTTCATTTGTGCTCCACACGTCACATCCTGCTGCCATGTGATTAGTGGGCTGTCACTATGTGTTACCTTGCACACCAGGGGCAATGGAGCTCAGAATCTGGAAGGAAGAGCTGACGTTGGCACAAACACCTGAGATGTACTGCTGCTGTCCGCACATGTACCCGTACTGAGGCCCACATGCCTGCAGACACAGGAAAGAAGAATATATATAGATGCAACTGTATATGTAAGAAACAGACTCAATGCCTGTACCTCAGAGGTGTCCACACTGCATCTGAAGTAACTAATAATAACTCCCTCTTTTTAATGTTTTGAGCTATAAGCATGAAGTACATATCCTGAGTGAAGCATAAGGTTTAATTACCTCAGTTTGGCTTCTATTGCAACAAGAGCGTGCGGGGGAAAGTCAACAGTTATGGAAATTGTTTGCTTTATTACAGATTGGCACTGTTGTGGTTTCAGTAATTGTCCAACATGTTTTTTTAATTGTGATGTGTTAATGTTTTAAGTAATGAAGTACCGTAATGGCATAAACAGTCCCATAGCGCTGAAAGGTCCTTACAGCTGCTATGGACCACTTACACAGCTGCACACAATTTAAATACATTTATTTTGAAATGCGGCAATAGGTCACATTATAGGAAAAGTTAAAAGTGTCTCAGCTCCTCCTGTCAGTTTTAATTAATGACTGTTTCATGAGATTGTAACAATAACACTGGTTTGGCCCTCAGTTACATGCTTCATACACTTATGCAACAGAGAGTTCACATATACTGTACTTTCTCATAACCACAGTGGGAAAAAGCTCACTAAGTCCAAAGGTCCAGCAAACACTAAAAATACTCACGCTCTGCTTCTTCTTTTGTTATTGGCATGGAAAATATCAACTCAAGTGATTTATTTTTTCAAAGTGCAAATTCCAACCTACCAGAAATCCTCCGTTGGGATTGGTCACTAGTGTGGTTCCCATGGTCATGTTCTCTTTGACTTCGTTTAGGTTGGGAACTGTTGTGTTTTCTACAATAAAAAATATGGATGAATAAACAGAATATAGACCCAGGGCAGCACAGAGGAACCACAGCTGGATGAGTTTGTGTTTGTTTCCCAAAGGAGAAGACGGAGTTAAATCACATACATTCAAATATGAACTGCAATACTGTGATTTCTTACTTTCCCAAGAGCACTGAGGAATGGTAAGATTGCAACATCACATGACATTTTAATTTTAACCACGCTCTGAATAAACCCCCAAGTGGATCCCCAGATGTTCAACTGTCATTGATTTCAATTAGACACAAGTTATGACTTTAGTATTGCTAAAAATACAGAGAAAATAAATCCAAATTGCTTGCATTTTGTTAGGCTCTAGGATGTATGCACTATATAGCCATGACATATCTTATCACCTACTTCCTCACAGCCGCACTTCTCACACTTTGAATTGTTTTAAGGAAGAGCCTTTTCTCACTTGAATGCCCCTAATTCAAGCTGCTGTAAGCACGCCAAACATGCAGATCTCTATATAACATGGAGACACGGTTGGAAATTGGCGGTTTATGATGAACCCAGACAAAACGCTGCATTGACAGAGCTGCAGATAATACACGCCTTGTCCTCAGTAAACTCCCCTAAGAAGCTGAACAAATCTAATATATCTATTCTTGTTGCCTTAAAGAGACCTCTGAGATTACATCGCAAAACGGCTCCTGTCTGCAAATGAGCCGTGTTTTAGTTGGATGGACAAACTGAACTTCTGTCATGCGAACTTCAGTAGAGGCCAAGAAATGGTACTTCTTTATAATAACTGCACCATTAGCCTTAACAAAGCATAAACAAAGACTTACTTCATAATGAACAAACAGTTTATTATGGGCTTAGTAACGCCTACTGATTCATTCGTAGTAAACTATTATTATCATTATTATTTAGGTCTATTCATGCTTCAAGGATCCTTTATTATGTGTCATTATTATAAAGTTTTACCCAAGAAAGCCTAAAACTAATCACAATATTAGCTATTTGTTTAAATCCAGGCTCCAAACGGTTCTTTTTAGCTGTGCATATGACTGAAAGGTTGTTATTTTGCACTCTCCAGTTTGGATGATTATTTATGTTTTGTGATTTTAATGTCTTTCTTATTCTGTAAAGGTCTTTGTGCACAAATTGTGTACGAAAACCTGCCTTGCCTTGTCTATTTCATTTGTCACAGATCTTAAAAAATGTCATTTCGGATTAACTTTGTTGACACATATTAAGAAACTCATTGAGCGTAATGGATTTGGGGGAAATACAACCTACAATTGCAAAATAATTACCACAGATTTCACTCGACCCATTGTGGCTTGTGGCAAGTGCTTTAGTTGAGTAAGTGTGCAAATAAAACATAATTAGATGGAGGAAAAAAGCGTCGGCTGATCACGCATGTCACGTGAAATACTGATATGCACGTGTAGGTGACGCAGGTGCTGACTCAGGCCTTTGCTTCGTGTCCATGTTCTGTGATGGTAATGTGGCTGTCTTCACGACCGCCCCTCCCTGTTGTTCACTGGGATCTCTGGCTCCAGCTGCCAGGCTTAAGCTACTCCCAGTGGAGCTTGTGCAGACTAAACTTGACGTTATGAGATTTGAGCTCTTCTATCTGACTCATCCCAGATAACAACAAAGAACTGCTAACTGCTGTTTTAAGGCCTTACTGTAAGTGCTCATTACGCAGAGGAACGGTCACTCCTATTCGCTGATAGGGCCGAGATGTAAACGTTTTTGTTGACAAGTATTCATTTGAAAATCACAGTGAGCATATGAAACACAAGCTGGCAGATTTGTAGAGACAGAAGCAGTGGAGACAGTGACTGGCTGGACACGTGTTTATCTTCTTAATTAAAATATAATTATAAAAGCCTTGTTTATTGGACTGACTTCCTGTTCAGATGAGGCCCACTTCCTCTAACTAAATGACAAATTTACAAATGTTTACACACAAACAAGTACAGTGAAAACTTTGACTTACTTGGTAATTCTAGCTTGATACATTTATTTTCTCCTTCGTGAACGGGGCATTTGTAGACATCTCCTGTGCGCCGGGCTGGCTGTCCCGACAACGGCGACCCAATTAAAATCCTGAGTGAGGAAATATCCACATGAATTTTGTAACAAGCAAAAACACAGTTAATGGAGTTGTTGGCAGAACTATACTTTACACTCACTCAAGTAACCTCAACCACACTTAATTAAAACAGGTTTAATCACCCAGTTTAAGTTACATAAAATACAAGTTCGCCACAATTGCTGCTTTAAATAGATTTCATTATTCTATATATGTGTTCCCTTTGCACTGCAGTTAGTTTAGTTTCAATTGTCAGACTTCACAAACTATAGAGACTTGTTTCGGTGGTGAGATGCGATGTAAAACAAGTAATAATAATAGTAATAATAATAATAACAATAAATATAAGGTATCATCAAATAAAAATAAAGGCATGCATTCAAAATAAGGTCAATCAAAATAATCTAAAAAATCAAAAGATCTAAAGTTTTCATTTATTTATTGGAATAGTGGAATAGTTTGCCAAATGAGGTTAGAACATGCACAAGTTTTCAAAAGTTTGCACATGTGACAAAGAAATGGCTAATATCAAAGCGAGTTTGCACCCGTCAGTGAATGTGTATGAAAGAAAGAGGATTTGTATATCTGAAATTGTCTGATTTTGTGTGTGTGTGTGTGTGTGTGTGTGTGTGTGTGTGTGTGTGTGTGTGTGTGTGTGTGTGTGTGTGTGTGTGTGAACGCAATGTTTTTAGAAATTGTGTATTTGAGGGGCGAGTTGTGTTATATTAGAAGTTTGTACCATATGTTTACAGGCCTTTCATCCACCTACACCAAACTATTATTCTTACTTAACATGAGCCTGTCCAGGGACCACAGGTGGAAATGAGTATTCATGCTATAACCTGGCACAATATATCTTTCCTGTTTTTTAAGGTCAATGTAATGTTGTGCACTGTGCCTGTCTAAATAAAAGAATACCATAGCATATTCATTCTCACTGTGAAATACAAGAGCTTTAGCATAAATTCAAGTCAGTCAGTGGAACTGTGAGCTCAGGCTAATGCTATGGCAGACATGAGTGCTCTTGCAAGTCCTGATAATCTTTGCACAGTGATTATCTTTCTTTCTCCTAACTTTCCCAAGACCGGGAGTACTGAGGGCATTATGATAGGCAAAATAGGCTACATATGCTTGCATTCACAACTGCAACCTGTCCATGACTATGTACACATGTGCTTCTCCAAAGTGTCACTCAGATGTGTGCTAAAAACAGGCGGTGATGTGCCTCCTCCAAACACTCACACTTATTAACATTCCTCAGCTGTAATGGGCCCTGGTCAACAAGAGAGACCCAGGAAAACTACACTGGGCATCACAGGACAATAATTCATATCCAACACTAAAACTTGAAATGAGTATTAAAGATTTATACATTAAAATTCTATATACAACCAGCTCTAATCTAGTTCTGAGTGGTATAGTTGCTATATTTATACCACGACAGCTCAATCAGTGCTATTCCCTTGCCACGCCTTACGAGGGTAGTAACTTTTCGCTTTCATTGAGAAATTACAAAGCACTCACTCACAAGCGTTCCACCAAAACTAATGACAATATAATACCACTGCTGCTTTTGTCACATGATTATATAAAGTAAAGGTGAGGTAAACAAGGTCTCAGGACTAAGGCTGTAGCCATTTAGCCAATTAATAGGACTTAAAGCAGAGAGGAAACGCATGGAGAGAAGTATCTGGAGTTTTGGAAGTGATTGAACAGTTAAATTAGTCTTTTTTTGATGATGCTGTTTGTAATTTTGCACAAGATCTTAACAATTTTGACATCTTAGTTCGATGCACAGGGCAAAAAAAGTGGGAATTTCTTCAAGGTCGATATATTTGCACTATCGAATCGGCTGTCGGCCTTTATTTTGTTTGGGCTGTTCTGCTGCTTAAAGAGTTCAAACAAAGCTTTAATTGAACAAAATGAAGAAATGGTTAATTGAAAATCAGTCTTGTCACCACTAACATCCACCTCTCGATGCCCCTGTCTCCATCCTGCCTGTGTTTGAGTTTTGTTGTATGTCTGTTTGTGTCTGTGTATGTGTATGTAGACAATGGTATGTTGTGTTTGTGGCTGAAAATGAATGTATGTGGCTGAATGTGATTTTTATGACTAAGAATGGAGTTGTATGATTTTAGAGTGTAAATAATAACCTTGTTTTATTGTACTGTATTTTTACTTCCACAGGTTGGCATTTTTACATCTGGCCCGGGACGACAGATGAAAAATAGCCCTCGGGCTAATTCTGGCACATTTACATGTAAATGTTTATTAATGTGCAGTGTCCCTGAAATAAATAAATAAATAAATAAATAAATAAACACTTAAATGCAAAAAGATAACTGCTCAAAATGTGACTACACTGCTCTGTTGAAGATTTGTGGTAAAAGGGGACTGTAGATGAGTTTGTTGTAAATTAAAAGCATATAATTTTAAAATCATCCAAATCGAGCCCAAATATTGGCCCAAAATATCAGTGGAGCTTTACAGAAATCCGTCTCTCCATATTCTTAACAATTGGTATCAGCAGTGGCCATGAAACAACCCATATCAGTCAATCTGTAATTAATAGTGTTTTATTCTTTTAGTAAACCCATGTAAAAATGTACGAGATATACAAGATTAACCTTCTACATATGTACAGCATTTTCACATCATTTATCTATTTTTTAGTACTACGCTGAGACTGAGGGGCTTTGCGGGGGTGGAGGGCGGGGATCTGGGGGCGGACATCTGTGATCCATCAGCCACTTTCTAGTTATAGAGACTCGAGTTTTACATCACCTCTATCTGTTCATTATTTTCCCACAGCAACATCACATCTCCGGTTATACGGCTACCCCTTTTCCTGTCCTTTAGGTATCTCGTTTCATCTCTTGCCAAATCTCTTGAGAAAAAAAAAGTAATTTCTGAACTTTATCAACTTTAAGTGCATGGCTCATACTTTTGTTCCCTGGAAAAGCACTGTCCTTATCTGGAGCAGGTAGAGCTGAGCTTGGTATTGCAGCTGATTTTGCAGACAGACAGTGAGTGGGTTACTATAACT
The DNA here is from genome assembly GCA_019594935.1 of Periophthalmus modestus. Taxonomy (NCBI): domain Eukaryota; kingdom Metazoa; phylum Chordata; class Actinopteri; order Gobiiformes; family Gobiidae; genus Periophthalmus; species Periophthalmus modestus. Next base: position 40,869,895 of record JAIEZT010000054.1, read on the forward strand.
GATCTCATATGAGCTTGATAAGGTTATTAGTGCAGGTAGAGCCATGTGGGAAAGACATCTGGAGGTAGTAAAGAACAAAACAAGTAAAAGTGTCAAACTGTGGTCAAAGTGAAGCAAAGAGACAGTGGTCCTCCTTAAAAAGTATTTAACAGCAGGCTTTTAAAGTGCATGTGTTTTAAAGTGTAAAGTTCCTAACCCAGGATACCAAGAATCCCCATGTGCCTGGTGTCAACGCATTTACAGGTCTGGGATGTGGATACTCTAGTGTCTAATTTTAAGACGAACAGGTCAAGTCATAAAAGTACAAGCCGTCAATGGACACACAGCTGGCATTTACCATCATAGTAAAAAAGTAAAACAGTGCCATGTTTGTTAGTTTCGAAATTGCTTATTATAAACGCAAACAGTTAGTGAACAAAGTAATATCTGTTCTCATTGATATTATATATTTAAGTCCGTCTCCAAAGGCTGCAGGTGGCTTATAGTGACGCTTTACGGCTGCTTTTCAGGGGGCTGCGATGGACGAGTGCCACAGAGTTGTTACTACACTTTGCAAGTTGTACTAAGAAGTTTAATGTACAGTTTTATCTGCAGCTGAATAAGCAGAAATTAAATAATATCTGCTTCAGTCCCAGATGGAGACACTGGTGTGGTTGTCTTTTTAAAACATAAATGTTAACTCTGTTTTGTTAAAACTGTCCTCGTTTAAAAATGGACCATGAGTTCAGAAAAAACATCACTGGTAGAGCAGTCACATCCACTGACTCACAGGTTGGTGGTGCAATTCCAGCTCCCACAGATGAATACTGTTGTTGTGTCGTTGGGCAAGACACTTAACCCATCTCGCTCCCAGTGTCTGTGTGCACTGGTGTATGAATGTGTGTGTGAATGGGTGAGTGGTTCCCTGATGTAAAGAGCTTTGAGTGTTTTGAAGGTGGAAAAGCGCTGTATAAAAATGTGACCATTTACCATGTGACCAAGAGCTCACGTTAGAGGTGGACAGATTATTAAAATACTGATAATACCGTGGATATTGTTTTGAAGATTTGCTAAATTTATAATAAAAATGCTGCAAAAAGAGCAGATGAGTGAAAATGAAAATGGTAAAAAAAACCATCAACAACAATCTTACAAATAAAAGTACAAAGTAATATTTCAGCACTTCTGTTTGTAATTTTGCACTCATTTCATGTTCGTTTGAAATCAAGGATATTGCAAATAAAATAATAATATTTTTTTTTTAAAAGAGGAAATTTTGCCCACTTCTAGTTCACATTATCTTGTCTGTGCAATCCCTCAGTCGTCCAGGTCTGATCCGTAGTAAAAACAAAAATAAAATCTGTCAACTGGACAAAAAGTTGTGTGAGTGAGGACGTTTTGCTTTTTCATCCAAGCCGCTCCTTCAGTTCTGGTCAGATTACTGCTGGACACTGCCTTATATCTGTCTGAAGCTCATTAGCCCTCGCCTATAAATAGAAACTGTAAACAATAGGTGTTTTAGTTTCACTGTATTTAGCTCCTCCCTTTAGATAGATATAAATCAGTGTCGAGCAGCCGGACATCTTCACTCCCACAACTTTGTTTCTTTTCTTTCACATTATCTTAATCGTTTTATTATCATAAATCAAACATGACCTTGCAAAATATCTGTTTTCAACTCCTGGCATTTTTATATTTTGCATTTCAACACACATTTTTACAAGACCAGCAAAAACGTTTACTGTTGTCATTAAGATTTGATTAGATTGGCAATAATTGTGTGTAATGTTCCTCTTGCAAGTGCGCATATAACAAAAAGAAGCACAGGGCTCTTTACTCACCATTTGCCCTCACTGTTCTCAAACTGCTGGACAGTGTATCCGAACATGTCCTCCAGTGAACCTCCAGTGAATGACATACCATTCTTCTCATCCACGTTGAAGCACAGGGTACAGGCGAGCAGGGCTGGGGATAAACAGGAAAAGGACTTTACACACAACATAAACACAATACAGCATCTATTCCAGACACAATCCTTTAAAAATACCTCAAAGTGTGACGATAATATAGTTTACAGTAAAAACATAAGGCAAGGCAAGTTTATTTGTATAGCACAATCAGTACACAAAGTCATTCAAAGTGCTTTACAGAATAAGCAAGACATTAAAACCACAATACAACAAGTCAAAACATCATAAAATTCACATTAAAAGAGAAGAGTGCAGAAACTCCTCCCATAAAAAAACAGTATACAAAATGAAAATGTGTCTCCTTCGTTGCACACTTTTAAATGTCAGAGATTTGGTGAACACACACAGTCATTTTTGAGGGAACGAGTGGAATTTGGGACATTACTGTGAACCTTTTGGCCGTGGGTTTCATCTGAACTCGAGGACAAAGAGCTTTTCTCTCAACATCCTCCCCTATCTGCCTCTGTCGGTCATCGCAAAGAGCATATCACACAGACTCTATATAAATCCAGACATGTCTTATTGTGCTAGCACGACAATGACATCCTTTATCTCCACAGCGCAAGAAAATTCCTCAAGTATAAGTTATTCACTTGACGCTCTTATGAAGGTCTACAGAGGAGAAATCAGTGGGGTTAAAAATAGCGTGCAGACGTGCCCATATATCCAGACGCATAAATAATAAGACTGTGTGTTGGATATTAATGCAGTGAAGCCACCAAGTCAGCAGTCCACCATACAGGCTTTGTTCTTACACATATGGATCTTACGAGACAAGTTTAGTCCAGTACGCAAATGCACTACTACTCAAATCTGCAGACAGGCTTAAAGATGCACTGTGTAACTTTTCAGGGGTCCTCCGTGGAGATGCTTCACCTTGAATGTTAGATATTATGGCTTTAAACTTACCGATCTCTATGAAGACAAGCAGGTGACATAACGTTAAGGGGGGAACAGTAAAAACACCTGTAACTGAATAAACGCACTATGGATAAGTTTAATGCCACACAGTGTAACATTTCAGGCAAAGCAATAGCAGATAGCAGACCACCAAACCAGAAAAGTTACAATTACAAGTCATTTTCTGTACAGCTTCAGGTGAACAGTATTTTTCAAGTGTGTCTTAAAATGTACTTGTCCTTGATCACCATGTTTCAAAAATCTTGTTGTCGTCACGGTTTTAAATATGGATTTATATTTTGTGAGAGAATCCACTCCAGAGATTTCCCAGCAGTGACGCAGATGAAGTGTGAGAGTGAGGAGCAGAGCTGCAGTGACTCTCCAGAGACAGTACCCCTGAGTTTCAGCCTCTGTTTTGTTCACTTCCTCTGCCGCCTGTAATGGGTTCTTGATCCGGCATAGTGCTGGTGACTTTATCCCAGAGGTGCACAAAACAGTAGAAAAAAGAATGACTATTTATGATTTATTTATGATATTTACAGTCTGTAGTTGCACACAGCTCTTTCCATTAACACACGCTGCCTTTGTGATGCTGGGAGTCCCTTTTATAGTACGAGGCCCCTCCCCCAAATCAATTAACAAAGAAAATGGCACTTTGTTACCAATAAAAATACTGTAGATGCATCTCCCCTTTAATATAGAAAAACGATCCTCGTAATAGGCTTTAAGCGTGCGCCTGTGTGGCCTTCCCATACTCGCTAAGGGTCTACTCCGTCACACAGCCCCTCTCATCTGTCTGAGAATCTCCATTTCCTGTTACCATTAACCTCATTATAACCCCCCTCACATCAGACACGCAAAAGTATCTGCATCAATACAAATCTTTTAGCTGGAAAGCAAACAGCAGACCTTTTACGATTATTTCCAAATAAGAATTTTTATGGAGATGTGCTACTCCAGAAATATGCTTACTCAGCTCTGTGAAATTTGAGTTGTGTAAGACAACAGTAATGGTATTGTTTCAAAGTTACACACAAAACAAAATCAAAACTGGCAGAGGAAGGATTTTTCTAATTCAAAATGGCCCATATTATTGAAAATACACTGCAAACTAAGAGTATTATGACAACCGTGCATGGTGGCGAAATCAGATATGTCTGTTCTTATATATAGAGAAAATGAAATCAAACCAAAGAAATCATATTTAAACAGTAACAATATCAGATCTTAAGTGTTTGAACAGGACACGACAGACGAGAGACTGTTTGGATTGAACCCGCTGATGCCATTATCGATTAAGACAATGCATCAGCCGCACAGCCCTGCAATAACACCCATCGCCCACAGCTATTAAATCAAACTCAATTTCAACATTTAACTATCCTTAGGGAACATCTGGTCAAGCAGTGTGTTTGATGTTTCTGATACGAGCAGCAGAGCCTCACCTGTAGAACATCAACCATCCCATAAACACAGGCTCTAGTGGATACCTGAGCAATACGACTGCATCTGCTACACACTTCATTCAAGCACCATTTGAACAAGGAGTAAAGGAAAAATTCTAATCTGCAAACTGGACAAAAAGTTGTTGTTTCGCTGCTCATCTAAGCTGCTTCTTCAGTTCTGATCAGAAGAAACGGCTTGAATGAACAGCGAAACGTCTTCACTCCTGCAAACTTTTGTCCAGTTGGCAGATTTGACCATATTTTCCAGAGTATAAGTTGCACCAACCAAAAACTGCATAATAATGAAGAAAAAAACATATTTCACATGGAAATCGCATCCGGGTATAAGTCACATCCCCATCCAAACTATCAAAAAAAAGTGTGACACTCCAGAAAATACGGTACTTTGGATCATACCTGGACGACTGAGAGATTACACACACATTTCAACAAGTATTAATAGGGAAAGACACAAAAAAAGAACACTATATCCTAGTCCAGCAAAAGTGAATGTGAGTGAGGAAGTGGAGAACGTGTTTTATCTGCAAATGGTCACATGTTTGGATTGATAACCATGGACTGGATTCATACCAGGTCAAGAGTCACAAAGTGCATTGAGTATGACTTGAGCTTTTTACTTTGTGCTGAAGTTAAACAAAAAACATCTTCTGGAAACAAACTTTTATATTGGCCTGAGCCCAAGACTATATTATTTATCCATTTTCTTTTTAATTCCCCTTTTCTAAATGAATTCAGATGAAATTATTCTGTCTGGTTTTGTGGACTGTCAGACTCTTTGTGACTAACTTTATTAGTACTTATTTCATTGGTTGTTTGTTGCATATATTCACGGAAAATCCAAAGTTTAACCAGAAACAAAAGGCCAGCAGAAATGACATAATCCTACTGTGTGAGTCATCTGTGAAGCCAAACAAGTCACAGAGACATTTTCTAAAACTAAATGTAATTAAACCAGACTGCTGTGAACTTCCGGCTCACAGTTACATCTGCTTGGTGCATTAATGAATTGAGTCCTCAATCTTTCTGTCCTTCAAGAACCCCATAAGACACACAACTATTTCTGGCTCTCATTTGTCTTAATCCCTCCACCCTTTTCCTGTTCATTTCATTCACTTACAGAACACGCTAACCCTACTACACCGAGGTTTCACATTGCACTGTTTGGTACTTACCAACGTATTCTCAAGAGAAGCATTTTCCTTCACAAAACCTGCTGGCCTACGAGGAGAAACCCACACATTACATCATCACCCCAGGCAATTGTCAAATATACATCCCCCTTCAATTCACTCACTCTACAGAGCAAGCTCGATCAGCAGTCTTCTCACCCATCGCCCAAACACATGGAGCTTCTATCATTATTCAGGGAACAGATGGGATGAGGAGGCATTTGGGACAGCTAAAACACCTCAAAAGGAACTAAAAATATACACACACACACCCAGGGTCAAAGACTGACCTCCCCCAGAATCAATAAGCGACATGAGAAAATAATCATCCATGTTATGAATGTAACAGGAAGAAAGGAAGCACAAGTGCACATGGGTAAACTCAGTGTTTCTAACAATCACAACACATTAAAACACCATTACGCTCATGGGTTCTCTTAATGATAATAGTGTGGGTGTGATTAGTAACAGGACGGTTTAGTATGCTGCTTTCTAAAATACTTATCCTCTAACTGAGCATTACATTCTTTGATTTCTGTGTTCAAACAAATCAACCAGCTCCACTCAGCATTGAAAGTTAAGGTTGGTAAAGGCACTGCCCTCCCTCGACCCTCCTGAAATCAATGGCACTGCCTGCATAACTCTAATAAACCAAGATTTTCACAAAAACTTCAACTCAAGTCAACTCCCACAATGTGAGATCAAAAAGGATGTTGTCAGTAGAACTCTGCAAAAAAGGGCAGAGACATAGATTAAATACATCCATAGCTGCATGTTCAGTAATATTAGCGTACATGTGCCCTGAGGAATCCCACTCTCATCAACACACACTCCCTAGATTCAGGGAGCTGAACTTTCCCTGCTGTTTTGCTTTGCAGCTGTTATTCCAGGCCTTCTCAAGACAGGAAAGGCTGAAAACTATGGGGTTTGTCTCATTTAACAAAACTAGGCAAGGTCATAAGTGAAAATCAGCTAGCATTGTGCAAAGAGCAGTTCCTGTTTTTCTTACTGACTAAATTACTCAGGACCTTTTTAAAAGCAATGTCGCCAAACGATACAAGTCTGAAAGAACAACTGGCTTTGTTTTGTAGAAAGCACGCTATGTTAAAGAGAAAGTAAACACTGCTTATCTAAGTTTGGGTAAAGGCTACAGATGCAGAGGTGGGTACTGCCCCAGTGATTGATTATCGATTATTATTTCAAGTTCTGATTAGTGTATCACAGTTTCTTTGGGGCCTCCATAGAACTAAATTAAATTGAAATACAGCGGTTTACCACAAGATCATGTCAGTGTTTGGTGAGAAACTATTATTTTAAGTCCATATGTGCTTTTTGCTGTCTTGTTTTCACTCGACTCTGCGTTCTCTCTTGTCCAATCATCTTGTTTGGTCATAACCACGCCTATAGCCATACTGTACCAGCCCCAGACCCCGCCGGGAGCCAGTATCCTCTTAGAACAAGAATTATAGTTAATGAAATATGAACTTTCTAAACAATTGCCATGTTGAGTAGCATGTAAGTTCCGAGACTGCCCCAGGCTCACGCTGCAGCCGAGTAGCTCTGTGGATGATGCCAGTTTGATGGATGGCTTTGGCTGATGGTTAGCCTGTGAAAGAGGCAGAGGGGCGGAGCATACGGCAGGCCTGGTATACAGATGCAGCGCACACATACACCTATGAACTGAGAGAAAAACACGGAGGATTTACAAAAGTGCAAAGGCCTATACACTAAGCAAACTCAAATACGAGAGAGCATTTTTGTGGGCAGGGTGACACACACGGCTTTACACTATTTTAAAGATTAAGATTTTGGTGGTTCTTTTCATTTGTCTGAACAATATATCCCAAATCACAAACTTAACCTTAGACACTTCCCATCTACTTTCCCCACACATTCTTCCTATTCGTCAGCGTAACAAAGAGACCCGTTTAAATGTGGACCAAGAAGAGGAACTATACTGTGATCAAATCTAAAGTGCTATTCAAAAATACACTATTGCTCAAAAAAAGTGTTTAAGTGTTATGAGGAACACCAGAGCTTGTTGATTCCCATCCCTGCTTCGAACCCATTCACAGACGTATCTTTTAACACACTGGTGATCTAAAAATCAGCAGCTTTAACTCTCTGCTCTTCCCATAACCCCTGAACTCTTCACTTGGATTGCCCTCCTCGCTGCTGTTCAGGCCCTAACCAGACAAGCCCTCTGCCTCCTCCCCCAGTGTTTGTCAGAGAGATGTTATGCCTGTCTCCCTGATGAGTCACCATCAGCGCCTCTCTCTACACACCCTCCACGCCATCCACACTCTTTTCCCTTTTGCCTGTCAGCCCTTCTGCCTCCTCTGCCCTTGTGCCCTTCTGCCTCCTCTGCCTCTTCTGCCTCCTCTGCCCTTCTGCCTCCTCTGCCTCTTCTGCCTCCTCTGCCCTTCTGCCTCCTCTGCCTCCTCTACCTCTTCTGCCCTTCTGCCTCGTCTGCCCTTCTGTCTCATCTGCCTCCTCTGCCTCGTCTGCCTCATCTGCCTCCTCTGCCCTACTGCCTCATCTGCCTCCTCTGCCTCTTCTGCCCTTCTGCCTCATCTGCCTCCTCTGCCTTTTGCTTCCTCTGCCTCTCTCCCTCATTCTGCCCTTCCTGCTCTCATCTGCCTCCTCTGCCTCTTTTGCTTCCTCTGCCTCCTCTCCCTCATTCTGCCTCGTCTGCCTCTTCTACCCTTGTGCCTCCTCTGCCTCCTCTCCCTCCTCTGCCTCTTTTGCTTCCTCTGCCTCCTCTGCCTCACTGCTCTTCATGTCACATTTTCACTGACGGCTCGCAACAACTGTGCGCTGCCTGTGACTGTCTAAAAAATGTAACCCTCTCTCAGGCACATTTGGCTGGAGGCAGCTCTCGGCTGTGGCATGCACTTATGACACACACTTGATTATTTTACTACAATCAGCTGTCTCCTTCTTCATACTTTTTCTTCATTCTTTGACATATAAATGCAAACAAGTGGAGTTCAAGTGGCTCAGTGTTCAAGGTGCATGTCAGTATGAGAGCACACTGTGGAAGGGTGGATTCAGTAGTTCAAAGTGTCAATGGGAGGTAAAAGTTACAGTTAGTTAAGTCGGGTGTGGTTCAGAACCCATATGGGTCTGAACCACAGATGCTATCATGCTATTTCTTATTTGTCACTTATTTCTCCTGGATACAGCATTGGTCCACTTGTAGACAGATACCCACCGCAGCACACTGTACTTGATGTGATAGGCAACCCACCAATAAACCACTCACTATATGTTCCAAAACCGCCCGTGTTGGGTGTAAACAAGGCCACGTTTCCCATAAAGTTGCAAAACAAAAAAGTGAATTGTAACAGATTTGTAAATTTGCACTATACTACAGTGCACGGCATCAATTATTCTCAAATTTGAAAGAGGGGGCTTAGGGACAAATGATGAAGAGGATTGATGAGCAAACATGTGTATGTGGTGTGACTATCTATAGATCTGTGCAAAGACATTAGTTGAGATTTCCACTAGTTTGAGCAGAACAGAGGAAAATCTATGACTCAGCTCACTGACTCAAGCAAAAATGAGAAGTGTGATGCTCTGTGGATGATGTAGAAATTGTGTTAGGGTTGAAGTAAAGGGTATTTGAAAGTTTTATTTAAGAGTTATTATGCATGTAGCACTTTCACTTGTTTCTCATTAGTGTGTTTGAAGTAAAGCGGGTTTTATGTGCCCTGTCCTTCTGAATGAACCTGGCCTACATGTATTTTCAGGGTCACCACACTGGAGGCACCACATTATAAACACGAGGAAGTGAGGAAGGTTTGAAAAAAGCAGTCATGAGGGTGGTCTCTGCAGTTTCACAAGCGTTGATGTGAATCTATGAAGCATCACTTATACTTATTTGAAGTGACAAATGTTCTTCTGTTTAGCCTTATCCATTCAGCAGGAAGACTACTTCCTGTTTCTTTTACACAGTAAGAATAACTGTGTTCACAGTTGGTGTAAATATACTGTATTGTATGGATCTAACCAGTAGTATGCAAATGGAAAAAACTGAACTGAACTGATATAGAGTCATTTTAACATGTCTACTAAGGCAGAGCATATATTAGCCTATATTGAGCATGTTTTTTTTTTTTTTTTTTTTTCCGTGGGGGTGTAGAAAATATTGAGATAAAGCCCATCCAGATATGGATTCTTACACAGTGCTACCATAGTTGTCTACACAGTGACCACACAGAGGTTTTGTACATGTTAGTGAAGGTTTCACTTTGACAAAGCCACATTTACCAAAGCGTATTATTCAGAACATCAAAGACCACTTCCTGTCCCACTCCTATGCATTTTAATTTTAATGTGAGCTCCACACAGGTGATTGTTAGTTTATAACAACACAATGCATGCACCAAAGTCCCTTATAAAATCAAAATAGATTAAAACCCTGAACGCATATGAAATCTACACCATGAGGTAAGTGTTAGTTTAGCAATGAGCCGTGTGAAGAGCCAGACATGCTGCATCTGCACCACATAACAAGGCCAGCAGTTAAAGCCATTTACCGCAGAGGGCATATCAGTGCTGACTGTTGTTACATGTTAAAATTCAGACGTCAGAGTTACATTTGTTTAGACAGGCATGGGAAATGTATTTTTACTTCTATTTCTCCCTTAAGAGATGTTAGGAGCACCACTTGAATGAATGCTAAAAATAAAAACATTACATAAAAGCGAAGGAAGCTATTCTGGACTTTATTAATTTAAGTGAAGCTGCGTCTCCATGCCAGCAGACAGCTTACGCCAATTTGAGCTGATTGTAGCAAAGCCGGGATGAGCTGATTCAAGAGATATGAATGAGGTGAAGTAAGACAGACAATAAGAAAAGACTTATAACTGAACAGGGTGAGTTTGTGGAAGTGCATACATTTAGCAGAGAGCCTGTATGTCCACCGACTTGGATCTCACCGACCTTACGCCTTTTGTCTGCATTAACAAAAAGTCCAGACGTCTGCAGCAGCATTCCTCCTCTCAGAGATAATATTAGAACGTTGAGGCATTCCACAATAATGCTTTGAAACTTAACAGATTGCACTCCAGGATTCCTCTAAAATATAAGTATTCATAAAACATCTCCGCATTTGTAGCAAGTCATGATGAGTACGCCAGTATCCCATGGCAACATAACAGAGCGAGGGCCAAGAAGACTGAAAAAACATGGATTTCCAGTGTCAGATTCAGTGCCAGTGTGATCCTCTCCCATAACTCTTATATTTAGTTACATTTCACATACTTTAATTATGCTTCAATTTAACATTTTTGTTCATTTCCATATTTTTATATCGTTATTAAAGATTTTTTTTTATATATTTTTGCAATTGGAGATGCTAGCTGTAGGGTTGTAAAAGTAATTCTTGGCCGACTAAAGACATGCCCTGCTGTGCATTGATTTATCGGTTAAAAGGAGATGTGATGTGATGCAGGTGAAAAGGCAAAATAAACTGTCCAGTTACTCTCAAATCTGCAGCTAACTCCCTCCATGCATTCTCCTCTGCTGCTGTGCATATGCCTCCAATCAAATAAAATCATCAACCGAATAATGAACTAAAGGTCTACAGCAATAAAGCTATGACTGGGTTAGAGTGAGGGTTAAAGACTACAACTCTAAAGCTATGACTGGGTTAGAGTTAGGGTTAAGGACTACAACTCTAAAGCTATGACATGGTTAGGGTTAGGATCAAAGGATTACAGCACTACAAAAGCTATGACATGGTTAGGGTTAGGATCAAAGGATTACAGCAATAAAGCTATGAATGGATCAGGGTTAGAGTTAGGGTTAGAGTTAGGGTTAGAGTTAGGGTTAGAGTTAGAATTAAGGACTATATCCCTAAAGGTAAGGTTAGGGTTAGTTATTGCTGTAGTCAAAGGACTATAGCCCTAAAGCTATGATTGGGTTAGGGTTCGGGTCAAAGGACTACAGCTGTAAAGCTATGATTGGGTTAGAGTTAAAGTTAGAGTTAGAGTTAGAGTTAGAGTTAGGGTTAAGGACTATAGCCCTAAAACTATGACTGTTTTTCATCCCAAGTCAATTATCGATCATGTGTTATGTTCAAACAATTCTTCCTTGTTCAAGTAGTTTTTATCCTTTTTCTTTTCAATTGAGCAAATAATCAATAACTAATAAAAAATCCTATTCACTTACAGCATAAACTTTTTGCACAATTTAAAGATAATCCTACAAATCATTAAAATAACCATTACGTGTTAGTGTTAAGGTGGTTGTGTTGTTCTTGTTTTTAATGTGCTTGGTCACTTGCAGCCTGACATGTTCTGATTAAAGCCAGATGCGCCTTTCTCGATGCCGCGCCAAAACTCAAACCACCTGTAGCCCCATCTCCGTAAGGAATTTACAGAGATTAAATGCTGCCGCTACTAGAACCACATGTGAGCCTCTGAGGCAGGGCTGGTGCGTCTACCGTAGCATAACATGGGATCTCCCTGGACTGGCCTCGTCCCAGAGACCCTAGTGTAACACAACAGCTGAGGTCATGCTCTGTAAGGTCATACAGGACGGCACTTGGGATGGGAGCAGGCAGGAAGTATAAACCTGATGGTGGTGATTCCCATGATGAGGTTTTAATGACGTTGGGTGGAGAATGCAGTGGACTCATTAAGATTTAACACAACTGCAGTAAATTGAAAAGAGGAAATATGGGAAATCATAAACAATGTGTCCTTGGATTTTACTCTTTTTTGCCTAAATCAGGATGAAAAGTTTTAAACAAGAATGCACCTATCTTGCAATATAAATGTGAAATGGAAGTTTGGACTCATAATTAGATACAGTTGAAACCAGAAGTTTACATACATTTATATATGTGTAAATGTCTGAACAGGTGAATGTGGCACCTTCATGCATCTGGAAATTGCCCCCAAGGATGAACCACCAGGACTTGTGCATGTTCACAATTCTATTCCTGATATCTTGGCTGATTTTCTTTTGATTTTGACTGAGTGTTTCAGGTGTGCCGTCAAATACATCCACAGGTGTGTCTGACATGAACTCAAATGTTGTCAATAAACCTAATCAGAAGCTTCCTAAAACATGACACCAGCACCTGGGTTTTCCCAAAATGTTTAAATGCAAAGTAATCTTACTGTATGTAAACTTCTGACTTTGAGGAAAGTCATGAAAAATTGTCTTAAAAATCCTTCTCTCATTATTCTGGTATTTAGCAAATAGAAATAATTTTGGTCATCCTAATTGACTTAAAACAGGAAATGTGTCTTTTTATACAGTGCAAGTCAACGTCTGCTTTCATATGTATATCATTAGACCTTCACGGCATCACAGTGACATCGAATTCTCAGAAACCTATAATTCATGCATAACAACTCTACACCAACAACCCACCAGCCAACGCGGCACTGCTGCTTCTCATCGTTCAGCACTTGAATAGACCTGATTAAATGGGTTAACAAGAGGTCTGGGGTCACTTTGGGCTAAGTTAGAAAGAAACAGTAAGTGATAAGAACTTTTAAACTTTTGCAGCTTCAGTAAAAAGCACCTACCACAATCTGCATCACTAACTCAATTCTGTAATGAACATCACAAGCCAGCATCACATGAAGTCAAGGAAGGTTTCCATCTCCACTTAAAGAGCCATGCTCCTCCAATACTTCTGTACAGTGTGAAAGTTCAAGGCACAATGTACAATGTCAGTTTGTTAATCTATATAAACATACGTAATGCTGCAGCTCATACATGGATTTATGTCTCATTTTTAAGTGTATAATCTCGATCTTGGTCTCATGAACACTTTGTAATATCTACCATTGTCACTTTAGAATATCCGCACTAAACTGGACACTGTATAACACCGGTCACCTAACTAAGCCGTGTTTGCACTACTGTTCTGATGTTGCTGTTGTATATATTTATGTCTAAGTACTTTATTTTACCTTTAAGCATATCTTTTTTACTTTACGCATGCCCTTATTTGTTTTAATTGAGTGTTTTTATGGTGCACTTTATCACCAAAGAAAGTTCCTAGTTTGTGAGTTGTGTTCACTGACAAAGGCAATAAAAGTGATTCTGATTCTGATTCTAATATAATTACATTCCATCACAAATGTGCTAAATTGTGCCTGCAGATGTCTTGGTTGAGGTGTTTCCTCATTATTAATTGCCCAGCAGCCTGCATTTCTTCTTTTAAACATCCCTTAAACCATCTTTAAAATTAAATCTCTTTGTACAATGAATCACCACACAGTTTCAACCATGGATATCAACTTTACGCACATGCGCCTTCCAGTTAAACCCACATCCAGGCACCGTGTTGTCCACAGACAATCATCCCCGGAGTTTTCTCTACAGCAGTCATCGCCCCGTAACACTGACGGAAAGTTTTGAGGGCACTTTACGAAGACACCGCGGTGCCACTGTCTCTGGCACAACACCACCAGGCACCAAAGGACAAACTTAAATAAGACAGATGCAGATGCTTATAGACGACTGCAAAAAAAAACACCTAACCTTTATTCAAACACATAACTCATGTTTTAAACCAGGATTAGTTTTTACTCACCAACAACTGTCACTGTTGTCAAAGTGAAATGCAGATTCACATCCAGCATCTTGACGCAGTGAGTGTGTCCGGAGCGCGCAAGAACAGCTGAGGTGACTGCGCGTTCTGAGAGGAAAAACAAATGCAGATATCTCCCTGTAAACCCAGAGCTGAGAGGCTTAATCCACTCTACAAGTCATCGCTTCCTCCGCAGCATCCACCGCTCCTCTGCGTGTTCAGGGAGACTCCGAGGTGGGACGAGCCCGGACTCATTGCGTCGGTGTGAGAGAGCTGCGCGGGACGACACTCTGTGAAAGAGGAGGGGAGAGGCCAAGGGGCGTGTGGGGAGCTGGAACCAAGGAGAGAATGCACATGACCGAGTAATGTGATATACAGAAAGTCTCATCAAAAATAACCCAGGCAACTAATATTATAATTATCAAAAAAACAAACAAAAAAAAAAAAAAAAAAACATTACAGCGAGTCCCAGGAGCGTTAGAGCCATCTGTGTCTGTTTCCTTTTCTAACTGCACCATTAAAGATGCACCCATGTACAAGATGATGTACAATTCTGATGTTAATGGAGCTTGCAGGGCCGGCCCTAGCTTTCAGGGGGGCCTAAGCTGAATTTGTCTCTGGGGCCCCCTCCCGGCTCAGCTATTGGTGATTCACATTTGACACATTATGACTCTGCTCTCATCACCTTGACCAGTTGTATTTGTGTTTATATGACCAACACCAGACTGAAAACAAGATATTTATTTTTTTTCTAGTGGATTTTAATGTGCTCCAGTTGGCAACAGTGGTCTTACATTTACATTATAAAGGTCCTTGCTCCGGTGTGAACACAGAGCCGCCCTCACCTCTGCCCGACTCAAAAACAAATGTAGCAGCAGCAGATATTTTGCTACTATAGATAAAAAAAACAAATGTAATTGTTTTAGTGGGATATTTAGGCGGCTGTAAACACACAAGCCCTGTTTCCAGGGTCCAGGTGCTTATAGGCTGGGCCGGCCCTGTTTGTTTGGAGTGTTCCACATGAAATTAAACGCATCTATGTCCATGGAGACTAGGAGGGCCAGTTCTGTGGAGAGGCCACCCCACTGACAGTAATACCTGTATACCTCTTTGTAAGTTTGTAAGTTTTTGTATGAAATCAAATACATGTAATTGAATAGATACATTATAGAACAGGTAAATGCCATACTGTGGAACATTCCAGGCAAATACATTTGGCCTACATCTCCATGGGCATAAGCAGGCAGCAAATCTTCCACCAGAAAAGTTACATAGTCCACTTTTTCATGCAAAAGGCTCTTGCAGCACCTCTGACCTCAGCTCCTGTCTTGTTCACATCACATTTACACATTTGCTCTGTTCATAATATACACCTTGCATTATTTTAAAACTCGTCGCACACTTTTATTAACTTATTAAAGTATATTCAATGTTTAGTTTTATTTTAACGCTGACATTTAAGATGATCCAGCTTGCCTATATGTTGAGACACTTGGCTGTAATGACAGTAAAGCTGATAATCCCACCTCAGCTCCATGTGCACAGTGCAGAGTTACAGATGGGCTGAAAAGTGGCGCAAATTGCAGAGGCCAAACAGCTGAATGGGACTGGATCTCGTCATTTTAACAGAACTGTTGGAAAAGCAGTGTATATTATCAGGTGGCACAAAGTTATTCGGCCTTCTTCCATAAACAGTCTAAAGACATGTCAATTTTGTTCCGGTTTAATAGGACCATTATTATAATCAAGTACTAAACTTTTTTGATTAGCCATATCAAACTTCAGGGCAAAATGTTTCCGTATAATTATGGCTATTCAGGTTGCATATCGCCAAGACACTACTGCAGTCAGTGTAAAATTGCCAATCGTAAAATGTATATATAGCACTCAATCACTTAATGACCTGCCCCTGTTTCCTTAATGCTTCTTCTTATCATAGACTTAGCTTTTCCTTCCTTTGGCTTATCTGTTATTTTATATAATCACGTCTATTGCTGTGAATGGTGCCTTCCTCCCGTTGCTATCCAAGCCATTTATTACCATTAGCAGGTCAATTTTCATACACATCAAGGCACCTGCTAATGGGTGAGGTGTGGAAGCAAGTGCATATGTATTATTTTGTGAGTTTCAAGTGGTCAGTTTCTAAATAGGCTGAACAACTGAGTCTTTAGTTTGCATTGAGCTGCAAAAAGTGGATATAACATTACATCATATCACTGTTATCGGTATGGCTTCAAAGATGGCTGTGTCATCAGTGAGCGGATACAAACAAAATGCAGTCACTTGAAGTGTAGTCCCAGATGTGTCCAGGACTGAATCTCAGGAACAGTGAGAGAAGAGACAGTTTACAGAAGTTCTTCCTGTCCTCAGCCATGTAGATATATCAGGGTCGACTCAGGAAGACTGATTCGTTTCCATGTATTTCCGTCAGAGCACAGACCCTTCCCCACCCACTGTCCCCCTTCCTCATTCCTCATTCTCAACTCACCAGACGACACCTTTTATGTCCAGGAAAAACGCAAAGGCAACAAGCAGCATTCATGTTTTTGATCCTGTTTACTGCGTCTTTCTTGAGCTTTAAACTTGAAAACTTACCTACATATGGATTTTGTTCAATAGCTCAAGCTTGCAGAAGAAAATGGGACAAACACAATACGTCTCCAATCTATTAAACTGAAATACAGTTTTTAATTGATTTTCTTATTGATTTTGCATAATGGTGCTGAGCTACAGAATATAATCATGTCCCGTAATGCAAAGAAAATCCATTTTTGTCCAGCCGTGATGCTGTTATTATTACTGATAGCTCAAACATACACAAAAGACATGATTGTCTTATTTTACATGTCAGTTTATTTAAATCCACAGGTATTATACAACTAAATGAACAGTCTATGAAGAAACAGATTTTTCTTGTCTTAAAACTATATAAAGGTGGATTTTAGGTTAGTGCTGCCAAATTATTTATCAGACATTGGTGAGGAGCCTTGTGGTCACGTAGCTTCACTTCGTGTCTGTGCTCACTGGAATCTCCAGTGTATACAGTAGCATGGTTTATGTGCTTAATAACTGACATCTCTCAGTAAACACTAACTAAATATGGAGATAGTCACGGCATGGCATTCTGATTAGACTGTGCCATTTTAAACAGCGGATAATAAGAATTGTTGAACTATCACTAGGACTTAGTTATATGTTGGGAGAGTAGCTCTCTGGTTGTATTTGTACAGTAAATGTTATTTCTCAATAACCCTGAGATGAAATACAGGGGAGCATGATGGAAAGCAGATCCATAGGTTTGGGTTGCACTTTGATCATAACGTTTCACCATGTCCTTTCTCTAACGATAAGCAGAGCAGCAGGCCAAATGGAAATGTCTTACATTCTTACCCCTGATGGTTACGTTCATGTTTCTTGTAGAGAAAGAAGAAGCCTTGTGTGGAGGTTATATTTTCAAAAGGAGCAAACCATGTGGCAGATGGACAGTCTGCTCCTGTGCTCCTGGGGCCACGCTCACCTCTTTGTCACGCTGATGAGACTTGTAACTCCCCATCACTCCACACAGAACCATGACAGGGTCCTGACCCTTTGACTCTGTCAACAGGGATTCAGGGCTTCAGTTTCAGCCACTTCTGCTGCAGACTGCCTCGGATCACCATCGAAGTTAGAGTTAGATAACTGCAGGTTCTGGCACATTGTTGTACATAATGGCAGTGTTGCAGCTGTTAAACATAAAGAGGAACCATGTTATGCAGATTCACACATTTTGTACTTTGGTGTTGCTGTAGATAAAAAGTTTCACATTTGCATCTTCTTAAACTTCTTCAAAAGCTGGAATATCACAGGGTGAAATGCTGAATCAGTGTAACACACTTGTAATGTGTGTAAATGAATGTGTACACGTGTGCGTTTGCTTCCATGTGACATCAGCCCTTGGCACAAAACACATTCATTGTGATTAGAGGATATCGTCAGCCATTTCTAAACATAACATCTGAGACAGCCCAGTTCATGGACTTTGGAGATGACGGGGCTCCTCCCAAATCAGCTTTTTGAGCGTTGACGTGTATGTCTCCTCATTAAAACATACCTGTTGTGTTTTGTTTTAATCATGTGTAAACTGTTTAGTCCATTTCCCTCTTGAAAGCTCAACACTTGGTTCCACCTCAATGTTTCTTGTTTGTTTTAATCATTCATGTTTACGCTTAGATACATTTTCAACTTTGAAGCAGCCGTTGTCTGGACTCGTTCACTAATCAGAGTGAGCCATTACAAGCTGCATAAATTACAAAACACTAAAAACATACATACTCTGAAACCTGACACCTTCAGAACAGCAGTCCAGGACCTGTGATCACATGGCATCTGAGTGAACCATGTTGAGAGAATCATTGGTTCATGAATATTGTGAGTAAATGTATTTATACTCATATTAATCATGTTACTTGTTATAAACTTGTTATAAATCTCAATTCCAGATCTCGTTCAGTTTAAGTGGTCAGTTTCATTAATGCGCAGATAAGACTAAAGCTTACCAGACCCAGAAGTGAAAGTGTAGCCCCTCAGTGGGAGATTCAGTGTGTCTATAACCTTCACATAGTCCACCCCACTGCACGAGTAACCAGATAATGATTAGGATCACAAGGTCTTTCAGCTGCCTGATTGTGTTCACTTTACATCTGCATTAGAAACCGCAATTCTCATGTTTTGGTGCACAGGCTGCATGGGGCTATACCCTTTGACCAGACTCAAAGCAGCACATGAAATCATCTGGTGAGAATTATTAAGCACTGCATGAGAGGACTCCACTTATGCAGCTTGACTTACCAAATAAACCAGTTTTCACTCAGCAACTCTCTGGTTTGTATAAAATCTTCCATGGGTTCCTTCATGAACAATGTTTACCTACATTTAGCCCAGCATTTTCAGCACTCGAACAATACAAGATTTTTCTCTTTTTTTCCCCTTTTTAATCCTTAATGTGTGTGTGTATGTAGCTGTTTGAACCTCAGGCAAAGTTCCATTGTTAAAGATTTCCTGTAGAAATCTAAGGGAAAGAGAAAGTGAGAATAGCGTGTAAGGATAACCAGAAAACTAGTTGAAATAAGTATTTTATTTGGTTTTGATTGATTTTAAGAAAATGCTCTAATGTTTTAATGTTTACTTTTACCTGCTGTATCTGTCTGATCGATGGGGTTTACTTGTTGTGAGAACTTGAATTAATATTATCATCTTCAAGTTTCTTTTATTGTTGCAGGCTCTTGGAAGCACTCGTAAGCTAATTTCTGAGCAAAAATATGTCCTTTCTGAACAGGTTTTTACTGCTAGAATGTCATGAAAGACACTTGTCAGTCACTTGGAGATCTTATTTGAGTTCAGTCGAAGTCAATGTGCTCCTTTAAAGGTTTGTATGTGATACAGAGTGTTCACATTTCTGCATGAAGGAGTATAAAAGGTCAAACATTTACCATCGTGTGAGACACAAATGACTTCAATATGGGCACAAGAGCAGTCTCTTGCAGCACTCTTGGGAGTGATTAGACTGAATGTCTGGACCAGAGGTCCTGGATCAGGGATCAGAAATCAGAAAACGAAATGTCATGACATAATGTCACATGACATCACAGATATGACAGATTATCCATTGCTTGTTTTCTGTTGATTAATTTGCTTGTCTGTTTCTTTTTCATTGTTGATTTTCAACTCCCATGTTCAGCCCTAAGAGGCGACTGCTGTTGTGATTTTGGGCTTTACAAAAATAAAGTGAATTGAATTGATGTGATTTTACAATAATCTACAAAGATCTCGTTAAAAGTGCTTTGAGAGGTATTTTGTCCTGTGGTATCATGAAAAGAACATGGTTATTTTTGGTGGTATTTTGGTGAATCTAATTTTAATCTACATTATTCATCATCTCAAAATAGATCTAAATAATCTGACATATTCTTAATGAGAGGACAAAAGGTGGGGTATTTCCTCCCAGATCTGGTCCTCACCATCACTGAGATCAGTCTGAGGTTCAACCCTGCAGAACTAGTCCAGAGGCAGCACTAGTCCAGATGCAGAACTAGTCCAGATGCAGCACTAGTCCAGATGCAGCATTAGTCCAGATGCAGCACTAGTCCAGCACTAGTCCAGAGGCAGCACTAGTCCCGCACTAGTCCAGATGCAGCACTAGTCCAGCACTAGTCCAGAGGCAGCACTAGTCCAGATGCAGCACTAGTCCAGATGCAGAACTAGTCCAGAGGCAGCACTAGTCCAGATGCAGAACTAGTCCAGATGCAGCACTAGTCCAGATGCAGAACTAGTCCAGAGGCAGCACTAGTCCAGAGGCAGAACTAGTCTAGAGGCAGCACTAGTCCAGATGCAGAACTAGTCCAGATGCAGCACTAGTCCAGATGCAGAACTAGTCCAGATGCAGAACTAGTCCAGAGGCAGTCCAGAGGCAGCACTAGTCCAGATGCAGAACTAGTCCAGATGCAGAGGCAGAACTAGTCCAGATGCAGAACTAGTCAGAGGCAGCACTAGTCCAGAACTAGTCCAGAGCAGCACTAGTCCAGAGGCAGAAGAGGCAGCTAGTCCAGAGGCAGCACTAGTCCAGAGGCAGACTAGTCAGATGCAGAACTAGTCAGAGGCAGAACTAGATCCACTAGTCCAGATGCAGAACTAGTCCAGATGCAGAACTAGTCCAGAGGCAGAACTAGTCCAGAGGCAGCACTAGTCCAGATGCAGAACTAGTCCAGAGAGGCAGCACTAGTCCAGAGGCAGCAGTCCAGACAGCACTAGTCCAGAGCAGCACTAGTCAGGCAGCACTAGTCCAGATGCAGAGAGTCCAGACACTAGTCCAGAGGCAGCACTAGTCCAGAGGCAGAACTAGTCCAGATGCAGCACTAGTCCAGAGGCAGACTAGTCAGACTAGTCCAGATGCAGCACTAGTCCAGATGCAGCACTAGTCCAGATGCAGAACTAGTCCAGAGGCAGCACTAGTCCAGAGGCAGAACTAGTCCAGAGGCAGAACTAGTCCAGCACTAGTCCAGATGCAGCATTAGTCCTGCACTAGTCCAGAGGCAGCACTTGTCCAGCACTAGACCAGATGCAGCACTAGTCCTGCACTAGTCAGAATCAGAATCAGAATCAGAATCACTTTTATTGATCCCCGAGGGGAAATTTTCTTCGTTCACAGATCCCACGACCACAGAATAGAAATTCAAAATAGAAATTTAAAAGAATAAGAATAAATATAAAATGTCACACACAGTGCAAAACAGTAAAATATAAAATATATAAAAAATAAAATAAAATAGAGTCTAGTCTAGTCTAGTCTAGTCCATGCAGCACTAGTCCAGATACAGAACTTGTCCAGCACTAGTCCAGAGGCAGCACTAGCCCAGAGGCAGCACTAGTCCAGCACTAGTTCAGCACACTATTCCAGAGGCAGCACTAACTAATTCAGAGGCAGCACTAGTCTAGGCTTTGAAATAC
This sequence comes from Periophthalmus modestus, assembly GCA_019594935.1. Taxonomy (NCBI): domain Eukaryota; kingdom Metazoa; phylum Chordata; class Actinopteri; order Gobiiformes; family Gobiidae; genus Periophthalmus; species Periophthalmus modestus. The sequence continues at coordinate 40,891,424 of JAIEZT010000054.1, forward strand.
ACTTTTTATTAGGTCAGGTGGATGTGGGGGCAAAGCAGGAGTATTTAGTTAAGGAAGACAATAATTTAACTTCTTGTTGTAATTATCAGTGTTTCTGTTCTGCCAGTACTAATACAAAACACGCAGGAGCAAAGCGTCAACTTGAATCAGTGAAGCGATTACCCTCAACAACACTGCCACCATGTGGTCAGAGGTGTTATTGCATTTTGCACAGGGAGAGAAGGAAGCGCTTTATGCATTATGTAACTTTTCTAGTGAGGAGTCCACCACCTGCTTGTCTTCATGCCGTGTATGGAATGTTCCCCAGTGTGACATTAAAAATGTATATTCTGCATTTTCTCTATTTGGTTATTTTTACTGATAAAACAATACCTTCGAAAATTAATTGTCAGTGAGAGCAAGTTGCTCCTCGCTCATCTAAACTGTACATCACCTACCTGCCTCCAGGCAATGCAAAAACATTTCCATGGTGACAGAGAGGTGGCGGACCTTCCTCCATAAAAGTGACAGGTTATAGTGCACCTTCTGGGCTTTAAAAGCTCCATGGGACAGACGGGGACTTTCAGAGGAGCTGTGTGATTTAAGGTGGTTTATTAGCATTTTGTCTGTTCGATCTTATATCCTAAATGTCTAAAATAAACATGAACACTGGATAAACGTACTATTCCCCACGCGTCCTGAACGCAGCAGGTGCGTTCAGGGCTCCGTCAACAGTCGACGTCACAGTGAGCGCCGCCATGTTGGATCAGGAAGTGGGCAGAGGCGGAATGTGAGGCGAGCTGAGCGTTAACGGCGTCTTTATCCGCTCGGTGACCGTTTACAAATCTCACCTTTAACAATCAGCTTATCTACATGCTGTGGCGCTCTCTGACTGCTCAAACTCACGCATTTCTCCGGATCTGATCGTTTGACAACAGCTCGAGCCATGACTTCTCTCTCTCAGAGGCCCTCGGGCCTCGTCCAGCGGAGGACCGAGGCCATTCGCAGCGCTGCGGCCGAGAAAGAGAAGGACTCAGGCGGCGAGGAGGAGGAGGCCCGCCGCGGCGACGAAGACGACGACAAGGGAGACTCCAAAGAAACCAGACTCACACTGATGGAGGAGGTGCTGCTGCTGGGCCTCAAGGACCGAGAGGTGAGCGTCCAGTGCACAGAGGGTTACGGAGTCTCCTTATTAAATGTGTAAATGTGTTAAATATGTGAGTACAGTATAAGTTACACGTAAACAGTGCGCGATTATTCAAACCCGGATCATAATCGTCCCTGAGCTCATAAATGTGCTGGATGCGCTCTCAGCTCAGTGACAAACTACTTTTTTATACTTCCATTCTTTAGTTTTTACGTTGCCTCACTGTGTAACCTTTGGACAAAGTAGATTTTACCTTATAAAAGTACACTGGAGACACAGACTTCTTTACATTAACAGTTCCTTTGACAAATTGCCAGGAGCAACGTCAACTCCTGTTTAACCTGGAAGTGAGGCAGGTCCAGCTCCTACACGTCAGCTCAGGCTGTGCACTGCTCAATGTTGCTCTTTGCAGGGCTACACGTCTTTTTGGAACGACTGTATTTCCTCGGGCCTCAGGGGATGTATGCTGGTTGAACTGGCCCTGAGAGGCCGATTACAGCTGGAGGCCTGTGGGGTGAGGCGAAAAGGCTTGCTCTCCAGAAAGGTGAGATTCACGTCACTATATTTATTAAGAAGAACCTGTCCTGCCCCAAGTGAAAATATACACCTCTTATTTCGCTGAGCTAATTATTTAGTTAAGAGGTGTGAATGATCAGCTGCTTTGCATTGTTGTAACCAAACCTGTAATTCTAGTTTTTGCTTTTGTTCATCAGGTAATCTGTAAATCAGATGCCCCAACAGGAGACGTGCTTCTCGATGAGGCCTTGAAACACATAAAAGACACCCAGCCTCCAGAGAGTGTGCAGAGCTGGATAGAGTTGCTCAGTGGTGAGAATACATGGTCATACTTCAAGAGAAACAATTACAGATGCTTGTTAAAGTTTTATGGTCATTTCTATGTGTGTTCTTCAGGAGAGACCTGGAATCCACTGAAGCTGCACTACCAGCTTCGAAATGTGCGAGAGCGTCTAGCAAAGAACCTTGTTGAAAAGGGTGTTTTAACTACAGAGAAACAGAATTTTCTTCTTTTTGACATGACTACACACCCACTGACCAACAGTACAATTAAACAGGTATGATATCATGCACATTTGTATTTAATCACTGGAATAATTTGGATAACTTAGATGCCCTGTTACATTGTTCTATTCAAAACCTAAATTTAAAATCGTGCATAGCAGATTATTTTTGTGCATTATAAGTCGAAAGGACTGACTGAAAAACAACAGATACATTGGCACTGAATATTTCCTGCCTCATGTCATTTGACACACATAGATAGATGGATATAGACATAGATATATAGATATTATTGCCACTGTGTGTTTTATCAAAAGCTGAGTTACAGTTGAGTTACAGTAAAAGCTACCACTCAAAAGAAAATTGCCAACCAGAACAAGAGTAAAAATGAAATACTTCAGAAATGTTGCGTCTTTGTTGCATTTGTTGTAATTTTTTAGTTTTGAAAATAACATTTTGTATTACATCCTCTCAGCGCCTTGTGAAGAAAGTTCAAGATTCGGTCCTGGAGAAGTGGGTGAACGACCCACATCGGATGGACAAACGTGTTCTGGCTCTGATCCTCCTGGCCCATTCCTCTGATGTCTTGGAGAATGCCTTTGCCCCTCTTCAGGATGACCAGTACGACCTGGCCATGAAGAGAGTGCACTCGCTGCTAGAGCTTGAGCCTGAGAAGGAGAGCACCAAGCCCAGTGCCAATGAACTGATGTGGGCTGTGGTGGCTGCATTCACTAAATGAAAAATGTTCTTCTGGTGGACTGGAAGATCAGAATATGGTCTCTTATATTTAATTGGTTGAAGGACTTTCATTCAATGAGACAGACTTCACTTAATAAGACAATCTATTTTTGGTTGGGGAGCCTGTTTGTACATCTATTCTGGATGATATTAGGGTGGTAGTCCATGCTAACCCAGTGTAATCTGATTGGTGGTGGGCTACACCAAGTAGCAATTGGTTTGTCTCTGAAAAGACCAGTGACTGGCTGCTTTACACTGCGATAGACACAACATCTTTCCACTCCGAGGCTGGATATGCTTCAAAACATCAAATCAACACTTAGACTGATGAGCCTCGTAATGGCAGAAAGACAAAAGCCTGTGGCAGCAGTGGTCCTGGTGAATATGAAGATTTACATGGGGCCAAGTTTCCCTTTAATACCAAGGAAACATTGTATCTCCCTCAAAATGGTGTCTGTCCACACTCCTGCACACTGCGTTCTTCTTTCCCAAAGTCTATGAAAGGATAAAGTTAAACGCCTGTTATGTGCTATTGCCGCTCCTGTTTCCATTTCTCCATTCCATATTGTGTATGAGTCCACTTTTGATATACAGCAGATACAACTGAATTTTTGTCAGAAATGTAATATCCTTTCTTTCTCATTTTAGTCTGTATCAACCACAGACCGATAAATTATCCTTTACAACTGATTTTTTGAGCCAGCTGATTGGATATGAAGTTACACCAAAATGACCAAAATGAAAAGTGAACCTCAAATTTAACTCATTTTAATTTTCTGGTTTTAGGGTCTTTTTCAAACTTGCATACTGTTACTCGTCTTTCATTTTAATTTAGTGTTTTTTTCTTTTCTTTCTTCCTTTTAGCGAATCAGTGCTTGAGCTTAATTTGTCGACTATTTTGCACAGTAAGCAGTCTGCTAAGTCAGTAGTAAAGAAATATTAATATGTCAGGCAGTCCACCAAAATGAGATTAAAAGGTTTACTGTCAACTGCCATGGTCAAAAATATTTGTATTTTAACCTTTGAGAGTGTCCATGTGCATGCATCTATGACCTATTTAAAAATGCACCAGCTCTCTTTTCACTTCCTCTATACTGGCTATGGTTAGCTTAATGAGATTATTCGTTCAGGCAAGCAGGTGAAGTTGTGGATTAGTAAAATGAAATACAATGGCCATTATAAGGGGACTTCAAACCAGTACAGTCATAATGTAACACTAAGCTTAAATAATGACCTTGGTGTCAAGTCACCAGGCAGTATATACTTACATTTTCTGATTTACAAGAACAAATGTTTTCTTAGCCCAGCCTTCCTGTGTACGCGTTCGATAGAGCAAAATCAAGATTATGAATGATAATTTGACTGGCTTTCAAGGCTTTCCTCTTTCTAATTGTGTTTTTAATGTCAAAATGTAGTTGTTAAGGCTTGTGTTACTGTTGTTTTGAGTGTTTTTAGGGTTACTTGGGCCCCCAAATGAAGCTGCAAGACTGAAATCGTTCCCTCATGAGCAGGTCATTGCAACATAAAATCATATTCAAAAGTACTTTGACTCATTTGGCTCGACAGCTGAGAGTAATGGATGACAGCACACCACAATTTATGACATAATTAAGTTCTGTATTTTTCTATAAAAAAAGAAAAACTATTGCCGTGTGTTTACAGCAGGAGGCATGCATGCTTTTGGTTGAGGGCTGAGGTACAGAGAGCGTATGTAGCGAAAGAGAAGAGGCTTGTATGTAATTATTAGTCATTTTATGTGTACGATCTAATGAAATTCAATGAAAGGGATCTTCTCCTCTATCCTCTATAATTCTGTATGCTTTTATATTATCACAGAAAATAAAGTAAGGATCCTTTAAGTGCCTGAATTCTGCACAGTTGCTGTTGTGTTTTCTTTAAGCTTAAACATGTTATTATTTGGCTTGGTGGGATAGTGCCTGTGGTGAATATAGTTTTACAGCTTTTAAGTGTTAGTTTGTGGTAAGAAAAGTACAGCGTTACAGGAAGTATTGATACCTTGCAGCTGATGTCATCAACCTTCTCTGGGGGTGTGACGCTAACTATAAACACTGCTCTGTCTGAAGCTCTGTTATTCAAGTTAGACATTAATCCGATCTTTGATTTAACACAATCTGAGCATAAAGAACTGATTTAGCTGGAGCTACGACGGGTGAGCTGAATTGTACTGTTAGACAAGCCCATTTAAAATAATATTACAGTTTAAAGCTAATTAGAATTAGTCACTCAGCTTTTTTTTTTGAAAACCAAACCCTTAAGCAGCATAAACAGGAATGCTTGTTTGTGCTTGTTAAGGCTCCTGCAAATGTGTGTCAGTTTTGTTTTTTTGTAGTTTCAGCATATGTATTGTGCACTGTCGACAGCTTTAGGCCCTTGTTAATTATATTTGCCCGGTAACAGTTAAGGAATTTCCTCGATGTCATATCTATTGCGTGTGCAACCAGGAAGTAAAATCATAAACGTCACTAAAATTGTAAAACTAGAAAAGTAAGTCCAAGAATTTAGTTCCTTCTTAATCAGAATTATTATATTAAATATGAGCAGTGAATAGCGAAATGAGTAGGTCTAGTCTATCCTTGTAAATTTCACAACAAAAACAAAATAAAAATAACTAGAAAAGTACTAACCCAAGCATATGATAAAACCAGGGGTAATTCAGGGTTTTTATTGTAACTTAATCGAACCAGGACTGAACCAAAGACTCCACCAAAAATATACAATTAAAACAGGATTTAAAAAGGCAAAGTACAGTACTCCAAAATCACCCTGTGAACCAAGCACTGCAAATGAGCCTTAATACACATGTGACATATTTCCATCATCACTCCCCTTTTATTATTGCCCTCATGTAAAGCAAAAACAGAATAACAAGATATATTGTTTAACCGTATTGATTCTCATGAAATATGTTTCGTCAGCCAACTTCCTCTTAGTTTCCATTTCCATATTTCTGGTGACTTAAGCAGTTTGAATCTTGCCTCCCACGAAGCACACGAGTCGTCCTCATCTGGCTGTTCACACATCTTCTGTGATCTGTCCTCAGGCTTCTGGAGATCCTTTACACCAGCCAAGAATCCATATCTGAACCAGACCCGTCCTTTGTGGCTTTCTGAGTATTTTTTTTAACTCACATTTCTTTTGTTTTTGCTCCCACAGTGTTCGGGACAGTTCATTTGATATGAGTCACATAGTTGTAGTAGAGTAAAAGTTCCACCAGTTTGTATTTCCAGTAAAGTGTGTCTCCGACTTCACGAAGCTCAAGTGCACACTGCATAATGGTGGCAGTCAGATCTGAAGACAAAAACAGTCATGATTAAACACCTCATTTATACAACTCATCTCTCATAAAGTCAATACTCAATACTTACCGCAATCAGGCATTTTCATGGTACAATATCCTCTGTGGAGAAGATCAATAATCCAAACTGTATTCTCGCTGTGGCTCGTTGCTCAATGGTTGTGACAAAAAGAAAGAAGTCTGAACTATTATGAGTAGGTGAGAGCTTAAATAGCAAAGTGTGACGCATGAGGAATCCCCTGAAGTACAGCCAAGTTCCTCCCCCTTTAAGTGCCCTGTTTGCTGTACCTTTTGTACCTCTTATTTTGCCAAGAGTAGCTATTATATAAAAGCAGTTTATTCCAAGAATCTGTTATTAAAGTAGGCCTATCCATTATTATTCAACATTTGGCATGGTTTACAGCTAGATTTTGCAATAATTAGCACTTTAAATGTATATAAACGCATATAAACTTGCTCTAGGTGGGCCATGAACAAACAGGCTGTGGTATGTTCACATCTGGAGGCAAAACCAACACATTTTACAGAAGTATCTTTATATACAGTAAATATGATTGAGAAAGAAGGAAACACGTTTGCATTTCTTGTGGCAAAGCTTGAGCTCATGATAAAATAATCTTGCAAAACAGGTCTGCTCTATAAAACCACAATATGAACTTAACACGAGTCCTGTTATAATCTAGCTGTGATAAGATAACTCCAGTTGACGTAAAAACTGTTTGTTTTCATCTGAACCTGTTTAAGTTGTGACATAACCAACACTGAAAACAACTAGAGTCGACGGTGATATTCCAAGTGTACAGAGAGTTTCTAAGTTTCCTTATTATTATGACATTATGTTTACAAGCTGAGGCCTGTCCACAGTCCACATCCACCAGCAGCTCAGACCGGGAAGTCCTGCTGTGAGCTGTCAGGTGACTCAAACTTACGTATTTATACTCATTGATATTCATTTCAGTTTCAGGTGTTTTTCCTCCAAAAATGTATTCAGAACAGAATCCTGATTGTGAGGGGGACAGCCTCTCCACAGATCTGACCTGTAACCTGGTGGCTGCTTAGACTATGACAACCAGGTCACTAACTGTTAGGTGTGTATGGCTTTTTTTTTTTTAATCAATGTTTGGTGAGTATTTTGGCCACTCTTAACTGTATTTTAAAGTCCATCCTAAAACGAGATTAGGGCCCATGTCTGTGGCCCTCAGCTCAAGGACAGAGGCGTCTTTGTTGATAAAAGATCCAGACATACGCTCGTTCATTTGCCATTAGAGGGCAGCACAGTCAGACTTTTCTTAAGTCAGATTCACATTGTGGATGTGGTTGTGATATGTGTCAGCATGCATGGATGTGTGAACTACTATTTGTCCATTGGTCAACCAAGCAGCAGCAGCAGCAGCTTACGCACGTAATGACAGGCTGCAACAGACTTTACAGAAGTGTTAGAGCAGCAGCCTGTGCCCTGATCTTAAAGTCGGAGAAATGAAACACCTTCATTTTAAAGATCATTTCTGGGTAAGTTTTGTTTATACTTGATACATCTATAACCCGACATATAACCTATTGAATTTATGAGGGTAGTTTATTGAATTCTGCTGTTGAGCTCTACTTAGTCTCTCTTATTATCCTCATATAAGTAAACTTTATTGTATTTTGATCTCTGTGTTTTTAATTTAGGCCTAAGCATAGAAGATTAGACATCACATTTAGACTTTAAGTGATGGTATTTGTATTTGGGCTCGTGACAAAGTGTTCTGTGTCTGAATCCCACTTCACCTCCATGTGTGTAATAGTTCAACAGAAGCAGAAACAGACTGTAAGTGGTGCAATTAACATGTTCTTTTCTCACGTGATACAGAACAACGAGTTAACCAGCACAGCAGGATATGATGCCATTATTCAGTATCACAATGAGGGGAAAAGGATTTGTAAGGAGGTGGAGGACTTTCTGAAAGCCAGGTAAAAAACAGATACACCCTCATCTATTTCACTTAAGGTTCATTTGGAAACTAACAACCTAACAGTTTCATTTCTTCAGTCTTATAAGTTAACTTTTCACAAAACGACAGCTTGACCTTTGCTCAAATGTGGTATAAAAGATGAAAATAAATGGTTAAATTATTTACAGGATTCACTGATCACTCATTCTTCATGTTATCAGCATTTATCTGCAAATGTAAATACAGCATTGCTTCCTTTTAGAGCTACAATTGAAGAGAAATATGCAAAAGACCTACTGGGTTTGTCAAAGAAAGTGTGTGGCCATAATGAAATGAAGTAAGTGAGCTATGTTTTTAATGCTGTGGTTTCTTTTATTGCATCATACTGTGAAATGTCAATTCTGAAAGTAAATGCAACCAGCTTTTGTACCTGGGAATCATATAGAGTGACGCACATGTTTATAGTGTTAAGTTTAGTTCCTTTTGTGTCAGCAGTCACATGGTCTGAGCGGTTTTAGGGCATATTTAGTTTGCACGTGCCTTAAAAGAGGGAAGAGGAAGATGGCACATTGGTAACTGAGTAGTGGGGCATGTTATATTGTTTTACTACTCAGATATATGTATAACACAACTGGTTTGCTGGATTATAACATATACATATTTGAAATGTGTCTCTTTAAGCACGTTAAAAAGATCCTTGGACATTTTTAAATTGCGTAAGTTTTATTTTTATCCTTACTTCCCTTTTCTTGTATTCAGCTACTTAAATTATTCTGTGATTAATGGTTATAGATGATTTAATCTTGCAGAAATGGAGCATGTGAGTCTGGCTCATTTGCAGCTGGCACAGAGCATGAGAGAGGAGGTAAAAAAGCTGGAGGACTTTAGAGAAAAACAAAAGGAAGCCAGAAAAAAGGTCTTATTTTGACATTGCTGAGCACAATAATAGTGTTTAAGGTTTTTGCTCACAGTTTCACTCATGTTGCTACAGATAGAGCAACACATGGATGCTCTTCACAAACAGAAAGCCTCGCAGTTCAAGAAAACCATGGACGTAAGTATCAGATAGTGCAAATGAAATATTATCTGCTGTATTTTGTTACCAGCAGCACCTCTGAAAGCAGGAGGATAGACTTTGTTCACGTCACAGCTGCAGGACAGGTCACAATTGTCTGGTAAAATTTGCCTTTAGACCTGGTTTATGGTTAATATCTCACCCACATGAAACCAAAACTAGCACAAAGTTCATCATCTTCTCAGCACAAAAGCTACATTAACACTGGAAAGTGGTGCCAAGAGGTGTGAGTTGCGTGTGAGTTGAAAGGGCTTTACGTGGTATGATTAATAAAAATGACTGATTAAAGTTTACAAAGCCAATCCCTAACAAATAATGATAAGGGAAATATTTGTAGATCATGCCATAGAGGTGTGTTGGCCCCTGCCGTCTGGTACATGAATGCAAGCTATTAAACATGTTTTCAGGCAATTATACTGGGAAATGCATGATTAAATATGTATTAAAAAGCAGTTCATGAGCAAAGAGCAGCTGTATATTCTTGTCTTTATATAGAAGGGATATGTTTGTGAATAACACTAATATCAGTTTTTTTTTTTTACAGTCAAAGAAAACATATGAGCAGAAATGCAGAGATAAAGAAGAAGCAGATCAGAACGTCTATCGAAACACCAACAACTCCAAGAACATTGAGAAGGTAGAGTCGACTCATCTCTATGGAAATGATGTAAACTAACTGTACTGCTGGTTTGACTGGTCTGTTGTTTTAAGTTTAATGCAAAGGCGCTGCAGGCCAAACTGAACTCAGAAGAAGCTGGTGAGTTTATTACAACAAACGTGATGCAGCTATTTACACTAAAGGGTTGTTTATGACATTATTGTTGTTAAACCAGATAAGATATACCAGCAAAATGTCTCTACACTGGGAAATATAAGAGACGAGTGGCTGAAGGAGCATATGAATACATGTGAGGTAAGGTTTTATTTGACTTTTCTAAGCTCACTCATACCACATTTACAAAGACTCTGATCTGTCTTTACAAATTTCTTTTTAGTTTTATAATTCCTTAATTATAACTGAACCTTTTTTCCACAGATACTTGAACAGCAGGCGATAGACAGAATAAACTTTGTCCGAAACGCAGTCTGGACCCATTTAAACCTACTCTCCCAGCAGTGTGTCACTAGTGATGAGGTAAGGACAGCTACTAAAAGTATTTGTTGAGTTAAATATTCAATTTTATATGATCCTTTGTCTTTACAGCTATATGAGGAAGTTAGAAAGTCTTTGGAGCAATGCAACATTCAGGAGGACCTCGATCACTTTGTAAATCTCAGACGAACTGGAGACAATCCGCCAGGTGTGAGGGGATTTCAGACACGCCTGGCCGTTTTTTGTGGGTTTATTCTGTCCTTTCTTGTTTGTTAATAATCTGAATCCCGTTCTCAGCACCTCTTGTGTATGAAAACTTCTACAGTGGTCAGAGGACTTCACTTGCAGCTCGTCCTTCTCAAGTTCCTCCACCAGTCAACAGGTAGTGACTTAATTTAAGTGAAACAATCTGTTGATTTCTGTGTTTTAAATATAATTATGTATTTAAAGGAGAGAGCCACTGCCAATTCCAGGTACCCCCAGTGGTACGTCCAAGTATTGTGTGTCTTTTTTCTCTTTTTTTCAAACCACAGTAAAAGTCTTGATGTCAGTATTTTGTTTGTTTTACAGACGGTGCAATCTACTCTACTGTGCAAGATGCAAACTACAGTGTGGTCAGATACTAGCGTGAAAAAACAACTTTGTACGTGTTCAACTGAAAGCATCTCATACTTTTAATATTTATTTTGTGTTATGTTCAGTGTAGTGTAGTTCTGATCAAAATCTTAAGACCAACAAATGTAAAACTTAAATATAATAAAAAGAAAATGCTTCCCACATATTGTATAAACAGTCTGGAACTCTTCCCCATTTTTATAAAACTTTACCATCCATCCCATAAATGTTTTTAATCTACAGCGAGCAGCATGGTGCAAAATAGAAATGCTACTTATTCTCCTGAAGAAATCTATAGAACAATACAGGAAGTAAAAGCAGACAATACATCATGTCCTTACCCATTTTGTCTGATACAGATGAACTAAGTTATTCTACTATGACGATTTTCCTTATTAAAAATCAATCAATATTAGCTTATGTAATAACTTGCAATATGAAAAGTGGAACAGTGAGGCACAAATGCCCTTGAGTGGTTTCTAGTCAAAGCATCATTTACATGTTATAAATGATGTGATCTGTTATGGAAATACTTCACTTCACTGACAGATCTGTTTGAAAAAGTGTCAAGTCAAATGCGATGTGTCATATTATTTATTTTTAATTGTGATTTCTGTATATTACGTATATCGTATTTTTACTTAAATCAAATATTTGTTTTTTTTCTTTTTTGAAATTTAGCAGCTCCATGTCAAATGTTACAAATATTTACCTGGTCTTAAGATTTTGATTGGGACTGTTTTGATCTCAGGGTTGTGGGCCTTGTGCTAGTGTCATTTTTATCTGTAAAGCCATTTTTATCATGTTACTGTAACCTAAAGTCCCTTTGCTTTGTGTGGATCTCTTGATTTCTAAATATATCCAAAATCAACAGTTTGACAAAATGTACTATACACCAATAAACCAGATGAAACACATGTATTTTCAATAGTTTATGTTTTTTCTTTCCATTCCGAGACCATATTATACATTCCTTTAAAATATTAAGCATTAAGATTATTGCTGGCATGAACAAATTATTTTCCAGAAGTCACTGTGCGTACTCTGACTTGATCAACTCCAAAAGCACCTGGATGGCCCTTTCATCTGCAGCACAAAAAGTCATTAAAACCAGGCATATTTGCAAGTAAAACAAGTCATATTTGTATTTACCTTCTAAATTCAACTTCGGGTTCTCCATCTTTTTCTCAAGCACAGCATCCAAAAGCCGTCGCAGTTGCTTAAAAATTACCCCAATCCGCACAGGCGCCTAGTAACCAAAGAACGATCAAAACCAGCTGCATATGGATCAACACCCTCTAATCAACTGTTTGACCTCTGACCTGGAAGTGCATCCATCCATCCAGTGTAATGAGTCTTTCTCTGTGCTGAATATCTATGTCACCTCCAAACAGCAGCATTGGGAAGGGGGATATCAGAGTTGTGTCCCTCAGATAGATCTTGGTGTATTTTACCTTAAAATGAAACAAGATACAGCGTTTTTTGAAGCTGACTGGGTAAATCAGAGCCGAGAACCAGAAATAAGTCTTATCAGTGGCTACGTTTACATGCACACCAAAACTCTGGAGCTATCGTACTATGGAAATGTCAAGTAAACAGTTACATCTGATCTGAGCGCTTTCTGTTAGTTCATACCTGTGCAGGTGGTGATAGGGAAATATGCAAAAAGGGGGAAATAAAGTGGCACAGACACAAAGGAGGAGATCATGTTAAAGAAGGAAAGAGTTGTTTAAACAAGCCTCTACTGTGACAATGTTTAAATCCAGGCTCCAAACGGTTCTGTTTAGCTGTGAATATGACTGAAAGGCGATTTGTTGTATTGTAAAGCACTTTAAATTAACTTTGTATATGAATTATGCTATACAAATAAACTTGCCTTGCCTTAAAATGTATTGTACCTTCACTTCCAAATCCATCCAGAGGACACATCACCACTATGTGTTTTATCACGCTATCATGTTTACGTTATGTACACCAGATCTAATTACTGGGTAATTTGATTATATCTGGCCATGTAAATGTTCGCAGTATTTTAGGCTCAATATTTGTATATCAAGTTTGCATATACCTTTTCCTGATAAAGCAGCCATCCGTGTGTCTGTAGATTTCGGTTGACAGATGAGGGATGGACTTGAGCCTTTCCTTGTGGAGTTTCTACGGTGCAAACTACACGCTCCAGCACATCCACCGATGGCGTGCACAAAACCTTAGCCACGCTGTCGTACAGACCAGCTGTCAGAGCCGCATTGAGGATGGAGATCTGGGCTTTTGACAAAGTGCTGCCGTGAAGTTTGAAGCGAGGAGAGTGACGACATGACCAAAAACCAGCTTGCTCCATCATCTTCATTAGCTCAAGTTTCACATTCTGAAAAAAAAAGTGAATTACAGTAACACACATGCGTTTTTACATAGTGAAAGTAGAAATGCTTGTTACCTCTAGCGTAATCAGGGCTGTGCGACTGAGGAAGTGCTTTCTACAGTAGGTCATTTCTGCTTTGAATCCCTCAGTTTGTGAGTTTTTCCACCTAAAAAAAAGAAACATCAGCCTTGTTTATAGAGAACTTTTCAGAAAATAAAAAAAAAAAAAAACCCTTCCTTGCATCACATAAAATTGAGAAACTAATAATTTAACTTTAAGTGGAACGTGCTTGTTTAAGCATCTTTGCGAGGTGAGCTGGGGAACACCCATAACAATCATCAGTTAATTACACAGTTAGAACAGAGACATGTGTAAGAGGCACATGACGGTTTGTCAAATGTGAGGTGCCTTGGTCCGAGTGTGAAAAGGCTCAGACCAAGGCAAGGCACTTTACCTCTGACTGCCCAAGTTGGATTTAATTTTAACTTGTAACCCTTTCCTAATTTTTAATATGGTTTTATCTATTTGACGTTATAACTATGTACAATTTTCAGCTATGAGAAAACAAATGCAAAAGTTACAAACTGAAACCCATTCACTTCCTGTGAGAAAAAAACTAAAGCACTACCCAAGGTAAGCGTTGTATAGAGTTAAGTGGTCAGAGTTGGCCAACGAAAGTGCAGCCTTTGCCAGGTTAGCTTCTTCTTTCCTGTTTATTGGTGTGGAGAAAGGGGACTTTTCTGTGATGGCGGCAGCAATGGTGGCCTAAAAAGAATTCCACATTCGTTTTTAACAGCCACATCCTCATGCTGTAAAAATGTATTTATATTTTTAAATATTAACTGAAACTTACAATTGGCTCTAGGCAGCCAAGAATGGCTCCATAGATAAGCATTTTCCCAATCTTGACATTCACTGGCAGACTAGCGAGGTGGTGTCCCAGGGGAGTGAGCACATGACTGTTGGGGAGACACGCCCCAATCTTCCTCAGCAGATTAACAGCATTGTTCACTGACTGAGGCTGTGGAGGGTCCAGAGCTCGCCCCAAGAAGTCCTCTGGAGAGCCGTACTGGCATTTCTGCAGCAATAAGACACAGAAGAAAGATGGAAAATAGAACATGAGTTTGTTGAACAGAAGATCTGAAGCTTGAGTTAAATAGTGTACATACAGTACAGTAACTAGTGTACCATAATATGCAGACAGAGCTCCTCGAGTGGGACCCGAAGTATTTCTGGTATTGCGTAATCCATGAAGCTTTGGAACCTAAAAAAACACAGCCAAAACGTATTTTTTAACCTTAAGCACAGTATGTTTGACATGCTTAATACCTGTATTTTGGATAGAGTCTGAAGCAAAATCCATTCCGAACACGACCTGCTCTGCCCTGCCTCTGGAGGGCGCTGGCTTTGGATACAAATGTTTCAACTAGAGAACTCATTTGGCTGCTCTCATGATATCTAGGCAAAGGTTGGGAATTTCCCCCCCATATTAGTCTCATTATTATAATGAAATAAACATAAAATAGTTATTCTACAAAAAAGATAGCTTACTTATTCTCCTTGGTTTTTCCTGTGTCAATGACAAAGACTACATCCGGAATAGTGACACCTGTCTCTGCAATGTTTGTTGACAGCACAATCTAAAATAAGAAAACAATGAAGTTAATACTAGACACTGCTTTGACCATATTTGTCCAAGGCAATCAGCAGTACCTTTCTAACACCAGCAGGAGGCACTGTAAAAGCAGCAGCTTGATCCTTGGATGAGAGAGTGGAATGAAGGGCCACAATCCTGTACCTGAGAAAATCATGAGAGCAGAATTAATTAGGGATTATTCAGAAGTTATTGTCACACATTTCATAACTGCCGTCTCATTACCGGTTTTTGTCTCTAAATCTCTTGTCTGATAAAAGCAGATCATGAAGCTGCTGTATGTGGGCTATGCCTGGGAGAAATACTAGAACAGCCCCATCTACTTCAGCAAATTGAGGTGATTTATCTTTTGTAAAATAGAAAAGGAAATCAATAGTTTAAAACACTGATATTTAAACAGAACATTCAAAACAAGCATAACGTCTGATGTACCCAGATAGTCCATAAGGTCAGTCAGCAAGTCCATGTTGATTTTATTGGGATTCATGTGTTGAAGAACATGTTTGGTTCTGCTGCTGAAATGATCCAAGTCTGGACCAAGATCCCAGCTAGAGGAGTACTTTATAATCGCTTCCTTAATACATAAACAAACAAAGTTAGACTACATACAAAACATGTTATGTTCACAGCAGAATGAATTTTACCTGGTGCTGTAATGTCTTTCCCCCTTTTTGAGTGACTGAAATACTGACTTCCTCCTCCTCTTCCAAAATTTTCTGACTGTACTCAGAGTCCTTTTCAAGAATGTATCCCGTCTCCTCCACAATGTCTTCTAGGTGAAAGACCTGACACAAACATCAACTTAGTTTGGCCAATAACTTATAATGTAACCAGAAGGTATGATTTGACTCTTACCTCAACCGGGAAAGTCCTACCAGGGATTGTGATGACTGGGCAACGGTTAAAATAGCTTGAGAATTTGTGACAGTCGACTGTGGCACTCATAAGAATAAGCTGCAAGTCAGATCTCCTCATAACAACATCCTTCAGAATGGTCAGCAGGAAGTCTGACTGGACACTGCGCTCATGAACCTGGACAAGCGAAGGGGAAAATGCAGGAGTAAATAAATAACTGTGAAATACTACAGGGTGTACATAAAGTCTATTTACAATTTTAAAATTTAATTACAAAGGCGATAATTACATTTGTTCTGTTGTCATCCTGTTGATTAAAGAGGCATTAATGAACCCCTGAGAAATGGCTACTCCTCAAGAGAAGGCACAATGTATATTATGGTTTATGGAGACAAATTTTGAAGATAAAGATATTGTGTATTGAACAAAGATGCGGGGCATTACTGAACTATAGCAAAAAATAACAGATGCGATTGCAGCCACTACTGAGGTTCTGCTACAGCGAACATAGCAAGAAATCCAGTCCCGTCTTGCTGTGCTTTGTGCAACTAATGGTGTCCATATAGAGGTTTATTAAATGAGGTCAAAAACTTTGGGAATCACTGAGTTCAATAGAACAAGTATAATTAATTGCCTTTGTAATGCATTTTTTAAATCATAAAGAGACTTTATGGATACCCTGCACCGTATGTACATACTGAAACATACCTCATCCACTATAATGTGTGTCAATGAGCTAAGGAGTCTGTCCTGCTGAAGTTTTCTCAGTAAAACCCCAGTAGTGCAGTAAAGAAGGCGGGTCCACTCCCCTGACAAATTCTCCATTCGGATCTGATACCCACAAAGCGAAGACTAAAAAGAACAAATCATTTCAGTCAATTTGTTTTCAAATGGCACAGCTTTGGCATATAAATGTTCTTTTACCTTAGATCCTGGTCCATCCTCACAGCCCAGTTCCTCACTCACTCTGCAGGCCAGGCTCATAGCTGATATCCTTCGAGGCTGAGTGACCACTATGTTGCACGGCTGTGGCTCTTTACCTCCAGTCAACATATGCTCCAATAGAAACTGTGGGATCTGAGTACTCTTTCCACTGCCGGTTTCTCCAGCAACGACCACTATGGAATGGCGTTGCAATGCCTCCAAGATATGATGCCGGTGTTGAAAGACGGGCAGCATCTCGCCGCTCTGCCTAGAAGGAGATCTCAACTGTAAGAATGCTTTAACGCAGTGGTTGTCAAGCACAAGTATCACCTAAGAAATTTTAAGGTTAGTTACAAACCGCTCCTCAACCCAGATGGTAAATGGAGAAATAATAAGTGGCTCTTTTAATTATCAAATAAATTTAGGGGATACATGTGATAATAAAATTAGCAGTGTACAATAAAACAAAAAAACAAAAAAGGTGGTTCAACTAGTTCAAAACTAAGGCCAATCAAAGCAATTACAATGGGGTAGATGATTAGCAACCTCTAGTGGCTGAAAATACAACTACACACAGGTTTAACGGTAACAATGAGACACAAAGTAAAGCCAAGCTGTTCTCTATGACCCAGCTGCACTGATGGGCAGGTATGTAGCACTTTTATCAGCTGCTGACACTGGCGGGCTGCGGGACAATGCGGGAAAAAGAAAATGTGGATTGGTGAACGATGTACCAACCACTGGACGGGGAACAGGAGCAACCCAGGGGGAACGCTAAACTACCAATCACGAGACAGGACCACCAGCAGCATTTTTGCATATGTAACAAAGGCACATGGATAAGTAGATAACAGGGAAGCGCAGGGTGAGGCAGGTCCAGGGCAAGTGCCATAACAAGTTGAAAACAAGGACTAACCCAAAGCAGGACAAAAATGTGGCTTGAATTTACTCTGCAAATATTTCAACAGCAGAGAAATCCACCTATCATCTGAAAAAGCTTGTGTACCCTCAGAGAGACCACTGTTTTGAGAACCTGAGCTTTAAAATAAATAAGATGCAATTAGAAAAATTATATTTACCTGTAATTTTTGTGCCCTTGGTGATTTCTTCAGCCTTAAAAATAGCTCTTTTGATGCTTCAAACGACGCAGCGGTTTTCCTTTCTCCTTCATTCTTGTCGCCTTTGCTCTTATGACAATCTCCTGTATTTTCTAAATCCAAGCCAGCCAAGTTTTCCCATGACTCCTCTGGCTCTTGGTCTTCCTCCTTGTCCACTGGTGATGGAGCCTGAGATGCAGCTCCTTGGTTTTGCTGCTGTTTGAGTCGGGCGAGGAGTCGTGATATGAACTGGTCTCTGGGTTTGTTGGCGGCGATTTGACTCTCCTCCTTCTGCTGTCGTTCACCGTCTCTCCACTCCAGCCACACATCTCTGTAGGTTGGAGGTAGTAGCTGATGCACTGACTAAACACGGTAGATTTGTGTCATTAAAGGTAAAATAGGTGAGGACATACATTGTAGATGGGTTGAAACGTTACCTGCCCTTTCACTAAGTTGTACAGTGCAAGTGTTGCTGCTAGATGCTGTGCCTGCATACTGTCCTCAGTCAAAATAGTTGGACAAACTTCAAGCACGTCATCCGGCCTTTGAATTCGTACTCTAATGAAAGAAAGCATGTTTATTCTTACAGATTTGTTGTTATTATTCTCTGGTAACTAGCAACGCCATTAACTTTGGCCAATGTTCAGCCCCTTAACAGTGACATCTCTGACATGAAGATCTAAATGGACTGAGAACCATTCATAAAAGCACATTTGCAACTTCAACATACAAAAAAGAGACAAAAGCTGATATGGTGGTAGGATAAGACTATTAAGGAATAAATACCTGCATTTCCAGTATCGTCCAGCAGGAACCTTGTGAAAAGCCGGTGGGGGGCTCTTGGGGAGGTTCTTTCTGACCCAATCGATGAGAAATTGCTTTGGAGATTTTCCCGTCCAGCTGCGAGCCGTGTAATCAAAATTGCGTATATCTTTTGGCTCATGCTTTTTGACTGAAAAAGAGCAACCACGATAAGTTATCTATTCTTGTAACAGCAACACAGAGGTAGATTTGCAGGCAAACCTTTTTCTGTAGGGGGCTCTTTTTCTGCCTTTTCAAACAGTTTAAATCCTAAATCTTCTTTGTCTTCACTGGATGGAGGCTTTGGAGCTTTGCTTTCTTTTTGGGGTGTATCTCTGACTTTGATAGCAGGGTTAAATACGGGGTGGCCCTCAAGCTGCTTCATTTCTAGAAAGAAATGAAACAATATTTCAGTCTCTATAACACAAGCTACAAAAGCTTAATGACAGAATACAAACCTTGTTGTATGACACGTATCCTGTCCTGTGCAGTCCTTTGACCCAACTTGTCTCCTTTGGTCTTAGCAGCTATAGCCATTTCTTTAGTGTCATATAGCTGAGCCGTGAGGACCAAATACCGATCATTCTACATACATAACATAGAAATAGAGAAATAGAGATATGGCAAAGATGTCTCGAACAAACTTCGTAATAATAGCCTTCCATTTCTTAGATGATAAAAAAATACAAATGGCAGTTTGTTACACTTACAGGATCAAATTTTTCATCCAGCTCAGGGTTACGTGAGCATTTGTTTCCAGCTTCCTCCTCCTCCTCCTCATCATCATCATCTGAGCTTTGATCTGCATACCTCAGGATCCAGTTTTTCACAGCAGCAGCTTCATCCTCAACCTGATGAACACCAAAGATGATAAAATATGACTTTAGTCCAATAATAATAATAATAATAATAATCTAATCTAAGGTAGTATGTCCATTATACCCAATAAAACATACTTTGGCTTCTTTATTAGTGTTCTGAGGTGCTTTAACACTAATTGTTGAAGGCTTCTGTTGAACTGGGAGCTGAAACTTGGGCCTGTTCTTTTGACTCTCCTCCTGCATTTGTTGGCAAAAGCCTCCTGGCAACTCATCTGTAAAACAATGTCCAAGTAAAATACATGGTCACAAATGTCTTTTAAACTTACTGACAGATAATCACCTACCATCTTTCAGGTTGAGGCAAAGCCAATCAAGTGCAGAGTGGAGATCCCCTCCATAGAGCACACTACTCTTCATTGACTCCTCTATATGTTCCTTCTTAAAATTGAACTTTTCCAGGGCTATGTAAAGATCCTATAAACATGAAACAGGTTTATTGACATATACTTATTACTTATAATCATCTTGAGAATCTGGAAAAAACTTACCAATAGTTTCTTGGTTGTAAGCCTGCCTGATATGGGTCCTTTGTCTGCATACTCCTGCCGAAAGTCATTTATCAGTCTAATGATTTTCTTCTCTAGGTCTCCTTGGATGGCAACCTGTGTTATAACAGGATATGACAGATCTCATTTGGCAACATAGATAATTTAGGCATTGTGCAGGTACGATAATAACCATAATACAACACTCACTTTAAGAACAGACTTGTCAGAGGCTCCTGGGTCCACTTGGGCGACATTGGCAAGACTGTAGTTTTTTGGAACTGCAGAAGAAGGAAAATTTAGTCATGACAAGTGTTTATGCCTGAAACCTCGCCAACTCCAAACACTTTAGTGCTTTTTGAAATAAAATACTAAGTTTTTATTGCTGTGGCATTTTTACATGAAGATCAGATGATAATCTGGAGCAGTATGGACTGTTGTTTGTAAACTTATAGTTTACATGCAGGTAACACTGTGGAGAGTATGAACACTTATAGTTTACATGCAGGTAACACTGTTTGATGAACACTTATAGTTTACATGAAGGTAACTGTGGAGAGTATGAACACTTATAGTTTACATGCAGGTAACACTGTGGAGAGTATGAACACTTATAGTTTACATGCAGATAACACTGTGGAGAGTATGAACACTTATAGTTTACATGCAGGTAACACTGTGGAGAGTATGAACACTTATAGTTTACATGAAGGTAACACTGTGGAGAGTATGAACACTTATAGTTTACATGCAGATAACACTATGGAGCAGTATGAACACTTATAGTTTACATGCAGGTAACACTGTTAACCTTTAGACTTGTTGTCCTGTCTGTTGGATGTCTTCCCCTTCTGTTCCTCTGTGGAGGTGCTCCCTGAGGCTGGAGGTGTCCTGGATGTTGCTGCTGCTGGAGGAGCCGCAGAAAGAGCCGCAGGAGCCGCTGGAGGAGCTGCTGGAGCCGCTGATTTCTTTTTCTTTCCGCCCATCGGCCCCGGGCAGAGACTTTTCTACCAACTATAAACAACAAATCACACGGACACACAGCAGAGACAGAGTTTAGTCAAACTGGAGGCTAACAGCAGAACCTCTCGTGTGTGACAGACTTCGGGTCCTCGCGGCTTCCGTAGCGGAAGACGCGTGCAGAGAGGTGCATTGTGGGTAGGATCCTGTGGCATCATGGCGGACGCGTTTGGAGACGGACTGTTCAGCGTGTTTGACGATGAACAACAAACAAATACCAGCAAAAAGACTCATTTATCAACAGCTTCTGACACCGGGTAAGTTTTATCCACATCCCGAATGTTACACGGTCCAAAATATCACATTTAACCTGGTTTAACACGGTAGCTTCACGTGTTTGTCTGTGTTTCCAGCTAAAGCATCATGATGAGCTTGAAAACGTGTCTTATATTTCTTTTATTGTAACACACTGGTCTGTTGTTTTTCAGAAAATCGTCGGACAGACTTGTTGAAGGTGACGCTGGTCCCTCGATCAGGGCAAAGAGAGGAGCTGACGGTGACTGTGCAGATGAAGTGCTGCTGGGGAAGAAACCACGACATGAGGCAGTTTCCTCCACTGAACTCAAGTAACTACTGAATAAATGTAGGACAATGTCTATATGTGCAGTGCATTTAACTTTATTTTCTTATTTCGGTTCAGTCTGGCCGAACTTATGCCTCAGGTGAAGGTGGAACAAGTGGAGACAGTTGAAGGATGCTCTCATGAGGTATGGAAAGATGAACATGATTTAAAATGTGTAAAATATTCAAAAGTAATTGTTGTTCTTGCAGGTTGCTATTCCTACCAGTGATGAATATAAACCCCTACAACCTAGAGTTGGAAAAGCTGCAAAGGTATTGTGGCATTGTGAGTGGTTTATTAGTTTGTACTTTTACCTAATCTTGATTTGGGGCTTGTGACTTGACTTGCAGGAATACCCCTTCATACTTGACCCCTTCCAACGGGAGGCTATTCTTTGCATAGACAATAACCAGTCTGTCCTTGTGTCTGCTCATACCTCTGCTGGAAAGACAGTCTGTGCTGAGTGAGTATTTCTGTATGCTTGTAGAGAATTGTTGTTCTGTTAAACTTCAATACGCTCTTGTTCCCTTTTGTAGGTATGCCATCGCACTGGCGCTTAGAGAAAAACAGAGGGTGATTTTCACAAGTCCCATCAAAGCCTTGTCCAATCAGAAATACAGAGAAATGTATGAAGAATTTCAGGATGTGGGTCTGATGACTGGTGACGTCACAATCAACCCCACTGCATCCTGTCTCGTCATGACAACAGAGGTAAACGATGCTTTAACTCTCACAGACATCCCAAGAAAGACTGATTTTTAAATCTTTTTACATTTGTAGATTTTGAGAAGTATGTTGTACAGGGGTTCTGAGATTATGAGGGAAGTTGCTTGGGTAGTCTTTGATGAGATCCACTACATGAGAGATTCAGGTAAAGAATAAAAAAAAAAAAATGTTGTGTTTTAAAGAAAAGATTAATAATTGTCTTTTATATTTCCTAGAGCGTGGTGTTGTGTGGGAAGAAACCATTATTCTTCTACCAGACAATGTGCATTATGTGTTCCTGTCAGCCACAATTCCCAATGCCAGACAGTTTGCTGAATGGATTTGCTACTTACATAAGCAGGTATTAATCCAAATGATTCAACAAAAATCATGCTTTAATCATTTATTCATAATATGTGGTAACCCTAAACCTTTGTATTTTTAGCCTTGCCATGTAGTATATACAGATTACCGTCCCACTCCACTGCAGCATTATATCTTTCCAGCAGGAGGCGATGGACTACACCTTGTAGTTGATGAGAATGTAAGTCTAGTTATTATGGTTTGAGACTGACGTACACTATTTTATGTTTTTTGTACCTACTTTTTCCACAAATGACTTAACCACAGAATAATTGGCTAAACATGGTTTGTCTGTGTCTTTTAGGGTGACTTTAGGGAAGATAATTTTAACACAGCAATGCAGGTGCTGCGTGATGCTGGAGATTCAGGTGGCAGTGGTGGAGGAGGGAAGTGGGACCCCAGAGGACGCAAAGGAGGAACTAAAGGTTTGCCTTAGCATTTGCTTTCATGTGTTTCATTTACCACTAATTATATTTTGATCTAATTGTCACGTGCATTTTCTTTAGGACCATCCAGTGTATTCAAAATAGTGAAAATGATCATGGAGCGAAACTTCCAGCCTGTCATCATTTTCAGTTTCAGCAAAAAAGAGTGTGAGGCTTATGCTCTACAAGTGGCAAAGCTGGATTTTAATAAAGGTATGTTTAACAGTTTTGCACTTGTGTTGTGTTTGTATTATGGTCAGAATAATAAAAGTAATCTAGTTCTTGAAAACTGCTTAATATGTGACCTTTTTATAATTGTCCTAAAATGTTTTGTTTCAGATGAGGAGAAACGTCTGGTAGAGGAAGTTTTTAACAATGCAATAGATTGTCTCTCTGATGAGGACAAGAAACTCCCTCAGGTATAAACTGCAACCAAAGTGTGGTTTCTAGTCTCTTTTAAAATACCCATTTGTTGCTAGTTTGCTAACTCGTACTGCATTTGGTGTCTCAATTGGTTCCAGACCTTACAATGATTATCTTATTTATCTTTTTGCTTGTTTTGTTTTACATTTTATTAAAGGTGGAACATGTGCTGCCCCTGTTGAAGAGAGGCATTGGCATCCATCACGGTGGGCTGCTGCCTATTCTCAAAGAAACTATAGAGATCCTGTTTTCTGAAGGTCTTCTCAAGGTAAATATATGTTTGAATGTGACCTTTTCCCCAGTCCTAAAAGGTATACTTTCAGATAATTTCATACCGGACAAATACTTTGCAACCTTGTCAGATTGTTATTAGTTTAATTTATTATTATAATTATTATTTTTAAAGTTAGATTTGTTTTCACTATAGGACTTTTATAGGAAATCTGCCTGGATTTTTTTACCTACTTACAAGTCCTTAAACTGTCTATCAAAACAATCCCTCCATACACCAGCTATCACTACCAATCAAGGCGAGATTTGAAATTGGATTTTTTGTGTACCTTGTTACCACATATAATTAGAGTAAATCAGACAAAGGAGGCTAAAACTACACAGGCCCAACTTCACTGAGAGCCCGGCCATTTGCTTGTTCAGAAACGGCTTCAGATTGAATTGAGGGGAGGGGCATTTTAGTAGGGGGAAAATAGGCCTGCCTGATAAGGGGTTAAAGGTCAGTTGTTGACAGTGTTCCTCAGTACCTATTGCATGTTTTTTTTTTTTCTCCTCAGGCCCTGTTTGCCACAGAAACATTTGCTATGGGCATCAACATGCCAGCTCGAACTGTGTTGTTTACAAGTGCACGGAAATTTGACGGCAAAAATCATCGTTTTGTAAGAACACTCTTTTGCTGTCTTATATTAACAATTAATAATCAAAGTCGTAATGGAAGGTGGACTGAAGGAAGCATGGTTGTGTTCCTGCAGCTATTCAGTTTTTTCCAACTCCCATCAATCACGCTAACTCATTCTTCCACACAAGGAAACAACAACATAGCGGCATTATGCTCTGGCTGATGCTATGATTGAGCAGCCTTTTAGTTTTCTAGGCAGCATTTCTACCACCAGGCCACAGTATCTATTGGGATTTAAAACTTTTCATCTCTATTTGTTCAGATGCCATAGTAACATCTGCTTGTTTTGTGTTACTTTGATATTTTGGCAGCTTGACGTTTTTGGAGCTGGCTCAGGCCTTTATAAGGTCTTAAAGCCCAGCAGCTCAAAATGCCACGTAAACAGATTGTTTACAAAAGCTGTAGAGCGTGTGGAACTGCTATTTATAAGCAGAAGACATGTTTAAGAAATGAAGATGAGGAGGGCTTTCAGCTTTCTCTGAAGTAAATCGTGAACATCTGTTGGCTTGACCAGAGCCAGAGCTCCACGCAGGCACTTTTACATAATCTCACTATGCTTGCTGCACTCATCTGTGTATGATCAGTTAATACTGTGACAAGTGCAGAGGTATAGATCAAATTTTGTCTTCAAAGTTCAATGGAAAAATGCAATCATGATCGAGTTACATAATTACATTTATGATCAGGGTTAGGGATGGCGATAATATCACCTTGTTGTTAGTTAATGGATTACTTGAATACTATCAGAGAAAAGCAGACTTTTTCCACTTAACCTAACTCTTAAGCTTTTTGTCACATGCTCTAGATTACGTCAGGAGAATATATCCAGATGTCTGGTCGTGCGGGAAGAAGAGGAATGGACGACAGAGGAATTGTTATATTTATGGTTGATGAGAAGATGAGTCCAGCTGTGGGCAAACAACTACTTAAGGTGTGTACTTTTTCCATCAACACCCAGTTATCAGTCATAAGAGCCTTATCAACAATGTGTGTGCGTACTTACTCCAAGAAAACATTTGTGGTAATAATAAAAGTCGCCTAAAGGGAACATTGAGTAACATGAATGACAAAAACATCTTTGTCTGTGCATAAGAGGATTATGTAAAAGCCAAATACCAGTTTTATAAAGGCATCTCATTTAAAATGAACTGCAACCCCTTAACAACTTTCACTTACTAATACTATTTTATTTATTGGTTTTCACTGTGTCTCTCAGGGCTCAGCAGACCCTTTGAACAGTGCCTTCCACCTGACTTATAACATGGTTCTCAACCTGCTGCGTGTCGAGGAGATCAACCCAGAGTACATGCTGGAGAAGTCCTTCTACCAGTTCCAACACTACAGAGCTTTGCCCGGTGTTGTCGAAAGTAAGGGCATATTGTTTTGTGCTTGTAGTGTATAGCTATAATTTCTTTGGATTGCATTAAAACAATAATGTTGCAGAAATGACGAAGCTGGAAGAGCAGTACCATGCCATTGACATTCCCAATGAAGAGAGTGTTGTTACGTACTTTAAGATCAGACAACAGCTGGCTAAACTCGGCAAAGAAATCCAAGAGTTCATCCACAAGCCTAAATACTGCCTGCCCTTCTTACAACCTGGCCGTCTCGTCAAAGTAAGAGCACCTTCGTGTACGATATTACAATTTTATACAGGATACTTTCAAGTTAATTTCTGTTTTGTTTTTGTTTTTTTTTACAGGTGAAAAATGAAGAGGCTGATTTTGGTTGGGGAGTTGTTGTTAACTTCTGCAAGAAATCTAACACAAAGGTAAATGCAGCACTCAAATGTTATGCAACTATAATTCATTACTATAACTATAATTTATTATAATTTCAGGCAACTACAGAGTCAGAGCCTTTGTATGTGGTGGAAGTTTTGCTGCACTGTAGTAAGGACAGTGTCAAAGATGCTGCAACAGAGGCTGCTAAACCTGCTGCTCAGGGTGAGACTGGGGAGATGCAGGTGAGTACAATACAATATACTGACTGTGAAGCAATAGTCTGTGGTGTTTTGACAGCTCGGTGTTGTTCAGGTTGTACCAGTGATGCTTCATCTTCTGACATCGATCAGCTCTGTCAGACTTTACATCCCTAAAGACTTGAGGCCTTTTGACAACAGGCAACTTATGCTCAAGTCCATCCAGGTATAATGCAGGAAGAAATCGTACTGTCCATTAATGCTGTCTAA
Organism: Periophthalmus modestus; assembly: GCA_019594935.1. Taxonomy (NCBI): domain Eukaryota; kingdom Metazoa; phylum Chordata; class Actinopteri; order Gobiiformes; family Gobiidae; genus Periophthalmus; species Periophthalmus modestus. Next base: position 40,917,996 of record JAIEZT010000054.1, read on the forward strand.
ATGACTTCCTAATTGCCATCCATCCATGTCCTAATTGCTTTCAATATTTCTTCATTAGGAGGTCCAGAAGCGTTTCCCAGACGGTGTTCCCCTGCTTGATCCAATAGATGACATGGGCATTAAGGACTCTGCTTTAAAGAAAGTGATTCAGAAAGTGGAGGCTTTTGAGCATCGCATGTACTCCCACCCACTGCACAGTGACCCCAACCTGGAGTCGGTCTACTCTCTGTGTGAAAGAAAGGCTCTGGTGAGACATTGTTTTTGTATCATTGTACTTTACCCTTATCAGATTAATACTATTGAATAATTAGGTACCCAGCCCCAGATTGTTAATGTCATAAAATGTCAGAAAGCCGCAACACAAACTCAGGAAAAGGTGGAATTATTTGTCAGAACGTGGCCCCTGGTGATAAGATCAGGTGTAAACATGTACTGCACAATATCTAAATTCTGACCCTTTCTGCAGAGGTAAAGTTGTAGATGACTTGGAGGGGGAAAAAAAAAAACCTGTTCATATTTAGGAGACAATCTGGTTTATATGTTCTTTTAAAAAAAACTCATAGTTCATAGAGTGTTGCTAAACCTTTTTACACTCAATTCAATTCACATTTTGTCCTCCTATTCCTATGGCTTAGTCTCTAACCTCATATTCATGCCACACCTCAATTAGTTTGTTAAACAAATTAGGTCCCTCTGTATTTGACTTTCTACACTGGTTGATCCACTCTGTCCTATGCTGTCCAATTGTCTGTAGAAACAAATGGATTCTGCAAAAAAAAATGCATAAATAAAAAAAAGAGGCCTGGGAGCTTGAGGGTTGGACAGTATCTTTGCTGTTCCCAGTACTGCACTTTTCTGGACTGACATTTCTGATGTTTTTCCTGGGATCTGCTGTAGCCACTGCACCACTGATGCCTAGGTCTTTTCCAGCTCTTCTTTGAGTCCCTGGTGTTTCTCTAGTTTCTCACGTTCCTTTTTCCTGATGTTTCCATCACTTGGCGCCGCAATGTCCTCCACAACGGCTTTGCTCTGTTGTTTATCCACACCACCACAATGTCCAGTTGGTTTGCTATTGCCATTCTGTCAGTCTGTATCTGGAAGTCCCACATGTACCTTGGTTTGGTCATTCTCCACTATCTTTGGAGACGTTTCCCTTGTCCTTGGGTCTCCAGTCCATACTCTGCATATTCATGTGTTGGATTGTCTCAGGAGCCTCTTTGCAAATCTACAACTTGGGTCTTGTCCCATGATTGTACCTCCAGCACCTCTTCCTCTTGAATCCACTGTCTGAGACTTTGCTTCTGTTGGGGCCTTGTCCTTGATGTACTTATAGATCTTGGATGTTTCATCCTGGACAGTGGCTCTCACACTCACTAGTCCTCGGCCTCCAGTCTCATGCATGCAGTCTCGGGGTGCTGGACTTGGGATGCAGCCCTACTCTGCACTTTCACTTGTTGTGTATGTGGGAAACAGGTATACTATCACTTGGCGTTGTAATACCAGAAAGCGTGTTAAAATTTAAGGCAACAATTAAAGCTTACTTCAACTATTAACCTTATTTTATTATTAGATTGCAGCAGATGTTCGGACGGCCAAGCGAGAGTTGAAAAAAGCTCGCACCGTTCTGCAGATGGACCAGCTCAAGTGCAGAAAGAGGGTCCTGAGACGACTTGGTTTTGCCAGTCCTTCTGATGTCATAGAGATGAAGGGACGGGTCGCTTGTGAAATTAGCAGGTATGTAAAGGCACTTTTATATTCTTTTATATGCTT